>CM038145.1:417147810-417475392 GCA_021437245.1 Aegilops speltoides | reverse complement strand
GCACTTTGGGGGGCCCCTTTTTTTTTTTTTTTGGGGGAGGGGGGGTTTAAATTTCCCTTTGGGATTTTGGGGGGGAAACCCAATTCAAACCCCTTTTTTTTAAAAAGGGAAAAAAATCCCTTTTTTTTTGGGGGGTTTTAAAAAAAAAATTTTTCCCAAATTAAAATTTTTTAACCCCTTTTGGTTTAAAAGGAAAAGGGGGGTTTTTTTAAAAAATTTCCAAAAGGGGCCTTTTTTAAAACCCCTTCCCTTTAAAAAAATTTTTTTTTTTTCCCAAAAAAAAAATTTTTTTAAAATTAAAAACCCCCCCAAAAAACCAAACCCCCCCCTTTAAACCCCCCTTTTTGTTTGGTTTTTTTTCCCCCATCCCCCAAATTTTTTAAAAAAATTTTTTTTTCCCCCCGGAAAAATTTTTAAAAACCCCTTAAATTTTTAAATAATTTTTTTTTAAGAAATCTTCCCCAAAAATTTTTTTTCCCTTTTCCCTTTTTTTTTTTTTTTTTTCTTGCCTTCGCCCATCCTTGGTCTTATCCGCATGTTCATCGTTGTTGCGAGCAAGCTCTCAAGGACATTCTTACAGATATGCATTTGATCTAGGCAATGAGGTGTATCGAGTTTGTGCCATACTCCAAGTCCCGAACACGACCTCGTCTTCCATACCTTCAGCAGCGGCTCTGGCGCCTTTCTCATCGTCTTTCCGGCGCGGGCACTCATTCCAGCTTTTTCAACAGCTCATCGATTTCGGCACCGCTCCGCTTACGTGGAGGTCCTCGATGCTCAGCGTGACCATTGAATAGATCTCCACGGTTTCTCCACGGGTCGTCTGTTCAAGCCATCTTCGATGCCCCATGTACACGATTTTCCCTGCACCGCCATCTTTCCTTGACGTTAGCTGCCGAGACGTTGTATCATCCATGCACCGCGTGCATCCGCAATATCCATGGCACACCTGGCCTGCCACATATCCGTAACCGAGATAGTCCTGCACTGTCGTGATCAGCGGCTCTCATGTTGAAATACTCACCTTTGCTGGCGTCCCATGTCTTGGCCGGTGTTTTCCATAACGTGTCTAACTCCTCTTGAAGTAGCCCCAGATACAAATTAATATTATTTCCTGGTTGTTTTGGCCCTTGAATAAGCATGCTCATGTGAATGTACTTCGATTTCATGCACAACCAGGGGGGAGGTTGTACATCCATACAAACACAGGCCATGTACTATGGTTGGTGTTCTGGTTGCCAAACGGATTCATGCCATCGGTACACGCGCCGAGCACGATGTTCCTTGCATCACATTCAAAATACCGATAGAAGCTGTTCAGCGCTCTCCACTGGCTCTCCACTCACTAACTTTGATCAACGCATGGCACAGTACCAAGGCTCCGGTGGTGGCTTCAAGTCGTCGGCCAACTCTGCGTTCAGAGGCCGCGGCGGTGGCTCTCGCTCACGCTCATCTCCCCGAGGCAAGGTGAGGTTCGGCTCCAGTTGTAGCGGCTACTCCAACAACTCGCGCGGCGGCGGCCGTTCGGGAAACTCCAAAGGATGTCGTGGTGGTGGCAGTGGTGGTTCAAACAGATCCCGCCCGGACTTGCCCCGCTGTCATTTCTGCGGCAAGCCAGGACACACGACGAAGGATTGTTGGTACCGCTACGAAGAAGATGATGGTGACTCCTCGTAAGATGGAGTTGACACAAACTGGTACGTTGATAGCGGCGCCACCAACCACATCACCAATGAGCTCGAGAAAGTCACCATGAAGGAGAAGTATTGTGGCAAGGATCAAATTCACACGGCCAGTGGTGAAGGTATGGGCATACGTCACATTGGTCATTCAATTTTTAATACCCCTAGTCGTAAAATTCACCTCAAAAGAATCTTGTATGTTCCTAGTGCTCATAAAAATCTTCTCTCCGTTCATCGAATTGCCATTGACAATCATGTTTTCCTCGAGTTTCATCCCTATTTCTTTTTGATCAAGGATCAGGCCACGAGGAAAATTCTCTATCGAGGTAGATGTGTTCGAGGGCTCTACCCATTGATTTCGGAGTTTAGAAGATTCAATAAACAAGCTTGTGGTGCTATCAAGCTTTCGTCCACACGATGGCACGATCGTTTAGGACATGCCTCTTTCTCTTTGGTTGAAAAATTACTTCGGAAAAATAAGCTCCCGTTTGTTGGTGAGCGAAACATTGAAACTATTTGTAATTCATGTCAGTGTGCTAAAAGTCATCAATTACCATATCCTATATCTACTAGTGTCTCCACCAAACCCTTGCAATTGATCTTTTCTGATGTGTGGGGGCCTGCCCCCTCCTCCATTGGTAGACACACATATTATGTGAGTTTCATCGATGACTATAGCAAATTTTCATGGATCTATATCCTCTAGAGAAGATCAGATGTGTTCCAAGTTTTTCACAACTTTCAACCACTTGTTGAAAGAAAGTTCGACAGTAAGATTCTTGCTGTTCAATCTGATTGGGGAGGGGAATACGAAAAACTAAATTCCTTCTTCCAAAACATAGGCATATCTCACCATGTATCATGTCCGCACGCTCACCAACAAAATGGGTCGGCCGAACGCAAGCATAGGCACATTGTCGAGGTTGGCTTGGACCTCCTAGCTGGAGCATCCATGACCCTCAAGTTCCGGGATGAGGCTTTTCTGACAGCCGTTCATATTATCAATATGTTACCTAGTCGTGTTATCAATAATGAAACACCTATGGAACGTCTCCTACACACAAAACCAGATTACACCTCTCTCCGTGTCTTCGGTTGTGCTTGCTGGCCAAATCTTCGGCCGTACAACAAATGCAAGCTCATGTTGAGATCAAAACAGTGTGCCTTCCCTTGTTATAGTGCCCAACACAAAGGTGTCAAGTGCCTTGACATCTCCACTGGTCGGGTTTACATCTCTCGCGATGTTGTTTTTGATGAGACCAAATTTCCCTTTGCGGATCTCCACCCTAACGCCGGCGCGCTCCTCCGCAAAGAAATTTTGCTCCTACCCTCTCATCTCTCTGCCTATGATCAAGGAGGTATTACAAATTGTGATGATCATATGACTAACCCTACTAATAGTCTCCATGAGCGTTGTGATGATGCAGAAAAGAGCGACGCAAAAATTGCAGAAAATGTTGAAGAAAATGGACCAACAGGTCCTTATTTCATGTGTCCTAGTCCAGGGGACAGATCCTCCTCGGGATCGGAGCAAGAACAGCAGATGCGCAGCCGATCTTCCCCGGGATCCGCGCCTGGCAGCGAATCTGCCGCGCCAGTCCCGACAGACGGCGCAGGCGGGCGTGCGGATGAGCCCGCGTCAGCCACGCGGCAGAGCCTGGCGGGCCGCACCACCTCCTCTCACGCGCCCGAATCATCGCCCGACAGGTGGCAGGCCGCCTCTGGTCTGGGCCGGGTCCAGCAAGACGGCCAACTGCGCGTCTACAAGCGGCGCGCCACAACTGGTTCGGCGGATGCCGGGGCAGGCCCTGTTGGCACGGGGTCCAGGCCGCAATCATTGGGCCATGATGATGCGCCCCGGCCCAGATCCTCTATGGCAAAATCATCGCTTGCACCGCACACCACGGCCACAGAAGATCCTGGAGCCCTGCACGGATCTTCCTCGGGATCGGGGCAGAATCAACCCGATCCAGACCCTGGATCCTCTGTGCCGGAGTATTCTGGAGAGGCTCCTGCTGCTACTTCGCGCCGAACACGACTCTAACAAGCATGTTACAAAATATGGATTAGTATGTTCCACAGGTGAACCAGGAGAGCCCAATACTCTTGAAGATGCTTTGGGTGATGCACGTTGGAGAAAAGCAATGAATGATGAAATCATGGCGCTTAAGAAAAACAGAACATGGCATTTGGTTCCTCCACAACGAGGTAAAAATCTCATTGACTGAAAGTGGGTTTTTAGGATAAAAAGGAAAGCTGATGGAACCATTGACCGTTATAAAGCCAGACTCGTTGCAAAGGGCTTTAAACAACGGTATGGTATTGACTACGAGGACACATTTAGTCCAGTTGTGAAAGCTGCTACTATTCGACTTGTTTTGTCTATTGCTGTGTTCAGGGGATGGAGTTTACGTCAGCTAGACATTCAGAACGCGTTCCTCCATGGTGTTCTGGAAGAAGAGGTTGACATGAAATAACCACCTGGGTTTGTAAATGCACATGCACCACTTCATGTGTGCAAACTTGACAAGGCATTGTATGGACTGAAACAAGCCCCAAGAGCATGGTATTCTCGTCTCAGTAAAAAGATGCAAGCACCTGGCTTTGTTCCTTCAAAGTCTGACACCTCTTTGTTTATCTATAACAAGTCAGGTATATCAATATTTGTTCTCATATATGTTGATGATATAATTGTGACAAGTTCATCTGATGAAGCAATAACAGCACTATTGAAGGACTTGAGTGCAGAATTTGCCCTCAAAGATCTAGGTGATTTACATTATTTTCTTGGTATTAAGGTCAAGCAACACAAGGATGGCCTTCATCTCTCTCAAGAAAAGTATGCAACAGACATAGTAAAAAAGGATGGTTTGCAAGACTGTAAGCCTGCACCCACTCCTTTATCTAGTACAGAAAAATTGTCTCTTACTGAAGGAGAGCTTCTAAGTCAAGAAAATGGTACAAAATACAGAAGTCTTGTAGGTGCACTTCAGTACTTGACACTGATCAGACCAGATATTTCTTTTGCTGTTAACAAAGTATGTCAGTTTCTCCATGCACCTACCACTGTTCACATGTCTGCTGCAAAACATATAGTAAGATATGTAAAAAATACATTGAGCATTGGTCTAAATTTCAGCAAGTCATCATCTACACTTATCAGTACCTTCTCTGACTCACATTGGGCTGGGTGTCTAGATGACAGACGCTCAACTGGTGGCTTTGCAGTATTCTTTGGACCTAACCTAATATCTTTGAGTGCAAGGAAGCAAGCCACGGTTTCAAGGTCTAGTCAGAAGCAGAATACAAAGCATTGGCTAATGCAACAGCAGAGATCATATGGGTGCAGTCAATTTTGAAGGAAATAGGTATGAAAAGCACTAGAGCTCCTTGTTTGTGGTGTGACAATCTAGGTGCTACCTATTTATTAGCAAATCCAGTCTTTCGTGCTAGAACTAAACACATTGAGATAGATTTTCACTTTGTTCAAGAAAGAGTTGCAAATAGACTCTTGGACATTCGGTTTATTCACTCTCAAGATCAGGTTGCGGATGGTTTTACCAAGGCTCTACCCACAAGAAGCTTTGAAGATTTCAAACATAATCTCAACTTGATGAAGTTGTGATTAAGGGAGGGTGTAAAACGTGATGGTTCAGTTGCATTGCACAAGGCGTGTACATGAAGGAAGAATCCCTACAGCCGAAGGAGTAGTTAGTTGGTTAAAATCTTTTGTATTTCTATCTCCTCTTAGCCTAGTTTTCTTCTTTCACAAGATGTAATCTATCTCGACAACCTGTACGCGTTTATGGGCTCGCAACCCTCCTATTTAACACGCAACACGTCGGCCAGGAAGGCTAAGATGCGGAGTCGGATATTAAGAAAATAGGAGTTGGATATTAAGAAGTGGCACTTCATAGCCATGTGCAAAGGAAGGAGTTTGAGTTACTACCTCCTCTCTCCACTTGTTTTAGAAAGGATGTCCTTGCAGAGTAGCACGATACATTTCTAGGGAAATCGAATGTCTTTGTAAAGTTGTTTTCCCATTAAAACACCAGAAAACATAGGTATTTCTGCCATCGACAGTTTGATATAAAAGGCGACATCAATAATCTGATGGATCGCCCGTTCAGTCATGTAGATATGCATGTATTTAATGTATATGTCTACACAAAGTAGAATACATGTTTTGAATAGGATTAAGAGGTTCAGGAAATCAAATGTATTTGTAAAGTTATTTCTCCGTGGAGGGCTTTATTGGTTTGGTGGGGGTTAAAGGGGATTGACAAGGATCGAGAGGGATTAAATCCCCTAGAAGTCAAAATCCCCTCTAATCCACTTTAATCTCTTTGGGAAGGCAACTAATCGAACATGGCATCAAAGACCAGAAATATTTGTCTTCCTGGCATCGCATGGCCAAAATGAGGAGGCAACAATTGCATATTCACTTCCCGCAGAAAAAAATAATTGCATATACACTTCTCTTTCAGTAGGCTAACTTTTTTCGCTGCATTTATTAAGTTTGTGCCCGGTCGACAAAATCAGAGTCAGTCTCTTACATTATGCATGCCAAATGTATGATTTCGACTTCACTCCCTTTATTTTTCTCCACTTCTAGCTTTCAAGTTAAACTTCACTCCCTAAATGGTCGCATGTCACCCGAGATGATATATAAACATGTGAAATTTTTGGTGAGAGGTGGCTCTGTTATCTCAATCCCAGATGTGATATAGTGATGGTGGAGTCACCGCGGGCATTACATCTCCCCCTTACTGGTGAACTCGATCATCAGACTGTCCGAATACAATGGATATTCGTTACAATTCCTAATTGGGAATATGGCTGGTCCACTGTCCTTGTAATCTAAGCACAAAATCATTGAGTATATACGTACGGCTGACTTGGGAAGGAATTGTATTGAAGGTGATTGATGCGGGGTTTTTTGCGCACCGCGGGAGCACCGTCCTCAATCATGATGGCACAGACTGCGTGCTTTGATTCTCCAGCTTCATGATGGGGTCTAAAGTCTATGTTATGGTCACTAGCTCAAAATATCAACCTGGTGGTCCAAATTTTGTACTCAACTTTCAGTGCTAGGATATTCCATTATTTCCACTGCATCTTTCAACTTAAATAAACTGACATGAGTTCATGATAAGGAGTATTCTTAGGCCTAGAAATGTGCGATCAACGTAACCCGCAATAAGTTGCGATTCTCTTATGATTATTGGAAATCCTTGCAAACCCAGTTTTACAAAATGAACAAGTCCCATGGTCCCATAGCAACAACTCGTTACCTCGGTTCTTCTTCTTTTTTTCAGTTAAAAAAAAGATGCCTTTCCAACTGGATAGGATATACGGGAGAGTCGTGTCACTGTACATATCTACGAGACAGGTGACTTATATTGGACATGGATGCCTGTTAAATGTGTTTACATATGGGCCAGAGTGCATGTAGAGAAACTCAACAATTCAAATATGCTAAACTGAGGCAGCACATGACATGGCCATAGTCCTAATCAATGATGGGAACAGGCCAGCTTCTGATATACTAGATGACCCGTTGCGCCAATGGCGCAAAGGCCGAATGTAAGCCATGTATTGTAAGAATGTGCATTAACATATTGTTGTTCGAAAAGCGTAGCTCATGATACTATATGCAGCAAGCAAGCGATAGTCATACGCATAGGATTGTCATGGTTTGTTTTATATAAGATTGAAAATGATGCACTAAGTCATCTAGGAAAGGATTTTTGTGATCTGTTTAGATTGGATAGACAATCATGTAGAGGCCTTTAGACGTGTAGTTCAAGATGAAAGCATATATTTATTTTATCATGGTTGTTTCAAAAGCATACCGAACAGCAGTCTAAGCAGCAAATAATCAATAGCTAAATGCACAGGATGGTCATAGTGGATTACGTAAGATCCAAAAGGATAATAAACACAGAAGTCTTGATAGGCTTTATACTAATATTAAGTGATATAGCAAGGGGCTTTTGTAGTTGGCTTATATTGAGTAGATGATCAGTCCCTTGAAAGTGCATTTGAAGGCGAAAGCATATGCTTGCCCTTTGTTCATGTGTGCGTGACGGAAGAAGTTGCTCCAGCCTTTAGTGATGGTGGCCCTTTTTGTCAACACCCTTGATAAAGCGGGTTGTGACAGCGGTAGTTCCATCTCTAGTAGGGATTGGCAGTTCACCACAGTCAGCATCCATGTGTGGGAAAAGGGAGCCCGTAGAAAAGGGAACGCTAAAGTACTCAAAATAAAAGTAAAGGTTAGTTACTATATCATTTTATACCATGCTATTGTATGAAATTGGACAGAGCAATTGCAAAGGATTACCATTCTTTTGCCGTCTTTTGCAAATGTTTCTGTCATGTGGCACACATAGCAGCGATTAGGTGTGGTGGTGCTGCGGATGATCTTTCACACTCTACAAACATTATGGTTGTAGCACAATGTGGTGACTAAACTCATCTAAGTAGTGGATGCAAGGCTCACCTATGTTAAATTGTATAAAGCTATATCTTTTAGCAGATATCGTGAGAGTTGCTGGAATGAGAGGAGTAATGTAGCCCTTAACACGGAGAATGTACTTTCCTGCCTTTAGATGGATTTTTTGCCTTTCAATCCTGCCCAATGAGGCGCACTCGATCCCACATATATTCAAACATGCATGAACTCTAGATGAACCGCTAGCTGCATTCCACTCCACTCCATTCCACCCCCACCCTCTCTACATCCCCTTTGCCCCCAAACTCCTTTCGGGCGATATCCGGCATGGCGGTCAGCGGATCCGAGTCCTACGCATCTTGATCCGTTGACTGGAAACTTGTCCCACACAGCCTCTAGGAGAAGATGGTTGTCCGCATTGTGCTCCGTCGATCTCGGGAGGAGTCTGCCCAACATCGCTCAGACTCCATCTAGCGGGAACCCATTGCGTCCACCCAACTGACGCACGGATTCGGTACGACGCACGTCGCCACTGCCTTGCTGGAGGCGGTGTGATCCGTCTGGTGTCTGAACGCTGTGGCGGATGCTCAACCGCTTCATTAGTGCACCGAGGCGGAGGTGCACATCCGCTTCATGTCAGATGCAAATATGGCGTTATGTTCCCACCATGCGCGGTAGTGGGCGTGGGAGGCGACGATAGCCCTCGCGACAGACATCGGTGTGACAGAGTCGCACTACTCGACGCTACAGCGGGTGATCGGTGACCCCTGAGCCACAACCGCGTTCAAGATGGACGTGTCGGCCTTCGACCACGGCGGATCCATCGTCGAGCTCATTTCCACCGGCGACATGCAGGCTCCCGTCATGGGATACATCAGCACCTCGAGTCCCATGAGCTGATGCGTGTCCCATGTCCTACTCTACCTCGTCGGTGACCGCACTTCCACTCCAAGGGGCACAACCAGCCGTTGGACATGGACACTGCCGGAACAATAATGATGGTCACCGGCGAAATTTTAGAATAGTTTCATGTTACATGTAATTGTATAAATTTGATGATTTGCAAATGGGATATCCAATTGTGAAAACAATTTTTATGTGTTGATCAATCACTGTCTGCAGACACATCCGGATACGTCCGCGGACCTTCAGATAAGGATTTTGATACTTGTGGTTGCAGATGCTCTTATATTAAGATAAGTGGGAATAAATTTCATGAAACAATACAGATTATACCAGTTACATAAAGTACAAATTAGCACCAAAGATAAAAATACAACCATGACATTGTGACAAAGAACCACACACTCTGGAGTCTGGACACCTATACACACGGGTTGACACCTACACACACGGGTTGCACATATAACGCCAGAGATAACCACGTGGTGGACTGTTAGCCTTGATTCCATCGATCAGTTCATCCTCTTCCTCTCCCCACTGTACTGGAGAAAACACCTGGTGAAGGCGATTCAAGCTGGGCTCCATCTTCGCGGTGGATCACGCTGCAGCTTCAAGGGGAGCGGATCACGCTGCAGCTCGAAGGCACTGCGGCTTCAACTGCATCTCGGCGGCCCGGCAGCTCGAAGGCGCGGCACCGCAGCTGCTCCATCTGCATCTGGGCAGCCTGGCAGCTCCCGCTACAGCTCGGAGCTGCGGAATCTGCAGATGGCGCCGCTGTCACTCGTATCGGTGAGCCAAATCCTCACGGTTGCTGTTGTCGCTCCCTGCCGAAGGTGGCGTCTGTTCTGGCAGCCTGGCACTCCCTGAAGCTGGTGACTTTCCATGGCAAGGGAGGCTCCAGCAAGCCCACGGCAGTCGCCGTTGCCGCTCAGGTAAAAACTAACCTCCTTCGGTGTTTTATGAACATGTAGAATTTTTGTGATTCAATTCAACTGTAGCATGAGGGGCATCATGATCTACTATTTTGCTGAGATTAGTGGCACGGCAAAGTACATCTTAATTTTCTGAAAAATAGAACAAGATGCAGGGACTGATCACTCGTAGAAGTAAACTCGAAAAGGAGAAGCTTATAACTTCACTAAATAACTATACCAGGAGCAACATTACTGTCTGCATCCTCATGGTCTCGTCATTTACAACAGGGCCAGTTGGAAAATGGCCTGTCAGGCCATTGACGTTCCTGACGTGGTGCATCGGCCCACATCGGTGAACCATCGCCGGAGTTGAACTTGTTGATGGACAGTGACGGAATGCATCCACTGAACAAAGTAAGCACTTTCCTGTTTTTTTATCTAATCTCTCATTCTTACCTTAGACATACAAATGAAAAAAAGATGTACGGGAGACTAAACAAAGAGAAACCAAGATACCGAATGAATACAGAGTGATATGAAAACAGAAAACGAAATGTGAATAGAGACCAAAGACTCGGAAAACAGAGAATAAGAACGAACACGAGGACCTAGCACTACTATGTTAATAGGCAAGTCATGTCATACTTAGATGAGTGATTCAATGTTGAGTACTAATTAGCACTAACTAGTGGCTGGGACTGCTCCAATCATTGAGCTGGGTATATTGTATATAATACATAGTTGAGTGATGGCCTTTAGATGTTTCAGATGCTAAAGAGTACTTTCTAATTAACATATACATTATGCTATGCATCCTGACATATGCCCTGTTCATCATTTAGTGTATCTAAGAAAATTCATTGTTGGTGTATCTAAAAAACCCTACATACCAAGAGATGAAAGGGCCAAACTGTGCCAATTAAGATTGCAATATTTCTTATCTTTTTTTAAGAAACAAATGAGTTCTTTGAATGCAAAGAACAGATAATTGCTAACCAAGAATTAAACCAAAGTATGTTCTGATGTAGATTTCTTACCAGCATCTCTAGCATAAAGGAAATAAATGTCAATAACAGCCTCTAAAATCTCAGTACACAAAAATTAAGATGCTTCTTAAGTGTATTTCTGTTTCCATAGTAAATCATCGAGCTTATTATAGCAGCATGAACAGTCAATACACTTCGTTAGTACAAAGACTGAAATACATACCACATATTCTTGCCATCTCTTACACTTGATGATCACATATTGTACTTCTGATTGCACATTCCTCTCTTTCTCGAAGAAAATACATCACTATGAATCAGTGGGTTCCACATAGTCCGTGCAACGTCATGGAATTCAAAGCTGGTGCATAAATTTGTCCTGTAAATCCACCATCCATATGGTAAAGTAGACATGCTTGTGTACTGGCCATTACATGAACATTCTCCAGGCTGAACATTGACACATCTTCAGAAAAACTCGCTGAAAGAAAATATAAAATATATAGAAAGCTCTAAATATGCCAATGTTCAGTGGAAATATATGTTGACCCAACCATGATCTCTACTGGCAAATGCTACTTTATCTAAAATATACATACTTCAGTACTTGGAAAGTGCAAACAATATGTACATTGAGGAATCTACCTTGGCCTTCAGTTTTTTTTCCCGAGAAAACGCAAATGGCTTTTGCGTTTCATTGCATTGGAAAGAGAGGAAATTTACTTCCTCCTAGGAGGCAGGTTTACACAGCCAGCTTTGACAAACTTTTACACATTGCTAATGTAGCTTGTCAAGGGAAAAAAATAGGCCACCATTTTTCATTGCTGGGAAACATCTAATGCTAAATATAACCAAACTTAGCTAATTATTTATGTAGACTAAATCCAAATAAAACTAATGAACATTCTCTCTCTTGGCTCATTATAAGTGAAAGTGTAGCGCGGTTTTGAGGCTAGGACTGAATACCAACAAAAGAAAGAGCAAGAAAGAACAAATAACATCTACCTCTTGGCTGAACTTGTTCTAGCTAATTAGTAGGCTTAACGAACTCAGTATGTCTCCAAGCAAAATGACCAATGAGCATATGATGTAGTTCTACTATTTAGTTTCAGGCATAAGCAGTTTCTGCTACCTATCAACTTCATATAAGCATTTTATCTTTGCACAGTCTCAAAGAATATGCAGCGGTAATTAATATTCACAGCCATTCTTGCCTCAAAAATGGTATCTACTGGATCCAAACAAGCTTAGATGATCCTCATAGCGTAGCTTCAGTTGCTTTCAGTAGCATGAAAATTCCGAAAGCATAATCTATTCTCAATCCTGTATAAGACTCTCGTTTAAAGCCTCCTGGTGCATCCGATTTTGATTCCTTGCAGTCAAAATAGAAATGTCACTCTGCACCAAAGTTATTCTTCCACTAAGCGACCTGAGTGAATAAACACTCCTGACCAAGACCAAGGCCTCGACCATAGAGACACGGTCATCTTTTGAATATGTCTTCAACTTAAGTGCCTTTGTGGGAGAAAATATGTAGAATCTCTTGTCGTCGGACTTACTATCCCGAAATGAGGACACCTAGAGACATAACAACAAATTAGGACCACTATATAAATGACGGGGAAACCTTTCGATGAAATTTCATCTAAACCACCAATTTTTATCTGAATAACATAGGATTTTAAACAAACTGTTAGTGCACAACAAGATGATGGCGGCATGGAAGGAAATTCATAATTAGAGGTCTACCTTTGAGTGGTACCATACATGTACTGAAAAGAGTTGTGGCATAGATTTTGTTGTTTGCATATACCCTGCAACGAAACTCGGCCTCTGGAATTCCTAGACTTGTCAGCATCAGATGCATTTTTATTTATCCTACAAGGAATTCTGCCTTTTGTTGGGATGTTATGCAACTTTCAGTAATATAAGACAACAATTTCAGCTAAGGGTTCAAACAGCCACTAAAAAAACATTTATAAAGTGCAGCGGATAAGGATTTTTGTTGATGCTCTCAAATTCTCTCTGCCTGATCACAACAACTGCTTTAACCTAGACCAATGATAGTCCTGTATGTCATATAAGGTAAGAAGAGTGAAGTGGATAAGGATTTTTTTTTTGTTAAACAGAACATAGTTTACACATATTTCGTCAATTACTTTATCCAGAACATCAACAAGACACTCAAGATGCTATGCATACTGGCAACTATCTAATCCAACAAAAGAAATCAACAACAAACCCCCTTAAGAAGCCAGCTGGCATATGTTTATTTTATAAATAGTAAAACGTAAGCATTAACATTCCTTTAAGCATGAAAATGAAAAGAGAGGATTGAAACAGTTAAAGGAAGAAATAACCACCTTTTTTTTGTCAAGCCATTCCTTTTCAGTGAACCTTTGTTAGGCAAGCCTTGTGGCATCTGTAACCCTGAAATTTAGTAAACCCATGATATATGTGACCCCTATAATTTAGTAAACCAGTGATATCTGTGGCCCTAGAAGATACTGTAACATACTGTAATGGAATATAAGATAACATTGCCAAGAAAGCGTTTAAATACTAAAATCAACATACTTACTTTGAAATGCATAGATATTGTTCACAGCCATATTCTTATACCCACAAAGTAGCATGAACTTCAGTATCATTAGCACTGCCAAATCTGTAAACAGGAGAACTAATCTCATAAGAAACTTTACTTTACACTGCCTGTGATATCTTGTTGTATGCCATTCCAACTGTGAACCTGTCCTATTACTGATGCAAAGCAGCTGCCATTTATGTGATTTACATTCCCATATGCAGTTAACTCATGCCTGCGGATATTAGATTTTGTCCGGACCAATTGCTTAACCCATCTACAAAATGAGGATTTTTGATAATAGTCTTAATTCCGCTTGGTGATTCTCCTTTAAATGAAAGATTAACAGGCCAAAAGCATCGCAAGAAAAGAACATGATTGCATACTGCACATCTAAGAAAATGAATATATGGATAACTGAGAACAAGTTCGAATGCATATTCATGCTGAAATTTGCAAAAAGTAACAGACGAAGACTTAGTAAAATCGATGGTCTGCACCAAAAACATTATAATGTAAAGACTATCAGAAATCCTCAATGGCTCACACATAAAATGCAGTAAGTTTTCTCTGAATTTTGTTCCTAAAATTACATGATGGCGAACACTACAGGCCAGCAAGAGAATTGATGAACTGCTTGGTATACAACATCTAGTCAAGTGTCTAGAATATTCTATCGACGAATAGACCAAACAAAAGGTTTACCTGATTGTAGAATTTCATTGACTTCCAAAACTGTAATTTGAGACAAGATCACTGGGCAAGTCAAAGCGCTTAACCAGAATTTCATGAACAAATTCCAAAAACACAAAAAGTCAGCATAGCGTCGTTGCAACAAAATCCTGCCAGATAGAAATAAAGGTGGAACCACCATAAGAACAAATTAGCTCATGAACACATCATCAGACACGATAGGGAAAATACTGCCCAAACAAAGTACAGAGAAAAGAGAAGAAGCAAAGAGAGAGGAGCACCTCGACCAAATTCTGGAGGAAGACGTCTTCCACTCCTAGAGCTTCTGGAGCCGACGCCCTCATCCATGAGATGAGACGAAGAGGAGAGACGAGTTGCTCCTGCTGCTGCCTCCATATCTCTCTGCCCAACACCCCTGCCTAGAGCGCCGCCTTCCTCTCCTCCCCCAAGCACTCTCCTGCCGACGACGGGTCGAGCCCGACGGGCACCGGCGGAGCACGGGGCGAGGCTGCTGCTCCCCTCCTGCCGAGGCAGGATCGAGGCCGACGGGCGTCGGCAGGGCACGGGCCGGCCGAGGCCGAGGCGACGGCGGCGGCAGGAGAGGAGGGGGCGCGGGCTAGGTCTGGCTGCCTCTTCTCTTTTCTCTCGCTGCCGCTTCCCCTTTTCTTTTCCATCGTGCCCGCTCGCCCAGGCCGCCCGCTCGCTCGCTAGCCGCGCACTCACGAGACCGACAGATGGGCCCGCCGCGGCTGAAGCGGAGGCGTCGCCGCTGGGTGCAAACGAGGACGGTAAAAAACGCCCTGCCAACCCACGACACTGGCAACCCACGATCGATCGCCAATGCTTTCACCCCGACAAAGGCACGCAAACGCCCTGTCGCTGCTAGGCTGGCCCCTGCGCAAGGATGGCCCATGCGTCAGTCGCTCTAGCCTGATTACGCAACGTACAGAAAAACGAGCGGCGGGATTTTCACTAGGGCGACGGAAATTACTGTTACGTCGCCAGCGAGGCGAAGCGTGCGCGCAGGATGGATTTGAATTCGCGATGGCGCTGGATGGGCGGGTACTCTAGCAGCTTTTATATGTTAGATAAGCACACATCCAGCTTTCACTACACAAAAATATATATCACTAGGGGCACCAAGCTTCCTCCGGTACAAACAAGGTAACAACAATTTGTATCACAATGCATGGGCACCAAGCTTGTTTCCACCATGATATGCATGCAAGGTCTGCCGCTGCAATAGGATGCATAGTATAGGACTACGAGGTTTCAAGAAGGAAGTTGCTAGATGTTGGCCCCTTTGTGGTTAACCGAACCAAGTTACACCATAGGTCATGATACACCGATCCACTGCTTCCTTGTTGGCTTCTGACAGAAGTTCATGTCACGAACCGAAGGCAACCCATGCAAGCAGTGTGGATAACCTGCATGGTAGACACACCCACGAATCTTGAAGTTTGCAATTCTGTTGTTAATCCCAATCTCATAGGTGTTTTAGTTTTCCACCTAGCAAATAAACACCGGTCATGCAGTGCGGCGTGGCTTTTTTTTTACAGCAAAAGGCATTATTTCTCAGACAATAGCCATAAAGTTTACAAGTAAATTGGAAATAAAGCCATGGATACTAGACTCCCAAAAGAGACTGGATTTTCTACTCTCGGGTGTACTACACCCGAGTTAGCAAAAACTTTGAAAAAAGTTTATCAAACGAAATCCAAAAAATCTGAAATTTTGCTACATCAAACTTTATCATATGTTTGAGGTTCTTGCCAAGTTTCATCGAAAAATAATATCCGAGGAGCTCTCACTGAAAAAACAAAATCGCTGCTGAAAGTTTTGTGCACTGTTTGAGCAGTGATTTTGTTATTTTTGGTGAGAGCTCCTCAGATGTTAGTTTTAGATGAAATTTTGCAAGAACCTCACACATCTGATAATGTTTCATATCCCAAAAGTTCAGATTTTTTGGACAATGTTTGATCACATTTTTTCAATCTTTTGCGAACTCGGGTGTACTACACCCGAGAGTAGCCACTACTTTCCGCTCCCAAAACCTAGTAGTGCAGCTTGAGCCTCTTGACGACAAGGCCGTATCTGTCACCAGAAAGATATGTTTGCCGCCACTGTAATTGCATTCTGCAATGGCATGGAGTTGCAGCTAGTCGTAGTCGCTTACAATTTCAGTCGGTCAAGGGGTGCGTGATGCCACGTTCGACATAGTTAGTCATGGCGGTACAACCTGATCTGTGCTGTTAATCAGTTTGTGTAATAAGACATTTAAATAAGACGAGAATAATGAGAAAGTCAGCAACGGCTTTACTCATCACCAAATAATGACACGTGTGTGTGTGTGAGAGAGAGAGTGAGAGAGAGAGAGGGAGGGAGAGAGAGTGTCCCACCAGCTACGTCTGTGCTGAAATATATTGGCCGCCTCTCTCCATCAGTTTGGACATTTGGATGAGTTGGCTGGAGCATTAATTCAATATGATATGATATCCGAGCCAGGAGGTCTTGAGTTCAAGACCCTGCGAACGCAATTCAATAGTATGCAATCCCGGTTTATGTTGCTTTAGCTAGCATCACAGTACATTTTTCTCCAAACAAATTATTGAACTGTTAGATCATTAGTGTGTTTAAACCAGATAAAATGGGACCCAGTTTACATTCCTACTACCAGCCCCAATTCTACTCCAACAATAAACTGAGACTTGTGCCTGCCTTTCTGTTTGAAAGTTATGTTCGTGCCACTATCCAACACCAAAATTTGGGAGCTATCACTAAACTATTCAAATTGTGTTTATGTCACCAAGCCGTGCGAAGAAATTGGACATAACAGCACGACGTTAGGGCTCTTTGACCTCAAGTAAGCCCTTGTTGTGGTCTCCTTTTACCAGATTCTCCATCTGGGCCCCATCATTTGGTCATTTCATCACAACTTACCGCTGGTACTTCCATTGTAAGCTAAGCATGAAATCATTTAATATTATAGTACGACGGCCTTGGAGAGGAATCTTCACTATTGAAGGAGAGTTCTTGTTTGTACATCGTCAACTTTCATTTCGTCATTTTTTTCCAATCTTATTCAATGCGAAACTTTCTGTTCTCTTCCAGGGTTTTTTCTTTTCTTGTTTTCCTATAGAGCTAATCTCGCTCACCAAAAAATTACTTTACTTCAATTCTCAATAGCATGCACCATGCATTAAACAAATGTTCACAAAAGTAAAAATAAGCTCGTGCAATTTTGAAATTTGTTCATACTATTCAAAAAAAAATTATCATTTGAAAACTGTGCACATTTTGAATACGTTCATAATTTTGTGGCATACTTTATATATTAATATTGGTAACATGTAAAATTTGCTAAAGGCATTTAAGAAATGTCCGCTTGTTTAAAAGTCTGTTTCATGATATTTGAATTGTTGTATCATAAAACTAATAAATGTGTACATGCAATGCACATTTATATTATTATGAAGTATATTAATTGCACATGGATATTATGTATGATAGTGGTAATTATATGATTAGTGCTATATTTGGTATTATATTAATTGTAAGGTAAACATGTTGAGTGGTCGTCATTGGAGCAGTCTATGTCGTTGGATTGACCTAGTTGACGGCCGAGATTAGTGGGATCTGCGCCTTAATTTCTTTTTATATTGGTATAGATATAGATGCCAAAAAATTGTTCATGCAATTTTATAAAAAAATCATAACATATAAAAAAATGTTTCTGCCATTTAAAAAAAAGTTGTAACACATAACAAAATGTGTGCATGTTTTCAAAAAATGTTCACCATGTATTCCAGAACTTCAATGTGCATTTCGCAAATGTTCAACATTTACTAGGATAATCTTCAATGTTTATTTTAAAAATGCTCAACCTATATACGTAAAATGCTCAATATGTTAGAAAAATGAATATATATTAGAACTGTGAAAAATAGAAAACTATAGAAATAAAAGTAAAAGGTAAGAGACAGTAAAATAATAATGATAAAAATATCGAACGGAACCTTTGTATAACCTTTGTATAACGTTCCTAAAACCGCCCATGGAAGGTTCCAAACTGGTTCAAACCAATCCCAGTTGTAGAACCTTGTTGGGCTGGCCCACTACATAAGACACTGTAGGCTACCATTTGCGCCAGGTGTCGCCACCTTATTACCTTAAAAGAAGTTTGGAATCTCGTTTGTCATCACTTCCAGAATACAATCTGGAGGTAAACCAAGCCAAACCTTACAAAGTCCTTCACTGACACCTAACTTAGCTAATTTATGTGCGGCAACATTCGCTGAATGCCTAACCCACAAAACTCTAAAATCAATGAAAGATCGAAACAGGGTCCTGATATCTTCCAGCCAAGGCCCTGACGCTGACAAGTTCTTCTCTGGATGGTTGATCATCTGCACAACAAGCAACCGAGCAACAGGCTAGCGTGTGCATGTCCGAGGGACTATTATGGTCTAAGGTCAATGGATTTTTGATAGCATTATGGATGTTGCCGTGAAGATTATCACCTTGGGGTTTTCTTTCCTCTTTTGAAAACTAAATTATTCTGTTTAAATGTTTGGTATTGTTTCTAATATAAAATAATATCTAATTATGTAAATCAGTGAATGGAGAGGTAGGAGGTTATCCTCCTTTTTGAGATAATATTTATATAATTAGGTGTTTATCCCTGCGAGAAACGCTAATTGGAAATGCTCAATTTACGGGGCCAACAATGCAACCATTTACTTGTACCCTTGTACATACTACCATATCAAACCATGGTTAATTCACATGTTTCTCCGTATATAAGTACGCACAATAAAGAATGAATACTATCCAGCGAAGTTCTCCTCATATATAGCCGACACACTTTCACTTTTGCATGCATGCAAGGTCAGATTCCTGTTCCCCAACATCCTGTCCAACACGGGGTATACTCCAAGTCTCCAGCATAGCTACGAATGTGAGGTATTGGGAATGTTCCTTCTACAATACCTACATCGTGCACTCAGTGCTATCCTCATATGCTCCCATCTATTTGGAGCTTCACACGGATTGGTACTGTTACCTTGGAGACGATCCCAGACAGATGTGCAATTGTATCTGGTCTGCCAAGTAAGCCGCCTTGCCGCGCGCCGAACAAAGGCCTGCATATTTAGTAACGACACATCGTCGCATCAGGTCGGAAGGTTTCTAGTAGCATGCTTGCATTGCCAAATAGGCTGCCACTTGCCTGCATAGTCGGCAACACTGGATCCGGATGACATGGTATAGGAGGCATAGTCGGCAACACTAGACGAGGTTGTGTAGGAGAGAGAAATCATAAGAAAATGTTTATTTTCTCTTAATTAAAAGATAATCTTTTGGAAACCATACATGTCTCTCAACATATATTTGGGGCTATCTAGTGTTAAATATAAGATTATGAGATAACTGATTGAACATACGATTTTATTGTCCTCTCTGCATTACCTGTCATGTTTACCTTAGGTCATCTCCAACGCTGACCTCCAAATCAGACACTGCATGAGTATGCAGACTAATCCAGACCGGTATCCGGACATTGAAATGGGAGCCGTGCATCCGTATCTGCATCCATTTGAAAACAAATGTACATGAAATAAAAAACTAAAATAATAGCGCTTTCTGCCATTGTGACGTAAAAAATTAGTGCCTTCACCAGCGTTCCGCCATTGTGAGTACTTAAAAAAGAAAAACAAGTGTAGCACTTGAAGAAAAAAAAATGAAATAATAGTGCTTCTGGCAAATGCTATTTTTTTTTAAATGAAGGCGTACCCCCGGCCTCTGCATCATAATGATGCATGCAGCCATCTTATTAAAGAGTCTTGAATTAGCACAAAGTCATAAAAGTATTACATCTCAAATGCTAGCACCTTCGGCCAAATGCTATCACCTTCCGCCCAAGAGGAAAAAAGTAGCAGTGGCCTTCCGCCATCCGGATAGAGAGATGATACGTGGTGGCTTTCGATTCACCATGTGAATGTCCGGCCTCCCGTGAAGCACCTCTAGTTTGGTTTCGATTTGTGGGAAAACGGACGTCCGGACTAGCCTGCGGATCGATGTGGGAACGCATTGGATGGCAAATTCTGTCCGGGCAGCCCGGCCCAGACACTTGTGAGAGGTTTGAATGTCAGCTTTGAAGATGCCCTTATCAACGTACATGTCCTAAGCTAACCATCTCAAAAAGCTAACCATGTTGTCTACCTCTTGTATTGGTTGATGTTGGCTCAAAGCATGATGCTTCAAAGACAGCTAGATTCATTACTTTGTACAAGTTCGGGTTGTCGCAAAACCGACTGGAGTTTTATTTTTATTCAAAGAAGGGTTGATGTACCCTCCGCATCATTGTGATGCACGCAGTCAGTCTAGAGTGCGTCCATCAAACAATGCGGGTGAATGTTACCGAGCTCGGATGCTTGGAGAAGGTAAAATCGATGGGAGTACGACCTTGCACAAAGATGTCAAGTCCTCATCCTTTCTTTTTTTGTTCTTGAAAAAATAAATTAGAAACAAGCTTGATTTAGGAAAGGAGATTAAACTTCCTGACCATGTCAGACTAAAGTAATTGCTTCATGTATTTGTCAAGAAGATCAAATTGTCCCCAAAATAGGATAAATGATTGTCATTACTAGCTACAGGATTGTCATAGATGAAGCAAACTAAAACAGCAGCATGTGAGTCACTCGTAGTCTCCAAGGATGCATGAGAACATTGAAGTTTGAAGTAATTTACAAAGCAAGTTCAATGACTCGTTAAGCTTGTTAAACACACTTCATTTTAGGTTTTTCCATCACAAATAAAAACTGTTTAGTTCTTGTGTCGAAAGAAATGTTGTGCAAATGGCCTCGCCTGCGCAAACTAAACCACGTTGGGTGACTGGAGCAAAGCCAAAGGCTGCGAAAGGGGAGCTCCCATGGCCAATCCATGCCAGGTCTTTTATACTTGGGAGGCTACCCGGGCTAGCCTGGCACTTCTAAGCCAGTCGTATTTATGCCATATTTCCCTCATTTGCTCAGAATGCTATTTCTGCTCTTACCATGCAGGGCTTGATTTGTTGAAATGGTTGGATTTAGTTGTTTCGTGTTGGTTGTGGTAACGAAGGCGAGGTTTTTTGACCTAAACAAAAAACACCAATTCCATTCCCGATTACCAACAACCGAGCTGATAAGCAGCGCTTACATCTATGGAGTGGGGATAAGTGCTCACATTGCAGGACGTCATAGCCACCAACTACACTGGGGTGGCACGATGATGAATTGGATGCGTCTGCCACATATATGGGCATACGTGGGATCGTGATAGCTTTCCATCAGTTCGGCAGAGTTGCCATCGGTTCAAAATATCGATTTACAAAACAAAAAAAACACAATTAGCAACCATTTCATTTCACATAAGTACATGCAGCTTCATGAGTAGTTTGACAAAGAAAATGGTGTAGTTTTATCATAGTTTTTAAGTTGTGTGGAAGGATATTTCTAATGCTAGTGTGACATTTGCAAGCTTCTATTCCTTTCTGGTTTTGATCTCGAGCATCATCGACTACAGTAGAACATTCCATTATTCAGTCCAGATAATATGGTAGAGTATGGCAGCTTTTCTATGGTGGTCGCCTTAACGCTTGAAATCGACAAATTGCAGGACATAATATCATAAAAATGATAGAATGACGATTTTAAGAATACTAGTAGTCACGCACGTGCAACGCACGTATAACAATGTGATTTTTTTTGTTTATCCTAAGAAGCAATTATTTAAATATAGAAGGAACAAAATTAACAATGTAATAACATAATGAAGGCAACAAAATTGTGCATTGTATTGGTTTCTATTTTCAGGCTAGAAGATGGCAATTTTGTGTAGTGCTGCTATTTTGCACACATACTCGTCAGTTGTACAAGGAAAACTATTCTTTACAAAGTGATGCTAAGGAAAAGCTTCAAAGCTGGCTCAGAGAATGACAAACTTCTTTCTTTATGTAAACGGATAGTTAATCGATATGCAGAAAAAACATTGTCGGCATATAAAAAATAGCTGAATACCAACCACCAATTCTCGTTCGAGGAAAAATTACAAATTGTTGTACATTACTCACACTCAAACGTAGGTAATTTATTCTTGGACATAAGGCTTCTTTGAGGAGAACATAAGGCTTCACTGAGGGAACATGCACAATCTCTCGCCAGGAAAAACAAAGTGAACAGAGGAACCAATAGAAGCCAACCCTTGTTGTAAAAAAAAAGTTTGATTAGGAAGATGCCTATCAGGACCAAAATAGGCAAAATGCTGGTCACTTGTAAGTGCCCAGAAATATCTAAAAGTAGTACGAATGCATGAGGTCTTATGCATCTTCATTACATGACTTAGAACAACCATACCACACTGAAACTTGCATCTGCACCGTAAGCAAAATATATTAAAAATTTATGAACCAATGGAAGCCCGGTTTTTTTCTCCGGTCGGCGTTTCTGTTGGGAAGTGAAAGTAAATAACTAATACCAAGATATATAGAAGTTAAAGAATACAAACTGGGGATTATACGTGCAAACACCATGAATTTGTGCAAGGCAAAGGAGACGGGAGATATGGCTTTGAACATCAAATTATATGTAGCAAGCATATTCTAAAGCTTTGTAGGAGCTTTGCTAAGAAATTTTGATAACCAATCTAGATTGTCTGAGCAGAAGTATTGATCTCAGATTGTCGGTTGTCCATGTTTAGCGTGGGTATCTGGACTATATAATCTGGGTTCAACGGGTATGATGTTGTTTTTGGATCTCCGCACTGTATAATTTGACAGGTTTATTCAGTAGATAAGAGGTCCATATTTTTGTGCAGGTTGAATTAAAAAGCACACTGATGGAATTTTTTACCCCTCAGTTTAGAGCATCCCCCCTCCCCCGGGAAAAAAAGTTTAGAGCATCTAAAGCATTCACCATCTCTGGTTGTACACCCATGATACAACAAGAATTCTGAATCTCTGACGACTGAAATAATGAAAATATTAGTAGTATTCAGTTCAATCCATCCGTAAAAATAGCAGCAGATTGCAACACGAAATGGAGTTAAGAAATAATATAAACAAAACTAACATAGATGTGTTGTTCAAAGATTCTCACCCAAGACACAACAAAATAAAAGACCCCCTGTCCGATTACAGTAAAGAGGCTAAAATAGACTATATGGAGATGTGGAGATAAATCAAAATAGCAGTATCCATCATATATTTACCAGTTCTCATTGTACTACATGATAATTCATGTAATTTCAGTCTAGTGCATGAAATGGTAATTCAGGTTACCCGCAAAACTGTATGTATCCATCATATATTTGTCATGCTTATGATCAGAAATTTCTTACACACAAGGATGCTTCAAGAGAAAAAATATCATCTGTTACTTCATGGAAGTATCTCAAAAAAATCTCTACTGATGAGCCACATCCAGTTTTGCAAATGGTTATAACCAAAGTCTATATTGAACATCGAAATTTCAATAGGCGTGCTTAGTAAAGGTTATGCTGACATACCTGGTTTCTGTAGGGGTACACGAAATCAGCAGTCAACTCGACGTAGTTGCTCTTCATGACACCAGCCGGGCCTCCCTTAATCCATACATGGTGCTGCCTTTGGCACCCTCCTGCGGGTAATCTGATCCACAACACCAACCATGACAAGCAACGATAGGAATTATTCAGGAAACACCTTAAAACAACAAAATCCAACAAGATTTATCCTCAGATTTTCCATCAGAAAAGAGACTGACAGTGCGCTAACAGCTCTCCGATTCAATTATAAACACCGATTTTCAATTTCAGTTTGTCTCAACTATTGCTAAACTAACGTACAGCTGGAGATCAGTCGCACTTACCAAAGAGGCCGATCAATTGTCCCCCTGGAACCTGGCCACCAGGAAGCACGACGCCGATTTTGAGCGGCTTCATCGCGACCGGCTCGGCCGACGGCAGCACGACCACGGATGGCGGCCGTGTAGGCTGGAGAACACCTTGGCTATCTCGTCTGCGAGATCGAATCATGACCATCAAATCCGAAATTCGATCCCACCCAGCCCGCGATCCGTCATGCCAAGATCAGGGAAGGACGCAACCTAGGAAAGAGGGCATTCATCACTCACCGGGGCTTCCAGCGGCAGTGCTGGCCGGCTCGTCGGCGACCGTGAAGTGGGAGCGGAGGACAGAGGACGGAGGGGAGGGGCAGCGTGTGTGCGATGCAGCTCGTCTGCACCTCGCTGTAGATGGATGCAAGGCGCCCGGGCACCGGTGCGTTGGGTTCCGCCCTCCCGTTGGAGGCCGCCGCTGCCGCCATGAGATCTGATGCGCCGGTGTGGGGCTGCTGGCGACGGAGCGAGGCGAGTGGTCAGTGGCGACGTGAGTTTTGGACTGGTGGGAGAAAACGAAGGAGGGCGTTGGGCGCAGTTGACCGGCCGAGGAGCTCGACGGCGGCTTGCAGGAGCGCGGGCGACGACCGGAGGCAAGTTCGACTCGGGGTGGATCAAGGGAAAGTGCACAGAAGGAGGAGAAGGGAGGAGCAGCGGCGCCGTTTTTCTCGATCTGGGGAGAGAAAGAAGGATCGGGGAGGAACGATTTATTTGGAATAGCCCGAAAATTATGGAGCTGCGAGCGGAATCGAGGACGCGGTTATTTCTCTTGTGCGGGCGTGGGAACGGGCAGAGTTTTCGTCCGCTCTGAATAGGTTCTCTCGTTTAATAGTAGTGTAGATAAGGGTGAAAACCTAAATTTTGGCCTTGTGGTTGGATCCATGACGGCGACCCTTGAGTGTTGCTCCGTCCCTGAAGGCGTTTCTATAGAAGAACCTCGTCGTTCACGTCGTGTCATGAGATGGTTGGTACGGATATGGTCTTTGTTGCAGTTTGCCGATCCTACATCTGATTGTTTTGGGGCTTTATTTTTATTTCCTCCTATACGTTCTTATATGACTTTGCTAGTTGCTGGTGTGTTTACGTAACAAAGCCAGCTTCTTATTACGCACGTGGCCATTACATGTCCAACTTCATTACATATAAATATACTACTTGTTTCCACCTTGAGATATGGATTAAAGGTCTCGGCGTACCAACAAGCTTGAACTGGCACAAACAAGCTAACTACTTGTTTCCACCTTGAGATATGGATTAAAGGTCTCAGCGTACCATTGGGTGGATGATATACGATTGCGAGGCTCTGGGAAAGAAGTTGCTAACTGTCGACCCGGTCGAGATTAAGCACACGAAGTTACGGTGTAGACCTGAGACGCCGAATCGGTGCTTGCACATTACGTTTCGAGGTGAGCTCACGTGAAGGATAGAAGCTTGCCAGTACAAGCAGCTACTGTGTTCGGTACTGCTGGTACACATACTCACCCGCGGAGACATGGCTGTTTGCCAACCGCTAATGAAGCTATGGATCTAACATTACCAAGTCCAAAAGCCAAACATCTAGCTCTAATCTCACCTTGGTCGAGTGACTGTCGGCTCTGCTCTAAAGCAAGACGGGGCATGGTGAAAATAGAGAAATACTAATTCCCCTCGCAGTATTGAAGAGATATATACTTGCAAAAAATGGTGCGATTTTCGAATATCTTCTTCTTATCATGAAAAAAAAGGTAGTTAGATATTAAGTGGCACTTCATATCCATATGTGCGACGAAGAACTTAGGTTTTACCTCCTCGTCATTTGTGGTAGAAATGGAGTGCTTACAACGAAGCACAATACATCATCGTATATAAGACGAGAGACCAGAAAGACTGGTCTTATCTAAAGGCAATTACGAAAATCTAGTGTTTCGTTCCATCTTGTAGCTATATGCATGTATTTATTTTAAGGTCTATATGTCCACACCAAATGGAATGCATAGTTCAAGCAGGATTATTATGAGGTCTTGGGAACTCAAATGCCTTTGTGAAGTCCTTATCCATATTTTGAGCGAAGAAACAGCAGCGTACAATCAATCAATTGGTGTAACTCAACTAAAAGGGAAAAAATAAGCATATAACAAAACACTCGTGATTATGATTTTAGTGGCGAAAAATACATTTTCAAGCCTAAGTGGTCGCATGCAAGACGAGGTGATTCTGTAAACATGGGAAATACACCACTGTGTGCACAGCGAGTAGTGGAGGCAAGACAAGGCTAAAAGAAAAGGAAGCCAGACGCATGATGAGTCTGTGGACTACATGAAGATTAGTCACAACAAGAATGTAAATCACAAGTCCTTGTTATGAGTATGGCCGGTTAGGCTCCTTCCCCACGACTTATCTTGGCATGCCGGTTAGTGATTCCTGTATCCTGGAGAAAGACCTTCGCCCTACAGTCACCAAGGTCCAACATAGATGTGGAACCTTGGCAAGGACAGTGGCTCTCCAAAGCGGCGAGAGTAGTGCTGATTAACTCATCCATGAGAAGCCTCTTGATGTATTTAATGGGAATCTATAGTTTGCAATAATCCCTGCACCATGACATAACCAAATACCAGTCCCGGTTCTTTTGGGCGGGTAATGGCGATAAACAGAAAGATCACATGGTTAATGGACGAATGTTTGCAAGCCCAGGGACCAGGGGTGTCTGGGGGTCATTTCCTCCAAACGCATGAACATCGCCCTTCTCTCCAAATGTCTTTGGAGGGTTGCCGCGGGAGAAGGCGAGTTGTGGCTAGACATCATCCGTGAAAAGTACTTGCTCGGCCAGCCTCTTCCTTTTGCCCGGCGAGCGGGAGGATCCAATTCTAGCAATCTATAATCCAACTCCTTCCCGTGCTTCGTATTGGTTCCTCAATCCCGGTTGGATCCGGAGTTAGCACCTTATTCTGGCTAGACCGTTGGTCGGGCCATCGGCCGTTCACCTCGCGCTTCTAGTTGTTATTCAACATTTGCACCATCCCCTCCATTTCGGTAGAGGCTGCCCTTAGCAACCTCGGCAATCTTTAGACACACCTTTGGCCCCGCGGAACGGGACCAATGGGAGGAGCTCCTCGAATGCATGGCGCTTCAACGCCCTCCCTCGAGAAGAATTCCATCTCTTGGCAGTTATAGCCTAGTGGGTTGTTTTCTGCTAGATCCTTGCATAAGGCCATTGCGGCCACCCCTGTGCCGGACGAATTAAATCTCCTTAGGGAGATGAAGTTGCCTATGATGATTAGAATCTCTCTTTCCAACTGGTCCATGGGCGTCTCCCATCTGTTGTTGACGTGCTAAAGGGAAACGGGCGTATTGAAGGGGCATGTCCCCTGTGTGAGACTCCGGAAGATTCAAACCACATTTTCTTCACGTGCCCTTCAATATTTTTCCTCTGGAGCTGCCTTAGGTAGGTGGCGGGTGGTATTTGCTGCCCCCTTGCGGCCCACCCTTTTGGGTAGTTGTGGGTGCTCTTCTCTGGACGCTATGGAACGTCCGGAAAAAGATGGTGATATTGGACATGTGGTTTCCGCGCGTGCGACTGACAGAATCTATAAATTGTGTGGTTTCTTACTACGCTGGAGACCGCTTGGCAAGCGGCATTCTCAAGACAACATCGACAGGATCATCGTCGAGCTTTGGTCATCTGCCTCGCGTCTTGTGCCTCCGACTCCCCCCCCCCCTCGCATGAGCCGGATTAGCACGCCTTCTATTTGTCGTTTTATGGGTGTTATGTGTTGTGCCCCTATCTAGACTCTTTTATTTTTCTTTTGTCGCACCTTGGCTCCTGTACTCTGGAACGTTTACTCGTCTTGAACTTGTGTTTGTGCTCGGTGGTTGCTTTACAATATAAAGCGGGGGAGCCCTTTTTTTCGCCGTTATGAGTATGGCGGGTCGACTTGCATGATTTGAATGGAACTAACCCGGACTGACGTCGTTTTCAGCAAAACTGCCATGGTGTTATTTTTGTGCAGAAATAAAAGTTCTCGGAATGACCTGAAAATCCATGGAGCAACTTTTCAGAATTAATAAAAAATACTGGCGAAAGAATCAGCGTCAGGGGGCCCACAACCTGTCCACGAGGGTGGGGGGCGCGCCCCCTCCCCCTGGGCGCGCCCGCTGCCTCGTGGGCCCCCTGGACATCTATTTGCTTTCATGGAGAAAAAAAATCAGAGAGAAAGTTTCATCGTGTTTTACGACACGGAGCCGCCGCCAAGCCCTAATCTCTCTCGGGAGGGCTGATCTGGAGTCCGTTCGGGGCTCCGGAGAGGGGGCTTCGTCGCCGTCGTCATCATCAACCATCCTTCATCACCAATTTCATGATGGTCACCGCCGTGCGTGAGTAATTCCATCATAGGCTTGCTGGACGGTGATGGGTTGGATGAGATTTACCATGTAATCAAGTTAGTTTTGTTAGGGTTTGATCCCTAGTATCCACTATGTTCTGATATTGACGTTGCTATGACTTTGCTATGCTTAATGCTTGTCACTAGGGCCCGAGTGTCATGATTTCAGATCTGAACCTATTATGTTTTCATTAATATATGTGAGTTCTTGATCCTATCTTGCAAGTCTATAGTCACATATGTATTATGATCCGACAACCCCGAAGTGACAATAATCGGGATACTTCTCGGTGATGACTGTAGTTTGAGTAGTTCATGTATTCACTATGTGTTAATGATTTGGTCCGGTACTTTATTAAAAGGAGGCCTTAATATCCCTTAGTTTCCATTAGGACCCCGCTGCCACGGGAGGGTAGGACAAAACATGTCATGCAAGCTCTTTTCCATAAGCACGTATGACTATATTCGAAATACATGACTACATTACATTGATGAACTGGAGCTAGTTCTGTGTCACCCTAGGTTATAACTAGTACATGAGGAGTCGCATCCGACATAATTATCCATCACTGATCCAATGCCTACGAGCATTTCACATATTGTTCTTTGCTTATTTACTTTATCGTTGCTACTGTTACAATTACTACAAAACTGCTATCGTTACTTTTGCTACCGTTACCGTTACTTCCATACTACTTTGCTACTAAACACATTATAACAGGAACCCCCCTATAGCAACGCTTTTTCCGTATCTAAAAGTTCATATATGTGTTGTTAGTGTCAATACCAACGGTTTGGGATGCGTTGCCTTATCCAGTGTTGCTAGCGCATATTACAACGGCTATACCACCGTTGGTAAAAGGGACCGTTGCAAAAATGCAACACATAAAACAGACTTATGCAACACCTTTATATGTTGGTGCTTAATTTACATGAATCAACATCCCATTGATTGGCAATAGAGAGTTTGCAATGCTTCAAATCTTGGTACATATATAATGTGAATAATATTATTTTCTATACATATTGCTAGCAACTAAATTAATGCTCCACATAATGGTGATAATTATATATGCATTTCAAGTGAACAAAAAACAAAAGAATATACTCACGGGAGGAAGAAATCATATATTACATAAAATTGTTGGATTACAACAATGGATATTACAGGAGGAACTTCATCCAAATGTGATGCATAATCTAAATATTTTCTTGACAACAAGATGAAAACCAAAAGCATCCCTCAACATCACTACAACTTAACTAAAACTTAACAGAGGAACATCATTCCTACAACTTAACTAAAATTGAAAGCATTCAGCATCATCATCATCATCATCATCATCATTATCATCATCAGTATATTTGCCACATACCCATATAATCATCCATTTATCTTTTGAACCTACAAACGAAAAACAAAATGAACAGTTAACACACAATGCATTAACAAAAAACAAATAAACAAATAACTTTCTGTGGTAATGTAAGTGTAATTAGAGAACGTGTAATACATTTTGAACATCTCACAACGGGTCCTGTTATGTCATGGATTCAGATGAAAAATAAGATGGCCACTATGGGACGATAAAACTGGAAACTCAAACTAAAATATTCCAAGGAATATTTAGAAGGGACCATGTATCTATGTTTCTGTAGAAAGACGCGTTTTGGCTCCTGTATATGGGGTGAACACTTAAAAGGAGGACATTTATTTTGTTTTGGTGATATACGGAAGATCCATTGAAATGTTCTATAGACAACACAAAAGAGATGACTGGTTTTTCCGTTTGGTCTACCATTTTTACACTATAAAATGTGAGGCAGACAACCTGGATTTCTGGTTCATTTATGTTGAAGAGTTTCCAAAGAAACCGACTGTAAGACTTAACAAATGCATATGTACGCATATGAAATACATGGTATACATACTCATCTAGAAGATATATTTCTCGTGCGTGATACATACATGTAGCTTAATTGTTTCCCTTTTAAATAGTATATCAAATCATGGATTAATTAATAGATTTATTTCGCTCGTACTGATTTGAGATGGTTTTGCTCTCTTTCGTATAGGGTCAAAACAAAAACATAGATTTAGAACTTAAAAAAACATAGATCATATACTACACATACCAATATCAAAAAATGCGTGGCTGTGTATATACGTATTGTAAGCATCATTAATCCTCTTTTAGCTTAGCCCCACTGAAACTAATCATATGATCCATGCTCTCCAAACTTATATGAGCTCCTCATGCATGCATCATGCAAAAAGGTGTAAAGTAGTAAATAAGAAATTGTCCTAGAAATCAAACCTCTAGTCCAGTACGTGCGTGTATAAAATAGAACAGTATGAAGCCAATACCTACACACCTGGAGGCACGGGATGCAGCAAAAGCGCAGATGAGAAGTTCATTCAGCCATTATACGTCCTCGGTGGGGGCTCTCAACTTGATTATCCTCTTCATCGCCTGGGCTTTCGTCAGGTGATCTGTAATGACGTGCTCAGTGAGCTTCCTTTTTTTGTTACTGACCTTTTCCTATTATGTGAAAAGGAAGAATTGCGGCAAACAGGTTACACACTTTCAACATGAATCAGAAGCATACAGCATGAGTCTTTCCTTTAGTATATTTTCCATTATATGAGAATGGAAATACATGTATGCAAGATCATATTTTGTGCTTAAAAAATAAATGGAGACTCAACTTATCTACTCACAATGCATGCCTAGTAACTGCACATGTATGTATAACATATATATGAACTACAACAAACATACAGTTTAGTATCATGGATTCAGTCAGCGAATTACAAAAACCAGATCTTAATTTCATAACAGCTCTTCCTAAGCAAGTTCTAGCACCATAAATGTTCTTAATTATTTAGTACATCAATTTAACAAAAGAACGGCATTAAAACAAACCAAGTAGACAAATATATGAGGAAAGAGGTTAACTAAGAATCATTTTTTGATCTCGCGTGTAGTTTCAAATAAATATTGTTACGGTGCCACTGCCACCTTGACCTCCTGATGCATATACCTTCAAGTCTGCAATAACACTATCAAAGATATTCCATCTGAACAGAGTAGTTTGTGCTTTTAAGCTGTGGATCACTGGGTGAGGATAAAATTGAAAGAACATTTCAAGTAAACAAACCCATACCTTTTGCATGTAAGGAACATAGCGAAGTAGATTGAACAAATCGTGTACTGCTCCAAACCGACTTATCCACTTTCCAACAATATTAGAAGTGGTGCTTGAGTTTGCTGTGCAGAGGTACGACCACGCCTTCGCTGAATTGAATCACCTAATTGCTTGTATAGCACAAATTTAGCCATCCATGTAATACGTATCTTCAGATGTCTGAAATTAAAGAAAGCACATTATCAATATTCCCCAAAACAAAACTCTAGGCTGTACATCCCAGATTTCAGTAGCACAACACAACATAAAAATCCTCAAAAGCAAAAAACCTACTCTCTTCTTGCTCCTTCTGTACCTGCGACCAACCTGCAATAGTTCCTCTTCTCGGCAACTTCACCAACAATAGGGGCTGTCCAATCAGATACAAACTGTCTTTGATGTACCGCCTTTTCCACTGCATTGGATTTCAGTTTTGGTTGGGCATGGAATGCGAAATTGGAAGGATGTCTTGGTGTAGTGGATATTAAAAGGTTGCAGAGCAGGGATCAGGGAGAGGATTCCTATTCGCAAAAAAAAGGGAGAGGATTCCTGGATCGTTTTACATGGAGGACACGTGAATAGTGGAGAACATTTAGGAGGAGGAGCACTGGAGGAGGACGAACGAGGCTACAGATGTGGATGATGCATTGGTACCGCGAGGGGCTACGGATGTGGAACGAGGGGTGCGGTTGCCTGTGCTTGTTCATGGCCGTACCTTGGATTCACCACTGGTCTCAGGGGAGCGGTGACGAGGGGCGGCGCGCCGGGATGCAGGGCTGCAGGGGTGGTGACGAGGGGCGGCGCGCTAGGACGGAGGGTCGCAAGGCAGCGGTGAGGAGCGTCGCCGGGACAGAGGATCACAGGGGAGTGGTGAGGGGCGGCGTGCAGGGATGCAGGTAGGTCGCAGCCGCGCATAGGAGTGGCAACGACTAACGGGCGGCGGCGGCCGGCATGGGAGGGCTCGAGAGGAGAAGGTGAGGCTGAGGAAAGGGAACGACGTAGGTTAGTCGTGAAAGCCAACTTGGGCTGGGTTAGTGCATTGGGCTTTACATGGAGTTGTGGTCAGTTAATGGGTCACGAGCTGCACTACAACACATATGCTACAACGCCTATATGCGTATCTCTTTTAAACTTTGCAACGTATAGCCAAAATATCATAGAATATGTGTTGCATTATAGGGGGTATCCTTGTTGCAGATACTAGGTTATCCAGGTGTGGTTGAATTGACAACTCAACTGCTAATACTTGAGAATATTCTTTGGCTCCCCTTGTCTCGAATCAATAAATTTGGGTTGAATACTCTACCCTTGAAAACTGTTGCGATCCCCTATACTTGTGGGTTATCAGGAGCTGGAGTAGGAGTTGGAGTTCAAGAGGAGGCTGGCAGACAAGATCTTGGAGAAGTGCAACCCATATGAGTTCACAGTTCTTGTCCCTGGTGGCAGGCGCAAGAGCTCATGGAAGATCATCAGGTGGGCTAGGGCACAGATAGTACTCGCTCCTCACCCTTCTACCAGAGCAAAGTGGCGCTGTTTCTTCGAGCGTTACGATTGAGAGTTGTTGCTAGTAGTTATTTTAAGTATGAATGAGAGTCTGAGCTATGTATCCCTTCCATTTCTGCACAACTCTTTGTATGAAAGAATGTTGGATGGTGGAATCTATGAATGTTTGAATAAATCTATCAATGTTTGCATCAGTGTGGTCTGAATATATCAAACTTTGCATCGGTGTTTTGGGATTCTATCAATCTACAACCAATGTGAAGTGCAACCCAGAAGTCACAAACACTCAGGTTTCATAGTGCAACCACTTAGGTTTCAGCAAGCAAATACATAGGTTTCAAAAGGCAAACACTCAAGTTTCAGCAAGCAAATACATAGGTTTAAGCACTCATACAGTGCAAACAAGACAGCTTTTCCAAATGTTGGAATCTTCAGTAGTTACCACTAGCAGTGAAATATGCCTTCCGCTTTCCAGTTGGCTTCCTAACCCTCTTGGACCCCAATCTCCATGTCAGAGTGAGCAGCTTGCCCTGGAGCATTGAAACCTGTGTACCCCCTTCCTCTGCTCACTACTAGGGAAAAGGCTAGCAGCAGCGCGGGTTTTAGATGTATCAGTAGCGCGGGCACCCGCGCTACTAATCTGGCGCTTCTGACTAACTCATAGCGAGCGCGTGCCCTCCAGCGCTACTGCTATACAAGTCTAGCAGCAGCTGGTTCTGGGAAGCTTCGCTATCGCTATTAGCGCTAAGCGCTCTTTGGCAGACGCGCTACTGCTATAGCGGCGCTGCTGCTAACTTTTGTACACTCGCCATCTGCTAATTTAAGTAGTTTTTTGGCATATTTGTTTTGTATTTGAACCGGCTTTGTAGAAGAATCTTTAGTACATAGAAATTTCATCATGATACACAAACAAATGCCTGCGAGACCACAAATGTAATCATAGCATGTACATACAAATAGTCTCTTCATAATCATCATCCAACACAAAGTGATATCTTGTTATCATCTCGAAAATAGCAATACATGCAAGTCTCGAATACTTGCAACTACAACAACGTCATCCATCTAAACAAAGGCATACGCAAGAAGTGCTATCACTATGAGTGAGGCGGAACCATGCAGATACATGAGGTGGCGATTCTGAGTCCTCTCTCGCGCTAGCGTGAACCTCAAGTAACTAGCTTCTCCTTCTTGTCTGCTTTTGAAGTTTTATGGCTGGCGCCCGTGAACCCATTCACTTGCGCCGACACTCATGCCACTCGTTGTACACCCGGAACCTTCCCTTTGTACACGACATAGCATTTCCATCTCGCCATCAAGAAACTAGGTACTGTTAGAGATGCATGTTCATGAAGAGGATGTACAATCATATATATGCAAAAAACATACTAGAGCAACACCAAAAAGAAAGGTTAGCAACTAGATGCAACATATACAAGACGCAAATTAATTAACTAGAGGTACGCAGGTCATCGTCGCCAACTAACAAAGTAGCGTTACGCAAGTTCGGCAGGACCGTGGACATCACAAAGTTTCATCGCTACAAAAGTATACAAGTTCAACCGACACATATCATCATAATCGGCATCATAAATCACTAGAAGTTCCATCCTTCCATATCATCGAGGACGAACCCTAGCTGCTTGAGCGGCGTGAGGTCTAGGCGTTGCATGCCTATGCGAGTTCGGACGTCATTTCGCGATATAGGGCCGTGGTGGAACATCCCTTCTCATCGGCGACTTCTTTCATGATGATCGCCGCAATGTCGCTTTGGATGCGAAAGAAGTCATCTCTAAGTTTATAATTCGCTTCTCCATGAGATTCTAGCCACTTGTGGATATGATCATCATTTCTGCTGTTAATCTGAAGCTTTGGTGATCCGTGTTGAACTGAATCATGAGATGGACGATGTAGAATCCATCCTTCTTGCTTGGTTTTGGGACATGGATGCAGGAGAAGTTAGTTTTATCTTGAAACCCATCTTCTTGTTCCTTTGTTTCTGATATGCGTGGCCACCTCTATAGCTGAAGCCTTGGAGAGCATCATCTAGAATATTCATTATGTGGGTGTAGTCCTTTTTCTCGTAGTCTCTCGAAGGGTCAAAATACACGGCGTGGGAGACTTGCGGGTAAAGAACGATAAGAACAGCGCGCCCGTTGCTGCAGGGAAAAGACACCTCAAATTATTCCCCATATGAGAGAGAAGGAATGATTGAAATGTACGAAAGGGTTGTCCGGAACTGACTTACTTTGGATGATAAGGCACGAGGACAATTTCCCGGTCCTTATTCTGTACCATGAAGTTTTGGAGGTACTCCCTAGCAGTTTCACACTCAAAGTCGCCGAGACTCAAGAAAGACTCGTGCATGTAGTACGGATCCGCCACACAGATTTGCGAGACTTCTTCACTCTTCACGACGGAGCTCATATGTAGCGCAAAAAGGCGGACGATAGTAAAATCAAGCCGCCTTGTTAGAAACATCTCAAAGATATGGTCAAACCGCAGGAAGAACACCTCCGTGGGCCGTGTGTCGACGTAGCACTTCCCCTCAGGCACACGAGCCACGTATGTCGGATATCCTGGATCCTTTGAGGCTAGTAGGCTTTTCTCAGTCGGACAGACATGGTCGTGCAGTCTCCTGGAGATCCCTGATAGTGCCTCCAGCGGTTTCGGCGGTAGCATCGGCTCGCCCGTGAGATGGAACATGACCGCACCTTTCACGGGTACACGCTCTTGTAATGCATCGTCTGGCTGCTGTGTGCTCGCTTGTTTGGAGGCGATTACCTTCCCGATCTCTTCCTCTCCTTTTCTTGGGCACACCTTCGGACCCTTCCTTAACCCCTGCCCAAGTGTTCCGGGCTAAGTATTATACGACCCTCGCGCCCGGCTAGTTGAGCCTGTGTTGGCGGCATCTTGAGCGTGTCTGTGAGGATTTCATGAAGAGACTTTTGCATTCCATGGTACGGCCCTGCCCGCATATCATCCATATCCTCATTAGAAAGCTGATAGCCCGATTAGTCATATGGTTGACTCATCATATCTATGTCACGATCATACGCGTTTGTATTGAGGTAATCCATAGGGTCGACCTCCGTCTCATCATCCATTCTCTCATTCTCTGGTACATCAGCGATACTATTGCACCCGTTCATCATGTCGTCCGCCGCTCTCACCGGCACTACTACAGAGCTGGTAATTGCGTGGGTGGGGTGGTGGTCTCCGCACATGCTTGTTGATGTGTGGTAGTTATTGGTGTGCTCTCGGCGGCTCGAGACGAATAAGATTCTTGACCATAGCAGCACCCAACCCTTGCATCGTCCAATCATGGCGGGGTCTCGTCGTCCGCTCCCACATGCTATCGAGGAGGCAAATCCTCGTGCCCGATTTCACACTGGTTAAGCTAACCTGAAGTGCCCGCGGGATCGGGTGGTTGTGGAATGTGCGTTGAGAGGGTCCATTATCATCCCCTTTCCACGTCCACCTTCGGCCTTTGATCAAGTAGAGTATGGTGCATGGGGTTTCTTTCGCTTTGCAAACACATATGTACGTGGTGTAAAACAACGAAAGGCAACAAAATGGAATATTATCTATATATATATATATATATGTTAGTGCGAGATGTAATTACCGTGGACGGCGTCGAGCTCAGCTAAAAGACGAAGGCCCACCTAAGCGCGCTGAGGCCGAGGACGGGCTGCTATGGCGGAGGCGGCTGCGAGAGGAGGCCCGTTGCTTGAGCAAGTGATGGTGCGATGGTGCTGTTGTTCATGGAGTTGCGCGATTTAAACTGGGCATCGGGAAATCATGTACCGTCTTGTGCGGATTTTCCTTCGCCCGATTGATGATCGCTGGAACCAAGTTAGTAGCGAAATCATTTCGCAGGCGATTCTGCTGCATTGAATACTGCTGTAGCAACTCATATTTGTCCTCGGCTGCTTTTTCGCGTCCTCGGCTGCTTTTTCTCGACCGCAAGCTTCACCTTTGCATCGATGTCCGCTGACTAAACTTCTTTTACGCTTCTTGGCCTCTGGGCGTCGTTGTAAAACACCTTCCACGTGGCGCCGTCTCGGCGCCGTGCACACGAACATATTGCGGCCGCTGGTCCAGGGAGTCCCTTAAGTTCGTTCAAGGCCGGTTGAGAGGGTGTCCCACTTGGGCCTCATCGAGAAGTAGGGCTTTTGGCTGCAAGCGGTGTTGCTTCTCCGATAGTCTAATCAATTTCCTCGTGATCTTGTCCGTGTAAAAAGCTTTTCTCCTTGTCCCACTTGTAGCGGGCCTGATGAAGTCATGCTCCAAGGGTTGGTGAACTTCGCCAAAGTGCAGGAGACCAGCGGCTTCACGTTCGCGTCCTCCTTATCCCATATGGGCCTTTTACCGAGGTAGCCACGGCTTCCGAGGCGATGCTTCCGTGTTCGGAGCTGAAGGCTTTTGAATTTCGCAGCCTTAGCCTTGGCTGCCTCGGTAGCGCAAGTGTCCTTGAACTTTTCGAACTCCTCTTCCGTAAGTGTCGGATTTTCCTCGAGAATCTTGGACGGGGTTCATCAGCCTCAATAGCTCGTTTCACCCTCCCTTTCCGGAGGCCAAATCATTGCTGAACATGCCCATGGCGTGATTGTTAATCTTTTTCATCTTGGATCATCCACGGTTGTTCTATGTTATCATCCCGGTCGGGAACTTGAATCTCTTGTGCAACCGTTAGGAGCAACTGCGTCAAATGTTCTTTACTCCTTAAGTCATAAATCGTTGATGCTCGCGCATTCCGTAGGATGCATCCTACTTGGTTCCCATAGCACTTGCGAGGTTCTTCCGGCTCTAACGGCTCAAACTTGCCAGGTGCCATCTTTGTGATCACAAGTCGTCCAATCCCTAGTTTGTTAGGTTTTCGTATCCTCTGCTTCTTATGCTTCCTCTTTTCGGTATCGGCATCGGGGCCGGTACCTTCCCCGTTGGTACCTTCCCCACCGGTCTCGGCGCCGCCATCGGTGCGGCGCCCGTCGATGTCGGCGCCGTCGGTGTCGATGTCGGCGTCGATACCATCATCGAGGCCGACCTGCAAACCTTGCTTAGCATCAAATAGTCGAGGTACTCTTGTTCACCATCATAATCCATCTCGCCTCGCATCTTGGTGAAGGCCCGGTTTCTTCGTTGTTCGACATGTTTCCTATGATTAAGTGGCCTCATTTATTTCTAAAAGTATGAATAAATGAGAAATGACGAAAAGAAATCTATGTGCCAGCACTCGATATGCCAACTATGTAGCACAAATCATGCCTTTATTCACGGAAATTTCGGCATGACCTTTGCTAAAAATGGACATATCGGCGCTGAAATTCACCAAGCGAAATGAATCAACATTTCGGCGTAACATAGGCCACTCGGATCATTTTCCAAACATGACATGTCCAAAACATGACATATGCACATATCACATGTCCAGTTCAAATTTCCATATAAATTCAGCTAATTATGAAACCTAGCTAAATTCATAACTAAATAGATAACCTAATTAATTAACATGAAGAACCCTAGCAGAGAGGGGTTCTGAGAGTGCAGAGGCGAGGAGGAGGCGAGGGCCGACGGTCGGGGCGAGCCTTGAGGTCGGGGCGAGCGCCGCACCGCGTCGGGGCGAGCGGCTGGGTCGGGGCCAGCGGCGTGGTCGGGTCGAGCAGCTGGGTCGGGGCGAAGCGGCGTGGTCGGGGCGAGCGCTGAGTCGGGTCGCGGGTCGACGGAGCGCCTTGGCTTAGCGCCGGCGCCGGCGGAGTCGGGGCGAAGGGCGGGTCGTCTTGTGGCGGAGCGACGGGGCGGAGAGAGTGGGGATTTGGGGAAAGTGTGGCGGGATGAAGCTGGGCGAGTGAGAATTTTGGGTTAAGTGGACGTAGCAGTAGCGCGTTATGCCGAAACGCGCTACTACTATGATCTGTAGCTGCAGCGCTTTATGTGAAACACGCTACTACTATGGTCTATAGCAGCAGCGGTTTATAAGAAACGCGCTACTACTATGGTCTGTAGCAGCAGCGGTTTTGTGGAAACGCGCTGCTACTGCCGTCGCTACTGCCAGTTTTCATTTTTCTTTTCCTTTATTTTATCCCACTTTTATTTCCGAGGCAGTGAGCGAAGGGAGGCGATATCTATTGCATCATTTGGCGGTTAAATATATATGCAAAATAGGAACATATATATTACACATCATATGGCTAAGTGTGTATACAAAATAGGAACATATATATATATATATATATATATATATATATATATATATATATTACACATCATTGGACCCATAACATACGTTTCCTCAGTGCTGACGTTTTCGTTTTTGAGTCAGCTTCTTTCCCTTCATGTTCGTCGAAGAATAATTGAGCCCCTCATTGTGACTTTGCCTTTTCCATGGAGTACGATTTTTCTTAGGTAATGTAGTATTGATTCTTCTTTTGACGTATACTTCATCATCATCGTCATCTTCCCTCATTGGGTTGCCGTACTGATCATAGTCTTCCTCGTTGGCGACTCCATCCATTCCAATGATGTTCCTTTTGCCTCTCCTCACGACAACACGGCTGGGATTGCGGGGTCAGTTATGAAGAAGCATTGTGTCACGTGCTTAGCGTGTACCCATGGCTCGTTTTTTGCGATAGCGTTGATGGTAGCGCTCTTGGCATCGGGTATAGTCATGGTAGTGAACATCCGGCTTTCTCTTTCGACATTCTTAGCCCATCTGACATGGAACATCGTCGTGTTGTGCAGTCCAGAGTAGTCAAGCTCCCAGATCTCCTCGACCCTTCCATAAAATCGTTCGGTTGTGCGTTGTCGCTGCGGTCATGCATTCCATCGTCACCCCGAGTTCGATCATCACTGTCCATATCTTTTGCCTCCGTGTAGAAGCGTGTATCCGTTGATATCATATGCCTGATAGGTTACGAGGTTGGGCGAGGGGCCATGTGCTAAGGCGTATATGAGCAATCCGTCCTTAGAGCCCTCCTCCGGGGGATTAGCAATAATATGCTCCTTGAACCAATGCAGGAAAGTGGAGTTGTGCTCTCTAGTAACTTCGGCGTCCGTCCTGCATACCCCCCGGTCACGATACTTCTTTGCGATAATTTCTTTGTGCAGTGCCACGAAAGGATCTACCTCGTCAAGGTGTTGTAGCACTACCAAGTTTGCTCTGTCAAAATCGCTGCGTCGATTTGAGTATGCCACGTGTAGTTCCCTGCGACCGTTATAGTGACCATCTCCTTCGAGCCTCCCATCGTGCTTGTTAACGGGCAAACCAACACTAACACCAGGCGGCTGGTCTGCGCCATATAGAAAATTCTCACAGAAAGAGATGCACTCTTGTGCCAAATAATACAGACGATGCTTCCATCCGGACGGGACATATTCTTAACGAATCCTTTGATGATCCCATTCATCCTATCAAGCGGCATCATGTTGTGCGGGAATGGCGGCCCCAGTCTATTATGTCATCCACAATATGGACACATAGATGCACCATCATGTCGAAGAACGCGGGCGGGAGTACATCTCAAGCTCATTCAAGATATCAACGATCTCTTCCTGTAGCCTTTGGAGCTGCTTCACACCGATCGACTTTCGAGAGATGGCGTCAAAAAGTTGCAGAGACCAATAAGCGTGTCACGGACGTGCTTGTCCATTATCCCTCTAAGGGCAACAGGTAGTATCTGCGTCATCATCACATGACAGTCATGAGACTTCATCCGCTGAACCTTTTCTTGTCCGTGTCTAGATATCGCTTATCTTGCCACGAGAATCGAACTAACTTTCACTCCGTAAGGCACTTAAAGAATTGATTGATCTCAGCTGACTTAAGGTGAAGCAAGAGGGGGGCAATAATCTTCTTTCTTTAATTTCTTGCCCTTCTTCTCCGTGCCTCTGTCTCCGTCTCTGTCTCGTCTGACATTTTACGGGGCGGCATGTGCAGATCTTCCCTGATTTTCAAATCTTGCAAGTCTTTTCTTGCCTTCGGCCCATCCTTGGTCTTATCCGGCATGTTCATCAGTGTTGCGAGCAAGCTCTCAAGGGCATTCTTACAGATATGCATTTGATCTAGGCAATGAGGTGTATCGAGTTTGTGCGATACTCCAAGTCCCGAACACAGACCTCGTCTTCCATACCTTCAGCAGCTGCTCTGGCGCCTTTCTCATCGTCTTTCGGTGCGCGGGGCACTCATTCCAGTTTTCAACAGCTCATCGATTTGGCACCGCTCCGCTTACGTGGGCGTCCTCAATGCTCAGCGTGACCATTGAATAGATCTCCACGGTTTCTCCACGGGTCGTCTGTTCAAGCCATCTTGATGCCCCATGTACACGATTTTCCTAGACCCGCCATCTTTCCTTGGCGTTAGCTGCTGAGGCGTTGTATCATCCATGCACCGCGTGCATCCGCAATATCCATGGCACACGGCCTGCCACATATCCGTATCGAGATAGTCCTGCCTTTATCGTGATCAGCGCTGCTCTCATGTTGAAATACTCACCTTCTTTGGCGTCCCATGTCTTGGCGGTGTTTTCCATAACGTGTCTAACTCCTCTTGAAGTAGCCCGGATACAAATTAATATTATTTCCTGGTTGTTTTGGCCCTTGAATAAGCATGCTCATGTGAATGTACTTGATTTCATGCACAACCAGGGGGAGGTTGTACATCCATACAAACACGGGCCATGTACTATGGTTGGTGTTCGGTTGCCAAGCAGTTCATGCCATCGGTACATGCGCCGAGCACGATGTTCCTTGCATCACATTCAAAATACCAATAGAAGCTGTTCAGCGCTCTCCACCGCTTCCATCCTTCACGTGTCTCAGCCGGATCATCTCCATCGTCGGGCTTCTTCCTCTCCGTGTGCGGCGCATTAGCTTTGCTTCCTTGGGATCTACAAAATACCTCTGGAGGCGGGAGTGATCGGTAAGTACCATACAACTTTACGGGGACATTTCTTCCGGCCTTCTTGTATCGAGAAGCATTGCACACCGGACAGCTTGTTTTTCGCGTGCTCCTTCCGATAAATTATGCAATCGTTGATGCATGCATGGTATCTAACGTGTGGCAGATCAAGAGGGCACACGATCTTCTTGGCCTCATCAACACTAGTAGGACATAGATTACCCGCGGGAAGAACATCCTTTAGGTACTTGAGATGCTCATCGAGGCTAGTGTCGGTCCATTTGTTTTAGCCTTCGTCTTGAGGAGTTGGGCGTGAAACTCAGCGGGTCACCTCAGATTGCAACCATCATACAATGGAGTGTTCGAGTCTACCACCAGTTGCTCCAGCTTAGCCTCCTCTCTAGAAGCAGCTCTCTCAGTACTCGTCTCCTTGCGAAGCAATGCTTGAACATGAGGGTCCCGCACAATTGAACTTAGTACCGACGAACTCTGCTGCGTGGAGTCCATGTCGTTCTCTCCGCCGCCATGTCCGGCCTCTTCCCCGTCGCCATTATCGATCATCTCTTCGTCTTGCCCTGTGTCATCATTTCCTGCCCCGTCGGCATCCTCAACATCGTCATCCTCATCTTCAATTATCCACCTAGTATAGCCATCCATGAAACTAGTCATGAGCAGGTGCGCTTCGACACGACCATCGTCATGGGGGTCGAGCTAAACTATTCCTTTGCATTTTCGACACGGACATAAAACCTCTGTCCGGTTATTTTCTTTCATGTCTTGCACCGCCGACCGCAACCACCTGTCCACCATCGTTCCCTCGACCATCGTCAACTCTGCACGGTAATAATAAAAAATTGATTGTAAAAATGCATGCATGCATCAAAGTCATAAAAAAATTGGCATGACCTTCCCTAAAAATAGGACATATATGGATCTAGAGTTTGCCGGAATTAGCGAAGCGAAATAAATCGACATTTGGCAAAACATAGGCAACTCAAAAGCACAATTTGGCGGCGTCGACTCATGCCACACACACAATTTCCACAAACATATCACACACACATAAACACATTTCCATTTTGCAAAAGCATGAAAGTTTCATCACCTCTATCTTGATGGCGAAGATGATGTTGTAGGGAGATCAAAAGTGCACAAATTAAGCTCTTCTTGACAAAGATAGATCTAGTTAGGGGCAAATAGGTCCTTAACTAAATCCTACATCTACCTAGCTACCTAATTTGGAAGGAGACAACTTCAACTAGTGGAGGGGAAGGAAAAGGAGAAAGGAGATGCATTAATGGAGGTGGTGTAGTTATGTAGGAGTAATGAAGAGAGAGAAGGTGGATAGAGAAGAGAGAGAGTAATGGGGGAGAAGTATTGAGAAGAAGAAGAGTGAGAGTGGGAGCATGTGGTGGAGGGAAGAGAGGAGAGGGGAGGTAGGGGAAGGGAAAAAGTGAGAGTGGGAGCATGTGGTGGAAGGAAGAGAGGAGAGGGGAGGTAGGGGAAAGGAAAAAGCAAGGGGAGGGAAGGGACGGGTTGGGGGTTGGTGGGGTTAGCGATGGCGCTGGTGGGAAAACGCTGCTGCTGCTAAGAACTTAGCAACAATGCGCTTTCGGTAAGGCGCTCTCGCTAAGCTGGGACAAAAATTGCGGCAATTTGAAACTTACCGGCAGCGATCTCGAGGAAGCGGCGCTACTACTATGCACTTAGCGATGGCGCTGTTTACTGCGCTGCCATCTGCTACTTAGATGTGGGGGAACACCGCCGGTCGATATTTGTAGCAGCGTGTTTCTGGCCGAGCGCGCTACTGCTAAATGTTTAGCAGCAGCGAGTTTACGTAACAAGCGCTACAACTACTTACCAGCAGCGCTCTATTTTGAACCGCGCTGCTGCTAAGATTCTGTGTATAGGCTTTTCCCTAGTAGTGGCTAGTTGTTCATGCTCTGGTGTTCTTTGCTGGAGAGGCAATGGATGACCTTATGTTCTTGGCTGGTGAAGATGTGCTAGGAGCCCTTGTCTTCTTGGTTGCTTTGGTCTTCTTGGCAGGTGCTGATGTGGCAGGTGCTGGAGTAGCAGAAGCAGCGGCTTTGTTCCTCTTTGATGGTCCTGGAGTAGCAGAAGCAGCAGCCTTGTTCCTCTTTGCTGGTCCTAGAGTAGTTGTGGTTGCTGCTGGCCTCTTCCAAGCTATGGCTGGTGCTAATGGTGCTAGTGGGGGTGCAACCACTTCTGTAGTAGCTCTGGTAGATGAAGAGTAGACTGACCTATTCTCCTGCACATTTAACAAAGCAAATTAGAATCAAACTACCTAGCCTATGAAACAGAAGTTTCTTTATCAATAAGCATACCTGGTGATTATTCTCCCTCATCTGCAGTTTGGGTTTCAGTGGATCACCACATGTGGTATATTTGTGACCTTGCTTATTGCAATTGCTACAAGTCACTGTTCCTATTCTTGATGTATCCTTCTTGGCTAGCACCTCAAAATGTCCTTTCCTCCTAGCTGTCTGCTTTTTACACTTCTTTCCTTTGAATACTGGAGGAGATATGTCAACCCCCATGGTGCGTGGCCAACAATCAGGGCCAGGAACAGGGTATATAATATGCTTGTAGGTTTCACAGTAGAGGGGCTTCTTGAAGAACTCATGGACAAAATCTTCAGGGTGTAGCTTCACCTTCTGCATTGCTGCTACAACTTGACTACATGGAACAGCTGTCATATCCCACCTCCTGCAGTCACAAGTGTAGTTGTTCAAGTTTACACAGTAGGTCTTTTCTGAACTACTTGTAACTTGCCAAATGCATGGTCCAGCCATATGTGCATCACAATATTTTGCCCGCTTCTTGGCCTCTTCCAATATCTCAGAGTATGTGGGTGTGATATCCCACCTACATGTCTCTGTCTTCTCCCTAATCTTCGGAAACTTGATCATGAGTTTTGTCCTTATTCCTTCAAGCATTATCCTTATGGGCTTGTTCCTAACAACCAGAATCATCTTGTTGAAAACTTCACTAAGATTGTTTACGACAAGGTCTATCTTGCATATAGTATCCATCCTATGCCTAGCCCAAGTATGGACTGGTATGTTGGACAACCACTTCCATGCCTCCTCACTCTCTTTCTTCAATGCTTCCATGCCCAGATCATGCCCATGCTTAGTGAAAGAATATGCAGCCTGGTCTAGATGTTTTTTCAATTCTTCCCCTCTCAACCTAGCTGATTGGAATGTTGGCATATATGTGTCTTAAACAAAATCTTTGAGGGGAATCAAGAAATACATCCTCTATTGCATTGAGTAGACCCTGTTCATTGATTTTGTATTAATACCTAGTAAAGTAATTAGAGAAAGCTTTACATAGTGCAAGGAAAAGCATCGCACAAACTCTTGAAAAGCATTACATAGTGCAAGGAGTAGTTTTACCTTTTGCCTATCTGACATAATTGTGTAGGGCCCAAACTTGTTGCCACTACCAATTATTGTCCTTAACTGTGTAAGAAACCAAATCCAACTATTTGTCTCCTCCTTGTCAACAACACCAAATGCAATAGGGAAGATGTTGTTGTTGCCATCCCTCCCTGTTGCTGCCAGGATTTGCTACCCAGTGCTTAGTTTGATGAAGCATCCATCAAGACCTGCATTTTAAGCCATTAGTAAGCAGCAACTATTATGCAATCCCCGTTTAAGCACTATACAAACTATATTTACCTATGAAAGGCCTGCAACCATTTAAGAACCCATCCTTACAAGCAAACAGACAGTAAACATGTAATGAACCCTTGGGGTAGGTGCTGGGTTGAGTTCAAATTCCTTTGTTGTCACAACACACCTACTACCAGGGTTTGTGTCCAAAACACATTGCAAATAGTCTCTTAACCTGTAGTATTGTGTCTTGTGATCCCCTTGCACAACATCAACTGCTTTCCACTTGCCCTATAGGCCAAATTTTTTGGAACATGTACTCCAAATTTCTTTTTTGTATAACTCAATATAGTATCAACACCTGCACTAGGATTGGATCTTACAGTATCCTCAACAGCCTTTGCAACCCACTTCGTGGTCACCTTTGTGTGCTCTCCACTTGCTCCACATGTGTGATCAAGATTCATCTTCTTGATTCTAAAGGTTGACTCATGGGCAACCTTAGAAGCAGTAATATAAAAGTCACAACCATGCTGTCTATCTGAGCACCAGGCTGTGATCCTACTTGAATCATTCCTATGGTACTCAAAGTTCCTCAGTGTCCTAACATGATAGTTTCTCAATGCTTCTCTGAACTCTACCACATTCAGAAAGCACAAATGAATCCTAAACTATTCATGTGCATTAGGCCTAGAGGGATCGTACCATATTCTCTCCTTCTTCTTCTTCTTCAATTTTCTCTTCCTGCCACAAGGAAACCTAGGTGCATCATCTTCTTCATCAGAAATGCCTTCATCACATGTGATCTGGCTCACTGTGATCGGGCTTTAGCTTCTGGCACGAAATCTTCAAACTTTATGTGATCTGGCTCACTGTGTGATCTGCTTATTGGGCCTTGTTTCCTCACATGTATCTATCTGTGTGCCACACTTTTCACATGATCTGAAGCTTCTTCTTCTTCATCTTCTTCAGAACCATTTTGCCCCGGCCAAAACTTTGAGGGTTCAGAAGCAGCCCCACAATAATGCTCAGCCATTTCTTCCTCTTCCCTGTAGTGCTGACTTGTTCCTTCACCACCTTCATCTTCTCCCCTAGCCCAAGACTTGTATGAAATTCTCTTCCCTCTGTAATCACCCCTGAAAAACTCAAAATTTGATGAGGATTTGTCCAACTCATCTTTATCTTTATCTTCTGCTTCAGTATTTTCAATTCCCACCGCCTCTTTTCCCTTGTTGAAATTACAGCTCTGTTATGTGTTAAGATATGCTTGAACAGGCACAACTGGAGGCTGTGAAGAATTTGAGACGGGGAAAAGGACACCTTCTTGGGAAACACTATAAACAATGGGATCACCAACTTGACTCATTGGAATCTGCTCTTCAAGCAAGGTGTGGTCCATGTTTGCATCTGCTGGATTTGGGTCACTAGCCTCTCTCACTGTTATGTTCAATACCTTCTTCTCAACAAACAAATCTAGCATCTCCTCCACCTTCTCATCACTTTGCAAAACCTCAATCCCCTCCAGCCCCTTACCCTCAACCTTAACATATGACAGATAGGCATCCAACCCGTAGCCCTCAAGTTCAATCAGTGCTAACAATAATAGGTAATTCATTTCTGATAAGGAAAACTTCATTTCCATGTTATTTCTACCCTGAAAATGCGGCCTCAATTCTCATACTTCATCATCCAAACTATGCAAAAAAAAGAACACATTTAGATTTCTTCAGATTTTGAAGTTCAAAAGTATGCAACAGTTTCAGTTGCACAACATATCATCCAAACCTAAACCCGAATTCATATATTGCTTACAATGTATACATAGTAATATACAAAAGAAACTAATGCATTAACAATCAAAGAAACAAATCCTAACCCTAGTTCATAAATATACTAAGAAAGATAACTAAAACAATTCATAACTTACCCCACGCCACCAAGTGAGGAGGCCCACTGGTTCCTACCTTCTGGATCCGCATGGATGAATTTGGCCACTGCCCTGGCCTCTTGGAACGCCGGCATGATCTGGACCTCCTGCGTCGATGCCCCAGGCGAGCGCTGGGACGGGAAACTTGCGCTGCCTAGCCAATTGTTGACCTTGGAGTGAGCACCGCCCTCGCTGCCGGCTGACGCCCCAAGGCTCAAAGGCTCGCCGTTGTCCTTCTTCTTCGCCGCCGCCATCGTCGGCAGAGAGAGAGAGATATACAACACGGGGAAAGGAGGAGCGAAAGAGAGCTTCTGCCGACAGATAGAGAAAGGTAGCGAGCGAGCGGGTGCGGTCCGACCGCACCGGTCGGTCGGAGTAACGGCCATTAACGGCCTCGCCGTCACGCGCGGCGCCGACGTGGCCTGACAGGCGGGCCCGGACCATCAGAAAATGGTTTAAAACGCTAGCAACTGGCAATTTGGGTTTTTTGAGACAGCCGGCGAGAAAAGTGGTAGGTGTCAGTCACAAAAAAAGTGATGGTTTCTTGGAACCCTTGCACGAAAAGTGGTAGTTTTCACTACACATAAATATATGTGACGAAGAGTATACCAAGCATGTTCTAGTTCATATACATGCGAGTATATATCACCATGGGGGCCAAGCTTGTTTTCACCATGATATACATCCAAGATCATGCCCCCAACCATTGAGTGAACGATATAGGATTGCGACGTCTCGGGAAAGGAGATGCTTCCCGTTGGCTTCATCGAGACCACCCGCAGGAAGTTAAGGTGTAGGCCCTCATGCCTTGATTCAATGCTTTCTGATTCTCTGCTTCTTGATTGGCTTTTGACGGAAACTCATGTCACAGAGCCGAAGTTAGCCAGTACAAACAATGTGGTTGATTTCATCGCTGGACAGAAACAAGGTCATGCAGAGACTGTTAGCAGTAATCTTGATTAGTAGGTTTGGTCCTTTCTATCTTTGAGATTAGATGTGTGTTAGTACTACCACGTACGTGTATGTTGTATGTGTTAGCTTAGCACACAAGTCTGACTAGAAGTAGTACTGCCCTGTCCTAGTATGTATCCAAGACTAAACCAATTTGGAGTATTGGCCGAGCTGGTTGGCGGCTGAACCACACACAGGCAGAAACAACTCTTGTGGTCCGTGGAAGAGGACTGTCGCTTGGTCTCCCACCTCGTGCCACCGCGTTCTCGAAAGAAGCAAGTTCGGCGGTTGTGCGCGTGCTGGATGGAGAAGAAACACAAAGGGAAACTATGGATTGGTATTTTGGGGGAGACTATATATTAGTACTCCCTCCGTCCCAATATTCTTGGGCGGAGGAAGTATGGAGTATAAAGTTGAGTCACTTATTATGGACGGAGGAAGTATTTTTTAAAATTTGAATGAATGCACACACCAAATATTTTTCCCATACTAGAATTATATGGGGGTGTTAGGTTGGGCTTACCATTGGCTTTTGAGTTTTGGCTTATAAGCCAAAGCAGCACATATTTATGTGCTTTTGGGATTGTGCTATGACGCTTCTCTACCCAATTTCCACCTTCAGTTCAGATGTACTATACTTTCTTTTTGCCCAGTTGCTAGGGACAATGAAATTTTTCTACTGATTTATATGTGCTGATTAATGTGTAGTTCTATATAGAAGACAATTACAGGAGAGCATACATTCAAACATGTAACCAAGGACTAATGGAGATATATAAATATTTAGACGTTATGATTTATGACGCCAAGTTGCCAACATTGTGTGTTTTTATCAATAATATATTCATACGGTGTTTGTATAAGCAAATTCATCAAGAAAACACAAACAACAGGTTTTCATTGTTTTTTTAGAAAAGGAGGATGACCACCGGCGTCTGCATCTGGAAGATGCATGCAGACATTTTATTAATATTCAGAAAGACCTTACCAAGCAATACATCAGTAAGTCTGGAGCCACCATCGTGGCAACATCTGTCGCAACTCCAAACCACTTGATGTAGGGGTGCCAAAAGTCTGAGCCGAAAACCAATCAGACCTCGCACCAAAACCTAACATCTAAAGCCGGAGACCCTACCCAAGCCTCTTGGGGGGTCTGAGGCACACACCGGTCCGGCACACTCTGAGAGGTCGTCGCCGTTGTCTTCCACCGATCCATCTTCAGAGCAGGTACTAATGCATCGACCTTCGTAGATCTGCTGTCTACACCACCATTGCACTAGACAACGCCACCTCCCTCCGCGCACTAGTAGAAGGGCCTAATGTGAAGCTCATTGGTCCCGGTTTGTAATTGAACTGCACTAATGTAACCATTAGTGCCGGTTCAAACGGCTAGGCGGGTGGCGCTCATTAGTAACGGTTCGTGGCGAACCTTTAGTACCGGTTCGTGCATCGAACCGGTACTAAAGAGGTGGTGGCCTTTAGTACGGGTTGGTGGCTCCAACCGGTACTAAAGACCCCCCCCCTTAGTATGGTTTCGTGCCACCAACCGGTACTAAAGACCCCCCCCCTAGTATGGTTTCGTGCCACCAACCGGTACTAAAGTGGTGCGCTGCCACGCCCAAAGTGCACAATGTTTAGTCCCACCTTGCTAGTTGAGAGGAGCTCGCACCGGTTTATAAGCCCCGCTGCGGCTACCGTGTCAAGCTCCTCTCTAACAGGCCTTTGTGGGCCTATTGCAAGTCTTCTTCCCTGTGGGCCCTACTGGGCCGTACGGGCCTGCATCCTGGCCCAACTAGAGTTTTGGTTTCTAGTCGTATGCAGGCCGTACCGGCCCAGTAGGTGGGCTGATTTTGTTTTATTTAAAAAAATGAAAAAAAAATCCTACCAATCGAGACTAAAGGTCCCCCAGACCATGGCGCATCTCGTGCCACGTGGTGGCCCTTTAGTGCCGGTTCTTGCTGAACCGGGACTAAGGGGGAGGGTGGCTTTAGTCCCCACACTACAGTGCCGGTTGCAGAACCGGCACTAAAGGCCCCTACGAACCGGTAATATAGCTCCGTTTTCTACTAGTGGTATGTCCATCACCATACATCCGTTGCCGAGACCCTGCTGCTTCATGCTGCCGAGACTACACATCCTCGATGCATGACATGGGACAGCGCTCCATGGCTAAAACCGTCCACATGTCCCTCGAGCCAATCCATACCTCCAAGAATGACGCCCCCAAGGAGGGACGACACAACAGCGGCACCATCATCTGATCGAGTGATCAAGGGTTTCCCCCGGAGGTAGCGAGAGGAACAGGAAGATTCACCTTGATGATGCCTTCATTAAGGAAGTGGCGTAAGGCGTCACTATCATAAACTCGACCCTCGGCGAAGACCAAGATTTTCACCGGATCCGTTCGAAACATCCAACCGACAACCCGTGTATCGCAAGACCACCTTGAAGCGCGGAACTAGCTGCCCGGATCCGGCGATCATCCACAACCGCCTTTGCAACCATGGTGTATCTGGCGCTCTTGCCCTTTGCCGAAGTGCGCCACTGGCTGGAACATCAAGAGAGGGCTGCCACCCCACCGCACCATGCCGAAAGAGCCGTTAGGATGAATCCCAAGCACGATGTTCACCGTCTCTCTACCGAACGGGATCCATGGTCGAATCCACCGAATCGTCGGAGCAGCTCCGCCATGGACATGGGTACTTACATGCTATGCAGCCGTGGACGATCTGGGCTTCACCGTCCTCCACCGCCTGGGGCCACCGCCCTAGTATCCGCCGCGGCGCAGGGAGGCGACCACCGCGACTAGGCCATGACTGGACGCCGCCACCGCATGCACCCTGCCCAATCTTCCCAGTCCACCATAGGTCCTCTGCACGCCACCTCCACCGGCCTGCCACCGGACGACCATGTTGCCGCCCGGAGCAATCCACCACGCCACGTAGATCTAGATCGGCCACGCCTTCTCGCGTGATGAGATCCGCCCCACCACCTCCATCACGAGCAGGGAGGGTATTGTCGTGGTCCTAAGTCTGACAGTAGAGTGGGGGGTAGGTATGGAGAGGCAAGGTCCTAGCTATGGAGAGGTTGTAAACACAGGAGATGTACGAGTTCAGGCCCTTCTCAGAGGAAGTAACAGCCCTACGTCTCGGAGCCCGGAGGCGGTTGAGTGGATTATGTGTGTATGGATTACAGGGGTGCGAACCCCTTACACTGAGGTGGGGGTGGCTTATATAGTGCCTGCCAGACCCCTCCGGCCCTCAGTGATGCGGGGTTTAAAGTACATTAAGTCTGTGCGTTACTGGTAACACCCCACATAAAGTGTCCTAAATACCATAAAGTCTACTTAATTACAGACCGTTGTGGTACAGAGTGCTTCTTGACCTTCTGGTGGTCGAGTGAGTCTTCATGGTCGAGTCCTTCAAGTCTGTCGAGTGAAGTCCTCCTTGGTCGACTAGAAGGTAGTCTCTTCTAAGGGTGTCCTTGGGTAGGGTACTTAGATCAGGTCTATGACCCTACCCTAGGTACATGACTCCAACATTAGCCCCCGAATGGATTGAGGCTTGACTGAGGAAGGAGTTGATATTATTTCCGGCTTGCTTTTGGGTTCTGAACATGTGTTGTCTTGGACCAATAATCTCTTTGTTGATAATCAACAACTTTTCTTCAGTCGACTTGATCCATTCTTTTCTTTCGTCGAGTGACCTTTTGAACTTAACAATTTCCGAGCGACGGGACGCAGGAAATCTCGCGCCTGACAGATCGATCTGCCGTTCATGGATTTTGTGGGATACGAAATTTGGGGAAGCCTTGTGGGCCGGGCGGACCATGGCCTTCGGATGGGATAAGGCATAGATGCCTCGATTCCGCACCATCTTTTCTCCACGTGCAGCGTCTGTATGACTATTCGGGATGTGATTGGATCTCCGGGCCCACTGTCATCCACTCGAAGTGATCTTATAAAGGCGCCCGCGGTCTTTGAACGATACCTCTCCATTCTTTCTCGCCCTCTCGCCTCCACCCGCCGCCCGCTCCGCCTCCACGCAAGCTGTTCCTCGTCGCGCGCCGCGGTAGCCATGGTGAAGGAGAAAGACGGCGGTCTTTGGAGCAGCAAGAAGCGTCGGCGTGGGGGAAGCGAAAGGAGAACAACCGATCGGCGGGTCTTCGTCGAGATCTAAATCGCGAGCACGGCTGGGTCAAGGAGATTGGATCCGATCGACCATCACGGAGAAGGATCTCCTCGACATGGCTAGCGACGGTCTGATTCCCCACGGAGCAGCAAGGCTCCGAGGAGCAGTGGCAACCCAGCCGGAAGAGGGTGAGTGTGTTCTTCTGGCTACCCACGTCGACCGCGGGTTTTCTTTGCCACCGAGTGTTTTCTTCCGTGGTTTCTTGAACTTCTTTGGAGCGCAACTCCACCACTTCAACCCGAATTCTATCGCCTATCTTGCTGCCTTTGTGTCCATGTGTGAGAACTTTCTGGGTTGCCGACCGCACTACGGCCTGTTCAAGCATATATTCACATGTTGCTCTCAGACCGTGAAGATGGCGAGTCGGATGGCGATAAAACCAAGGTTATCCAGATGTGTGGAGTGCAGGGATCGGATGAGGAACAAGAGCACCTTCCATCCATGGCGCTCCCGAGTCGGTCGGAGGCTGGCGATCAACTTGGTTTCTTGCGAGCAGTCGACGCCAGGGCGGTCAGTGGACTCCACTACTAGGAAAAGGGCTATAGATAGGATTGATTCTAATGGCGCACCGTGGGCGATGCGCCACTACTATATACTAATGGCGCTTTTGTTTGTGATCGCCATTAGTGTGGAAACACTAATGGCGCACCGTGGCAGGGTGTGCCACTAGTATAATTATTATTTTTCCATTTTCCCATACATACTAATGGCGCATCTGGTCCATAATGCGCCATTACTATCTATAACTACTAATGGCGCACCAAGCAGGCGATGCGCCATTCTTGTAAATTTTGTTTTATTCTTTTTTTGCAAAACTACTAATGGCGCATAAATGCATAGTGCGCCATTACTAGTTTAAACTAGTAATGGCGCACTAAGAGGAGATCGCCATTAGTATCTCTATTATTTTTACTTTTTGCAAAACTACTAATGGCGCCTTTATGCGCTAATGCGCCATTAGTAACCAGGAATTACTAATGGCGCATTTTCCTATGGTGCGCCATTAGTAACTAGGACCAACAAGATATTTTGGGCAGCCCACACCTACCCACTCACTTTCCCCACTTCATTCCATCCACCTCCTTCTCCAAGCTTTGGCCATCTCCTCCTCCTCACCTCATTTCCACCATAGATTCAACAAAATTAAGTGGTGAAATTACCTTTTTTGATAGGTAAGTAAGGAAAGCTATCTTCATGATATAGATCTACTTTTTTTTCTCCTAGCTCGCTCCAACAACGTGCACATGCACTTTTGTGGCCTAGCTAGATCTATGTATGTTTGTGGTGTTGCATGTGTTTGTGGTGTTGCATATATGTTTGTGTTTGAAGGTACGGTATTTGAAATATCGATAGTTGCCAATATTTTGCGGAATGTTTTAATTCATTTCCATTTAGTGAAATTTTGGCACTATGCATTCTTTTAGTCCTATTTTTAGGGAAGGTCATGCCAAATTTTTCTTGGTTCTAAAATATCGTTTTGCTCTACCCTTGACGACCATAGTCCATACGATGGTGAAGGCATCGTGAATAGGTTTTTGAGCTCATGAAGGCGAGATGCTTCAAAAGAGCGAGGCGGAGATAAGATGTCCATGTCGAAGATGCAAGCTGAAGAGCCTTATTGCGGACCGGATTCGGGCAGGTGCGGGACCACCTGCTCTTGCGTGGTTTCATGGATGGCTATCGGTGGCAAGGTGATGAAGATGACTATCAAGTCGTCCATGGCGGGGCGGGCAAGAAATGAGGAAGGCGACAAGACAAGTACCACCTTGGCGAGGCGGGAGAAGGCGAAGAATCTCGGGACATGATCACGGCGGTGATCTTGTACACGATCATCATGTAGAAGATGTCGTACATGATGATGAGGAAGATCAAGGCGAGGGCATGATCATGAAGATGAAGATCTTTGGAAGCGGAGCGGCGATGGAGGCTGGGTGCAGGACCCTCATATTCAAGAGCTGCTTCTCAAGCGGACGGATAATGCAAGAGCTGCCGCAGAGAAAGCCAACTGGATCAAGCTGGAGATGAGCGGTTACTCCATTGTATGAAGGATGCAGGCCGAGGATACCCGCCTAAAAGTAGCGCTCATGGCTCGGAGATGAAGGTAAAACACAAAATGACCGGCGCGTAGCCGGCGAGAACATGTCATTACAGCGCGACGTCTTCCCAAGGGAACAAGTGCCCGACCAGGTTGGATGAGGCGAAGAAAATCGTGTGTCCTCTGGATTTACCGCGTGAAATACCATGTGTGCATGAACAATTGCATCATTTATCGGGACGAGCACGCGGAGTCTACCATATGTCCGGTGTCTTGGCGTCACTCGATACAAGAAGAGGAAAAGCTCCTCGAAAATCGGTGTGGTACTTTCCGATCCTCCTCGTCTGCAGCGGTATTTTGCGGACCCTAAGGTAGAAAAAGCTCCTGCGTTGGCAGCGGATAGGGAGGAGAAGAAGCGGGAAGATGGCGTAAATGATCCGGAGATAAATAAAAAGACAAGATCTTTGAGTCACCCTAAGGATGCGAGCGGTGTAGCGTTGAACCGAAGACCAGAATTTGTGAAGGATCCAAGGAACATCGTCTTTGAGCACGAGCACCGATGGAGTCAATCAGTTTGGCAGCAGAGAAGCACACATAGCACTTTGGCCTGTGTTTGTGTGGATGTACACCTTCCCGTGGTTGTGCATGAAGAGGAAGTACATTCACATGAGTATGCTAATTGAAGGGCGAAACAACCGAGGAGCGACATCAATCGTATCTGGGGCTCTTTGAAGGAGGAGTTAGACACCTTTGTGGAAAACGCGCCAATGTCGTGGGCGCCGCGAGAGAAAGAATATTTCCCTATGAGAGCCGCCTTTGCTCACGACGGTGCCACGACTATCTCGATTCACGGATATCTTGCGGGCAGGTAGTCCACAGTTTCTGGATGCATAAGGTGCATGGATGACTGGCGTATCGCCAGACTAGATAGAGATCCGGGTCTTTGAAAACCGTGTTCATGGGACATCGAAGGTGGCTTCACGATGATGACGGTGGAGAAGCGCAAGGATCTGTTCGATGGTGAAACCGAACCCAGCGCCGATGTACGAGGCGGCGAGAAATAGACAAGCTGTTGAAAAATTGGAAAGGCGCCTTGCCGGGGAAAGAAGCGAAAGCGCGCGAGCAGCTGCTGAAGGTATGGAAAATGAGGTCTGTTTTACGGGACTTGCCGTCTTGGAAGATCCACCGTGTGCCTCACAGCCTTGATGTCATGCATATCACGAAGAGCGTGTGCGAGTCTGCTTGGTACCTGCTCAACATGCGGAGAGGACCAAAGATGGGCGAAAGCAAGGCGGAACATGAAATCAATGGGCATCGGCAGGAGCTTCACGCTAATGATGATGATGATGATGATGAGGCGAAGCGGGACACGGAGAAGTCGTCGCCAAAGGCAAAAAGGCCAAGAAGACCGGAAATGACTACCCTCCGCGTGCTTCACTCTAAGTCGGGAGGAGATCGAGCAGTTTTCACCTGCCTCCTAGGAGTAAAACTTCCTTCTGATTCTGTGAGGGAAGATAAGCGGATACCTAGACCCATGAGCGAAGTTCAGCGGGATGAAGTCTCACGGTATCACGTCTTGATAGCGCGAGATACTTCCGTTGCAATCTGTGGGATCATGGGGCGCACATCCGTGAAAGCGCTATTTGGCCTATGCAACTTTTTGGCGTCATCTCGGAAGTCGATTGGCGTGAAGCAACTCGAAGGCTACGAGGAAGAGATCGTGGTGATACTATGCGAGCTTGAGATGTACTTCCGCCCGCATTCTTGACGTTATGGTGCATCTGCTGGTCCATATAGTGGAGGATATCATCCAACTCGGACCGGCGTTCTGCACAGCATGATGCGTTCGAAAGGATGAATGGTGTCATCAAAGGATCGTTCGCAACATGTCACGTCGAGAGGAAGCATAGCGGGGCTTTCGACCGAAGAGTGCATCTCTCTGCTGCGAATTATCTAGGCATCGAGAACCCGTTGGTCTGCCCGTCAGCGGGCACCTCGGCAGGCTCGCTGGATGGGGTCACCATGAGGTCGCCCTTGAAATGCATGTCGACTTGGTCGACTCGCCGACTTTGAAAGAGCAAACCTAGTCGGCGCTACAACACATAGGCGTGGTCGATCCTTGGGTGGTAGAGCACAAAACCTTTATTAATAAGGCGTACAATGGCCGAGGCCAGCAGAGGGCGGACGGAGATATACTCAAAGAGCACAACTCATGTTTCACGCGTTGGTTCAAGCGAAGCTTACATGCGTACCCTTTACATGAGGATTCTTCGCGGAAGAACAACTCATATTCGCCTTGTCACAGGCGCCGAGCACAACGATGACCTATGAGGCGTCACGATATCATGACTACACATTCTACACGAGGATAAGGACATGAAGGCGATGGTTATCATAACTCCGGGGTAGCGATGGAATCCTACACGGTAATGACAAGGACAGATACTACGGAAGGATCGAGGAATCTGGGAGCTGAGCTACCACGGAGAGAAGGTCGATGTTCCGTGTTAGATGGGCCAAAAGCGTCATAAAGAAGACCGGTATTTCACCACCATGGTTATACCGAAGCCAAATCCAAGACCGCCGGCATAAGCGTCACCATGAAAAATGAGCCATGGGTGCTGGCTTCCCAAGTGGACCAATGCTTCTTCATTACCGACCGCCAAAGCCCGGTCGTGTTGTCGTGAGGAGAGGCAAAGGAAGATCATCGGAATGGATGGAGTAGCCAATGAGCAAGACTTGACAAATCTGGCGACCGAAGATCGAACATGGCAGCGCTGAGTAGCAGCACACACCACAAGAAGAAGCGGGACCACCCTACCTAAGGGCGTCCGTTCCACAGAAGAACTCCGTTTGCGAAAAAGAAGGGCAAGAAGATTGTGAGCAGATAGCTAGCTAAGACCGATTGTATTTAAATCGTAGTATTCATTTCTCGATTGTATTTCATGGGCACTTTTGATATCATGAATATTTTTAAATTTCATGGGCACTTTTGAATTCATGAGGACACTTGATCTCGATTCCCCTCCATCTCGATCTCGATCCCCTCCATCTCGTCGCACCCGCACCCTCCCGCTAGCTCCACCGCGCAACCCTCCCCGCTCCACCGCCGGAGCACCCGGCCCCCCGCACCCGCACTTTTTGAACATATTTTTTAATTTTTTTTTACTATTTTTATAAAAAATATTACTGTTATAATTTAAACAAGTTTGAACATATTTAAACACAAATAAATATAAAAAACAGCATTTAAAATGCATAAAAAATATTACTGTTATGATTTAAACAAGTTTGAACATATTTAAACACAAACAAATATAAAAAACACCATTTAAAATGCATAAAAAATATTGGGGAATCGAACCCGGGACCTCTGGTGTGTGCTGCGTCTTGACAAGTCGGGCTAGTGGGTGGGTTACATTGTAGATAGGGTTGGGCTGTAGATATAGCTCTTGGGCTAGATTAAAACAAAATTCTAATGGCGCACCGAGGGTGGTGCGCCATTAACTGATCGTACTTATAGGCGCACCGGCGTGTGGTGCGCCATTAAGCTTCCTCCACCTATTCCCCTCGGCCTCTCTCCCCCTCGCCAGATCCCCCCCCTCACTCGACCTAACTTTGCCTCCGCGCCATCGCCCCGCGCCCGTCCCCCAGCGCCGTCGCCCCGAGCAGGAGGAGGCGGCGGCCGCCTCTACCTCAGCTCAGCCGGGCCACGCGACGCTGAGGCAGCGCCCGCCTACCTCGCCGTCCTCCCTCCGCCCGTGCCCGCGCCTCGGCGTCCCCGCCCAAGCCGAGATCACGAGGCAGGCAGTGGAGGAGCCCACCGCGTGTCCTTGAAGCTTCAACGCCCGGCCGCTGCCGGAGCTTCAGCGGCGTCTTCCTCCATTCCTCCATCCCCTCCCCGGTGATTCCTCCTTCTCCTCCATCCCCTCACCAGCATGTATTTGAGAGAACAAATTAGTAGTTCATTTCATTATGTTGGCTTTGCATTAGCTAAGCATCAAGTGGATTTAACTATTTTAGGCAGTTTCATTTAAGCTGTTTTGCGTTTCTGAAGAGGTTCACCTATAGTTTCAAAAATTCAGTCCTTTGGATATATGCAATAATTTACAAAGAGCAAGTGACATAGAGCAAAAATTCAGCAAATGATGTGTAGTTTCAAAAATTCGGTGGCCCTGAACCTACCCTATTGCTTCATGTAGCAAAGCGGCAATCCAAGCAAGATCATGCTTGGCTTAGCCAAATTCATATTCTTGAATGTTTTCAACATGATAAAATTGTCATGCTACTAAATGTTATACAAATGCAAGGAACACAGAAATACTAGGGCACACAACATTTAGAGTACTCTGAAATTCAGTTCTGAAATTTTTGTTAGATAGTGGCTACACTAATCTAGAGTAGTATCCCAATCGATGGAGTACTCGATTTAAAACTCCTAATCTAGACTAATATCCTAAAATCATTCCTGGAATTGCTGGAGTATAAATCATTAATCATTGATCATTGATGTTTGAGTATAAATCATGAAGAGCAATATCCATGTAGCTATGCTTTGCAATCTCGAACAAATTCAACATTTCAATAACATTTCGCTATCTTCTGAACCCACATAGGCTGCAGGTAAAACAAGTTCCAGAACTTCTTCCCTGATCCATCACAATAACCTTGCACACGTATAACTAGTAGTACCGTGCTATGATAGCTGGCTCGAGGATGTGGTGCGGGATCTTTGCATTCCTAACACTGATTTTTGTGACAGTACCCGAATATTACTGATGGCCTCTTTCTATAGATGCGGCATATGTAGAGTGCAATGAGATCTTAGTGTCATTTATGACACATATTAGACAGTGTGCAGCTTTGTCATTTATGACACATGTGCAGCTTACCAGATGTATTGAAAGAAATCATTTCTTTATTTTTGTTAAGTGGAGCGAACAAAATCATTTATCTGGTTTTATTATTTCGCATACCCACTTGGAACTGCAATTTCATTTATGTTGTTATAAGTTTGTTCTTTGTCGGCATGAGTTAACTTGCTGTCATTTATCGAAATTCAGAATGTCTGGACTATATGTTCATTGGTACTACTTGTGATCTTCTCTTTGTACTACTTGGAAATTTTGTCAACTTATGATGTTCTTCTTTGTACCCGAGAGGCCCTTGAGTTTGCGGAATGTTGATTAACTTCCGTTAAAGCAAATTCGGGTACTCCATATGTCCTATTTTCAGCAAAGGTCATGCTGAAATTTTCCGTGAATTTTAGCATGACTTTGCTAAAAATAGGACATATAAATACTGCGACTAATGCATGGGCGGGCTATCTTAGTACTTAGTTAAGTAGGATCAACTGCCTGCCATTCTTGCTGCATTAAATCATAGGTGGCAATAGAGCCAAGTGATTAGGCCCAACTTAGAATTATCCTTAGCATCGATAAACCCTAGATGATAAACCCAACATAGGTGGCAATAGAGCCAAGATTAGGCCCAACCTAGGGTGCCTCGGCATCGATAAACCCTAAATGATGAAAACTTAACTTGGCTGCCCCGGATGGCTCGGTGTCGATGAGAACCTGAATGATGAAAGCTTAGGCTTTTAGGGTGCCTCGGTGTCGACAAACCCTAAATCATGAGACCATGATCTTGTTCCTTGACAATAACCATCTTTTGACCAAACTTTTTCCTATTTAGAGAAACATGGCCCTGACGATGAGGCGGTGGTTGAGCGGCAAGCAATTCAGGAGCTGTCCCAAGAGATGGAGGAACAACCTCACGCTATGATGATGCGCGGAAGACACGATCCTGATTACACAACCACTAGTGGCGTCGGGGATGACACCAGCGATGGTGCCACCGAGGATGCCACCGCGATGATGGCGGCGCACACACGAGATGGTGGCGGCGCACACACGGATGGCAGCCAACCGAAGAAGCAAAGGAAGGACCAGCGCCGAATCGCTCCGCACCGTCAGGAGAATTCACTCAAGTGGACTCGGCGGGAATCCATGAGCCCAAACATATAGTCAAGAATTTTCGGTTCAGCTCGGGTGCATTCTCCGAACACCGTCTCGATCAACACCAAGAACCTTAGGCATAAGGACCGAGGAATTTGCGCAACCTCCACTTCCGAAGCTGCCGAGCGAGACAAGTTCCCGCGAATTTGAAAACACACGCCTCTCGGGGAATAGAGTGAACAATGCCGCCCTCACGAAGATGAGCACGGCCTGTCTACTTGGAGAAGCGCGGTGAAGAGAATGATTGATAAAGGTGATAGTTATGACAAGATCAAGGCGAAATATCATTTGATGGCGAAGATGAGTACAAGGAGTTCAAGATCAAGTGCGAGCCCGCAACCTCGAATCAAGTCGATGGGGAAAGAAATCACGGGAGTTGAACTTAGGGAACACAAACTCGGTCCGGCGGTTATAGAGTGGCGGAGCCTATATGGGACAAGGAGGGCCGGGCGTGCCGAGCAAAACCTACCGCCCGCCGAGAAATACAGCGGTGACAAGCGGACCGGGAACTATGTCGGGGCCGGTACAAGGAGGACCGAAAACAAAGGAGCTTACCACGGATCCGAAGACCAGGCGCAGAGCTTGTTACAGTAAGGAATACACCCTGCGTAATTAGCTCCATATGGTTGCACTCTAATTAATCCCCAACATTTCTAAATGGTTCATGTTCCTTCGCGGGACAATGAAAGCGATGGCGGGGTCGTCTAAGAGCTCCCCTTCGACACCCCTTTAAATAGAGGCGTTGAGCGTAATGAAAAAGAAGGATAAGCTCGATAAGCCGGCGTCGGCTGGTCGTGTGGCGGCAAAGGCTTGTCCACAAAATGGGGTCATACTATACCGCTGGTGTGCGGAAGGAGAAAAAGACCAACTCGGAAAGCCAGATGCGCGAGGTTGAAGAACTCAAGGCACAAGTGGCGCGGATTCCGGAGCTTGTCCATGAGCAAGTGCAACAACAACTTGGAATGACGCTCAACTCCATGGTGCCTACGTTGATTCATGGGCTGACGACGTGGATTGCAGGCGGCCAGGCCTCCCTCGGTTCCCAGCTTCACGGCCAGCAACTCGCATAGCGCGGCGGCGGCGCCATTGGTGTCTCCGGCGGCGGTGCCATTGGTGTCTCCGGCGGCGGCGCCATTGGTGTCTCCGGCGGAGGCGGTATTCGTGTCTCCGGCACCGGCACGGGCATTGGAGCTTAATGCACCCGGGTGTACGCCGGCCGGCACCTCGCCAGCAAGCGCCCCCTCCGTCAGTTGCCCGCCCGCCGTTGGCGGTGCCTCGACATTAGCCGAGCTCGACGGCATCACGGTAACTAAGCCTCTCGGCCGATGACTTCATCTCCTTGCCTTTGGTGGGCATCCACGGCGCCCTATACATGTTTCGCGAGGCACCGCCGGCGTTCCTTGCACTCTTACGCGCCGTGGGTGCCGGGTTGGTCGATGTCGCCAAGGCAGAATCGTTCAACGGGCAACCCCATGTTCCACGGTAATCCGATGCCAACCACAATGTATAGGGTTGAAGTGGTCGGGTGCTGCCGAGCTGCGACGAGCTGTTACCTCCGATTCGACCGGCTGGGGCGGCGAAGAAGATGAGATGACCCTCGGCACTGTGTAAGCTGGCCCCTGCTATGGCGAAGAGCGGATTCGTTTGGGGCGGGGACACCAACCCTGAACAAGACCGCCCGGTCATGCGGCGCCAAGCCATGGCAAAAACGCCGGCGCTACGGACCTGCGGACATCCCTATGGCGCGGATCCGGACAGCCCTATAACACGAGGATCCGGACGGCGGCGACAACGGCGGTACATTTACCAAAGTTGACAAGTACTTTGCGAACATGGATGCGGCGGCGAGTTCTGCGGGCCTCTTTCTCAGAACCCAACCAAGACCACGCGATCTAGCTGATGCGGCGGAGAAATCAATTGCAACAAGCGTCGTCGGCGTTGAGTTCTCGAGACCGCCTCCGGCTCCGCCTTCACGAGCCTCGAGATAGCTGGCGCGAAATATTATCAGCCCCAACCGCTGAAGAAGGCGGTGCGTGAGCAGAACTTCGGTCCCATTACAGGAGATCAAGAAGAAGGGCGGAAGCGAAAGACTAACAAAGGCGCCGGTGCGAGCCAGCCGGCACGAGTTCGATCCGTGCTCGGGACAGGCCACCTTCACCTAAGGATATCTCGAGGAGGTGCATGTGGCGGGTAGAGGCGATGCTACCGCCAAATATGCTGAATGTTGCAACGGTGCTATCACGGAGTCTGCACTGACGTGTTCTGATTTTGGAGAAGCGGCGTCTCGAGAGAAGGATGTGGCATACCGGTTTTCGTGGCCAAGGTGCGAGAGCAAGGGCTTTGTGGATGGCGACATCGGGGTATGATCGTCCTGCGGTTTGATGACATCTTTGCTATGTTTAACCTTCATCGGTTGCACTACACCTTCGTTCGGCTGTTTTCACTTTGAGCATGCATATGCGGATCATTAGAACAATACCCGGACATCGTGATAGTCGACCCCTTCTACATGCGTGCCAAGCACTTGAGCAGCGGGGACCGCCAAGTTGCGAGTTCACACCTCGAAGGCGTCATTACGGCAAGCGAGATAAGGATAACTTCCTTGTGCCTTACTTTCCGAGTCGTCATCCCTTAACCGCCCGTAACATATGATTTCTTAGATTTGATCGTTCTTTTTTCTAACATTCCGTGTTACGTGTAGTGACACATTGCACACTCATCCTCTTAAGCCCAAAATATTCCATGGCCACGTATTTCGACCGAACCGTAACTCCATGATAGACTACACAAATGTGAAGAAAGTTCTTGATGATGTTCTCCCGGCTCGCCCAATCTGGAGAGCACCTTCACGAGGCGGTTAAATGAAATGCGGCAAGCACATCTCCTCACACAATCTGAAGTTCTGCTGCATCAAGCAGCCGCTGTGATCGAAGGATGCCTACTCGCCCTCCATCACATGCGAGGCGTCGTGAGACCATCATCACCTTACGCTGCAGATAATCTCAAAGATTGGGCGCGAGCTTGTCGGCAGTCCGGGCGTGGACCTCGGACAAGAATTCTTCGCATCGATCGGAGTTTGCGGACATCATCCATCAAGATGTCCTTCATACCATGAGGCAGTTCTTCCTCGAGATATCAACCGTCCAATAGTGAGATAGATGTAGCGCTACAAATGCGAGGGTGACAACGACCGTGATTTCATGACCATCACGACGAGACGGCGGCTTCACCACGCTCTGTCCGATGAGTTGAGTCAAAAGTAGTGATGTGTAGTTCTGAAACATTGATTGGCTCATGTTGTAATTAAACTTTAATGAATTCGTATGTCTCTTTGGTTTGGACGGTTGTTCAACTTAGATGTAATTGATGCTATTTATTAGTAGGACCATGAATCGTGCTATTAATGTCTTGCTTTTCTCTTCCGATCCTTTTGTTGCATACTTACACATTGCTTATGTATTGTATGTTGTTTGGCTTGTGCATAGAGATGCCGTCGTATGTCGTGTACAAGGGTAAGGTTCCCGGAGTCTACAATGACTGGGAGGAGTGTCGGAGACAGGTTCTCTGTTTCAGCGGTAACATTTACAAAGGGTACACCACTAGGGCGGAGGCCGAATCTAGATACGCCCGCTATCTAGCGAGAAAGAGGAGGGAGCGTTGGACGAACCGGATGAAGACCAGTTTGATCGCGATGATGCTCATCGTGATGACCACAACTCTCTTCTATGTGATGGTAGTTTAGATGATCGATATCGACTTGTAATGTGAAGGCAAACTCGATACTCGCGGTCTTGAGACTTGTAATGTTTTATCTTTGTCTGGTCTTTTGAATCCGGAGACTAATATGATGAATTGTATTCGGAGACTAATCTTCTATTGTATTTGATGAATCTTATGTTGTTGTGTGCTGCTGTCTATATTCTATGCAATAATATATTTTGTAACCTGTGCAAAAATCAGAAAAGCAAAAAAAATAAAACCTAATATTCATACTAATGGTGCACCACACAAGACACTAATGGCGCACTGTGATCATCACACTAATGGCGCATTAGCTGCTGGTGCGCCATTAGAATCCAATGCACATTTGTACATATGGCCCTGGGAGGCATTCTAATGGCGCCTGCAGGCTATACTAATGGCGCACTCGTGGTGCGCCATTAGAACACCAGAATACTAATGGCGCACGGTAGTGCGCCATTAGAATTTAATTCTAATGGCGTGATGCCAGTGGCGCACCAGTAGTGTGCCATTAGAAGGCAAATTCGGTGCGCCACTAGCATGCCTTTTCCTAGTAGTGTCCCTCAATTTACCATGGACCGAGCCAACAAGCCCTCTTCTCTGAAGGTGCTCCAGGAGGAGAAAGCCGACTGAAGATGCTGATGGAGCGCGTAGTCTAGTTGGTTCGGGAAGGAGTGACGGGTATGGATCTCCTGGAAGTTTTTCTTAGGCGACGTATCCAGCCTCTTCGCTTCCGGAGCCATTGTATGTGGCTGTACCGCGGAACCGAAGATGAGACTCGGATCAACCCAGAAACAGTCGACGATGCCACGCTGGAGAGGTGGATGGCTGCGGTCACTGGGAACAAGGATAACCCTCGTGGAGCCAGGAGGATTCCTCCACTCGACCATTGTAGCATTCCAGACAAGGTATGCCCACTCTTCCTCCAATTGTATTCTTGTGATGCTTATTTCCATCTTTGCCGCAAATTGGTCGATTGATCTTTGTGTTGATGTCTAACAGGCCCTCACCGAACTGTACTCGATGCCACAATGGGGCGCAGACTCTGACTGAGGAGGGAGAAGCGAGTGGGGGCGAAAGCCAGGAGGAGTGGGACTCGGATGCTGCTGAAGATGATGATGATGATGACGATGATGATGATGATGATGATGATGATGATGAAGAGGAGGAGGAGGTCGCACCACCGCGCTCGGAAAGGCGGTCGAAGCTTGTCCATGACCTGCTGTTGAGAGCGGCAAGGGGTGGCGGCTATCGCGCTTGATCGACCAAGCGTCCTCGGACCACTTCTCCGGTGCCGACTGAAAATGCTCCGAAGCAATCCAGGGTGGCACCGTCGAAGCCGACCAAGGTCCTGCCAAAGATGAAGGTGTCAATCCCCACCATATCAGGGTAAAAATGTTGCCTGAGTCTTCTTGCTTTACATGAGTTTATCTTTGATCGACTCTTGAGTTATCCGACTGATTTTTGGAATTGCAGTGCTGCTACTGCCGATACCTCAGCCAAGGCCGACGATCATGAGATGGAGGATGCTGCAACCTCAAAACCTGGTACCACTCTCTTAATTCCGTTTTTTTAGTCGATTGACTCTTGGTCTCTAATTCTGATTCTTTTCTGTAGCTCCATCCAATGTTGTTATCACCCTTCCTGGCGACGACGACGATGAAGAACCGCTGAAGCACAGGAGGAGCAGGAAAGCATCTGCCGGCAGGGTAGCCCAGGATGCGACGGCGCCCGAGTCTCTGGTCGCGGGGGAGGAGAACACCACTCGGCACCGTGTCGCCAGCGATGCGGTGGCGAGTGCTCACCCGCCGTCGAGTGCCGCACAGCCTTCCCTCTTCACGGCGCACCCGTCCCGGAGGACCAAGCCGATGCCGCAAAAGGCGTCGCCCGGTGAGGTCATGATGGAAGCGGTGAAGGCCATCCGGGAGGCAAGCCAGGCAGCCTACGATGCCAGTTCTGCTCTTCAAAGCAACGTTCAGGTCAGTCGAATCGCATGTTCTGTTAGGATAAATCTTTCTTTCCGTAATCCATAGCAGTCACCCGCTTGGTGTGTCGATTGAAACTCCGGTTTAGCGGGGGCACGCTGAGTGCACCCGCTGGGTGTAGTCCCCAAGGCTATGGTTGACTGCTGGCAGTCGACCATAGGCTTTAGAAGTTAAGTTCTTCCGTCAGTCGATTAGGTCGGATGGATATCTCAAACCGGTGGGGGCACGCTGAGTGCACTCACTGGGTGTAATCCCGAGGCGTGGTCATTGCTTGCGATCGATTACAGTTTGAAGAATCGTCTGTTTTTTTGGTCGATTGGTGACTCTATCTTTAATAGAACTAGTGGGGGCACGCTGAGTGCACTGCTGGAGTGTAATTCGAGACTACGATCGAATGTTTGTATTGGTGTAGTCTTAAAGCATATGATTTTCCCTTATCCACTCGGAAGTGAATTATCTTTGACATTTTGTCGATTGGTTCTTCGCGAAATCCTGCAACCTTGCGGCTCGTTATACCGAGCTGGAGAACAAACACATCCAGCTCGAGCTGGATCTGAAGCTGGTCGGGAGAATCGGCGAAGGCGAAGGAGGAGACCAAATGTATGTTCGGTGAGACCTCGAAGACTGCTTTTGTCCTTCATCATTTCAAAATCTGATCTTCTTTGTAACTACGAGGCAAGGTGAAGGAGGCCCAGAAGAAGAAAGATCTTGAACTAGCTGAGAAGATCAAACTTGCTGACGAGAAGTTAGCTTTGGTCACCAAGCTTGAAGAAGAAAATACTAATCTGAAAGCTGCTCTTGATATTGCCAACAAGGAGGTTAGTCGACTGAAAAACGACAAAGCTGCTCTGAATGACAAGGCCAGTCAATTGGCTGGGAAGAAGAATGATCTGGAGGCCTTTCTGAGTGGACTTGCCAAGAAGTTGTTCCTCATGCTCGAAGGTAATCCTTTGCGTTAAGCAATCATTTTTACAGTGATCTTTCCATTCGACCACTGCCTTGACTCAGGGATTGTACTTGCAGAATTTTGCCAAAACTTTAAAGAGGAAACTAGTCGGCTGGAACCAAACCTGGACCCCGTCAACTCTCCGGTGAACGATGAAGTTGCCATGAATGTGTTCCGACTTGAGTCTCGCGTTGCTGCTGTCGTTGATTATCTTGCAAGGCTGAAGGTCGCCACTTCCGCATTGACACCATGCTCTGGCCCAGGGAGACACTCCAGAACGACCTCAAGTCTCTGATGGCTCGATTAAACATAGTTCCTGGTCGAGTGCAGGAGTGGAAAAAGTCCTCTGCTAGGTGCGGCGCAGATGTTGCTCTGTGTCTGGCTCGAGTCCACAGCAAGGATGCGTGAGAAGACAAGCTGGCGGCCCTTCGGGTGGCCAACACCAAGAAACACGACTTCAGGTCCTTCATGGAGACCTTCATCGCTGCTGCCACTCGGATCGCGGACGGAATTGATCTTGATGAGTTTGTTGCACCTTCCAGCCCTCCACAGGAGGGGTAAAAAAATTCTTTGAGCTCGACACTTTAAATTTGCCTCGGTATGCCGAGTGATTTTGTAACCGATAAACCTTAACAGGCTTAGTGCGTGAGCACTTTCGGTTCCTTTAGGTATCCATCGAACTTCGGATTGACGTTTGAATCGCTTGTTTTGGCTTGAAATGTCTTTTGCAGGTTTTAAAGCAAGGTGCTTCTGCGATCGACTTTCTCTTCAATTCACTTAGGCGAGCCTTTGGACTGCGGCTAAGCTCCAGTGGGAGAATGCGTTAGCCACTCGATGGGATTTTTCGCGACTTAGGCGAGCACTGGGCTGCAAGCCCCCGGGTGAGAGGTTTGCTCTTCACTCGGTAGGATTTTTTGTAACTTAGGCGAGCACTGGGCTACAGCTAAGCCTCCGAGTGGGAGGTTTGCTCCTCACTCGGTAGGATTTTTGTAACTTAGGTGAGCACTGGGCTGCAGCTAAGCCCCCGAGTGGGAGGTTTTCTCTTCACTCGGCAGGATTTTTATACCTTGGGCTGCAGCTAAGCCCCCGAGTGAGAGGTTTGCTCTTCACTCGTTAGGATTTTTTGTAACTTAGGCGAGCACTGGGCTGCAGCTAAGCCTCCGAGTGGGAGGTTTGCTCCTCACTCGGTAGGATTTTTGTAACTTAGGCGAGCACTTGGCTGCAGCTAAGCCCCCGAGTGGGAGGTCTGCTCTTCACTCGGCAGGATTTTTATACCTTAGGCGACCAGGAGGCTGCAGCTAAGCCCCCGAGTGGGAGGTCTGCTCTTCACTCGGTAGGAAGTTCATGTTGTACTTGTGACGTAGCTCAGAGGAGAGGGTCGCAGTCGACCTGCACCTCGTCCTCCTTACGACCGCACATTGTAGTTGTGGCGTAGCTCAGAGGAGAGGGTCGCAGTCAACTTGCACCTCGTCCTCCTTGCGAGCGCACGTTGTACTTGTGGCGTAGCTCAGAGGAGAGGGTCGCAGTCGACTTGCACCTCGTCCTCCTTGCGAGCGCACGTTGTACTTGTGGCGTAGCTCAGAGGAGAGGGTCGCAGTCGACCTGCACCTCGTCCGCCTTATGCGGCGCCACGTTGTACTTGTGGCGTACCTCGAGAGGAGAGGTCGCGATCGACCTGCACCTCGTCCTCCTTGCGGCGCCACGTTGTATTTTTGGCGTAGCTCGAGAGGAAGGTCGCGATCAACCTGCACCTCGTCCTCCTTGCGGCGCCACGTTGTATTTGCGGCGTAGCTCAGAGGAGAGGGTCGCAGTCGACTTGCACCTCGTCCTCCTTGCGAGCGCACGTTGTATTTGTACTTAGGCGAGTGTTTAGACTACAGCTAAGCCTCCGAGTGAGAGTCTGGCTCACCACTCGGTAGGATTTATTCAAACTTAGGCGAGTACTTGGATTGCAGCTAAGCCTCCGAGTGGGAGTCTGGCTCACCACTCGGTAGGATTTTATTTAAACTTAGGCGAGTACTTGGAGTGCAGCTAAGCCTCCGAGTGGGAGTCTGGCTCACCACTCGGTAGGATTTTATTTAAACTTAGATGAGTACTTGGACTGCAGCTAAGCCTCCGAGTGGGAGTCTGGCTCACCACTCGGTAGGATTTTATTTAAACTTAGGCGAAACGGGTTCGCAGCTAAGCCTTCTGAGTGAGAGTCTGGCTCATCACTCGACAAGGATTTTTTTTACAAACTTAGGCGAAAAGGATTCGCAGCTAAGTCGCCCACTGAGGGGGAAAATTTTACTGGACACTATTATGGGGAAATTATGACACTATTATTTTGCAATCCATGAACTACAAAAGTATTTTGTTACAATTCATCCGAGTGAAAAACTTAAGTGTAAAATGGGCGGAGCAACTCCGCGTTCCAAGCCCGGGGCTCGTCGATATTGTGATTGACGTTGTACATACGGTATGCTCCGTTGTGGACAACCTTGGTGACGATGAAGGGTACTTCCCAAGAAGGAGCAAGCTTGTGTTGTTTCTACTGATCCACTCGGAGCACTAAATCTCCTTCCTGGAAGGCTCGACTCTTCACATTTCTGGCGTGGAAGTGACGCAAGTCTTGTTGGTAAATGGTCGATCGGATCAGAGCCATCTCCCTTTCTTCCTCTAAGAGGTCATTGTGTCTGCGCGCTTGTTAAACTACGCCGTTGTAGAGTTCAACTCGAGGAGCATTGTGGAGAAGATCACTCGGCAAAACTGCTTGACTCAATAGACCAAGAAGAATGGAGTTCTCGGTCGACCCGATTAGGCGTGGTCCATGATCCCCAAAGCACCGAGGAAGTTCGTCGACCCATGCTCCAGCCGCATGCTTGAGATCATGCACCGGTCGGGGTTTCAACCCTTTGAGGATCAGGCCATTGGCTCGCTCTGCTTGTCCATTCGACTGCGGATGGGCAACTGAAGCGTAGTCGACTCGTGTGCCTTGAGAGGTGCGAAATCCTGAATTCCTCTGGTGAAGTTTGACCCATTATACGTAATGATCTTTGTGCGGGACTCCTTATCTGAATATCGGTTCCTTGATGAAGCTAACAGCGATACCGGCATCAAGGTTCTTGATGGGTTTAGCCTCAATCCACTTGGTGAACTTGTCATTGCCACCGGTACATCGTGAAACCGCTCCGACCTGTTCTCAAGGGCCGACCATATCAACCCCCATCTGCGAAAGGCGGACAAGTGGAATGGTCTTGAGCTGATCTGAGCTTGTGTGACATATTTGAGTAGAACCGACATCGCCGCACTTGTCCACTATTTCCTTTGCCATCTCATTCGCCTTTGGCGGTAAAATCCGGCTCGGTATGCTTTGGCCACGATGGTCCAAGAGGACGCATGATGACCACAGGTTCCCGAGTGGATATCATCAAGGATGATTCGACCTTCTTCTGGCGTTATGCACTTCTGACCGACTCCAGTCGCGCTCTCTCTGTACAACTGTCCTTTGATTACGGTAAAGGCCTTGGATCGACGGACGATCTGTCGAGCCTCTTCCTCATCCTCGGGGAGCTCTTTTCTCAGCATATACGTGATATATGGAACTGTCCAGTCAGGAGTGACTACTAAGACCTCCATAATCAAGTCGACCACTGCTGGGACATCTACTTCAGTCGGATTTGTGGCAATCTTGGGTTGCGGGGCTTCTTCAGTGAAAGGGTCTTCTTTAACTGACGGAGTATGAATATGCTCCAAGAACACACCACTCGGAATGGCTTCTCTCTTGGAACCTATCTTTGCTAGATCATCAGCTGCTTGATTTTTTAGTCGGGGTATATGATGGAGCTCTAACCCCTCAAACTTCTTTTCCAGCTTCCTCACTGCATTGCGGTATCCAGTCATGGCTGGGCTTCTCACGTCCCACTCCTTCATCACTTGGTTGACCACTAAATCCGAGTCGCCATAGACCATAAGGCGACGGACGCCGAGTGAAATGGCCATGCGCAACCCATACAAAAGGGCCTCATACTCTGCCTCATTGTTGGAGGAATCAAAGTGAATCTGGAGCACATATCTGAGCTTATCTCCTCGGGGGGAAACCAGGACAACCCCAGCACCGGAACCATTCAACATCTTAGAGCCATCAAAGAACATGGTCCAATGCTCCGAGTGAACTTGAGTCGGCTGCTGCTGCTCAATCCACTCGGCGAGGAAATCTGCTATTGCCTGGGACTTAATAGCTTTCTTTGCCTCAAACTTGATATCAAGGGGAAGAAGTTCAATCGCCCATTTCGCCACTCGACCAGTTGCATCTCTGTTGTGCAGAATCTCTGAAAGTGGGCGTCGTTGTATTTGTGATGGAATGATCGAGAAATAATGAGCAACCTTCTTCGTGGTCATGTATATCCCATACACAAGCTTCTGATAATGAGGGTATCTCTGCTTGGATGGAGTTAAAACTTCAGATAGATAATACACTGGGCGCTGAACTTTGAAGGCTTTCCCTTCTTCTTCCGCTCGACCGTAAGTACTGTACTGACGCTTGTCATGTGGCTGCGATATAAAGCAACAGAGGCTCTTTGCTGATTGGAGCAGCAAGCACCGGCTGGGTGGGGAGAAGAGCTTTTATCTCGGCAAACGCTGCATCAACCACGAGTCCACTCGAACTTATGCGCCTTCTTCATCGATCGGTAAAGAGGCAATGCCTTTTCACCGAGTCGTGAGATGAATCGACTTAAGCGGCCAAGCATCCGAAGAAGCTTCGGACATCGTGCACTTTCGCGCAGGCGTTTCATTTGGAGTATAGTGCCGATCTTTTTACGGATTAGCGTCGATTCCTCGTTGGAAATGAGAAAACTGAGTAACTTGCCACGGGAACTCGAATGTGCACTTTGATGGATTGAGCTTGATATCATACCTTCGAGGTTGGCAAATGTTTGGCGAGGTCAATGAGCAGGTCGGAACCCTTCGCGACTTGACCACGATATCATCCATATCGCTTCCACATTCCGACTGATTTGGTGAGCAAACACTTACGGATCATTTGCATAAGCGTGGCTCCAGCATTCTTGAGGCGAATGGCATGGTGATATAGCGAAGCACCGAATGGAGTGATGAAAGCTGTTTTATCTCATCGGGTCCATACAAAGCGGATCGATGGTACCCGAATAAGCGTCTAGAAAAGACAATCTCTCACATCCCGCGGTCGAGTCAACAATTTGATCAATGCGAGGAGAGGAAATGATCTTTCGGGCAGTCGATTGATGTGCTTGAAATCAATGCACATTGGAGCGAGTTGTCCTTCTTAGGAACCATGGCGACATTAGCGAGCCACTCGGTGGTATATCTATCGGATAAATCCTGCCGCTAACGATCGAGCCACTTCCTCACCAATAGCTTTTCTCTTACGGGCGGCGGACGCTGAAGATGCTCTTTAACTGGTTTTCTTGATGAGTCGACCCTAAGGCGATGCTCAGCCGATCCCTAGGAACACTGGCATGTCGGTGACTTCCATGCAAAATGTCCCAGTTCTCACGGAGGAACTGGATGGCGCTTCTTCCTATTTGGTCGAGTGTTGTGGAGATGTGGGTCGGAGCTGCATTGGGGTCGGTCGGGTGAATGTGGGCGGGCTTCGTCTCACGAGCAGTGAAATCACGAACTACGTGGCGGGCTTCTTGGCTCATGACAAATCACTCGGATCTGCATTTTGCTTATATTCTTCAAACTCGACCGCTGTCACCTGGGAATCAGCAATCTTTGAGCCTTTCTGGAAACACTCTTCTGCCTTTTTCCGATCACCAGTGACAATGATCACTCCTTTGGGGCCGGGCATCTTCAGTTTGAGGTAAACATAACATGGTCGAGCCATGAACCGTGTGTAAGCCGGTCTCCCCAAAATAGCATGGTACGCGCTCAGAAAATCCACGACCTGAAACATCAGCTTCTCCTTGCGAAAATGCTTTGAATCACCAAACACCACGTCCAGAGCTATTTGACCGAGTGACTCGGCTTTCTTTCCTGGTATAACTCCATGAAAGCTCATGTTACTGGTGCTCAGTCGGGACATCGGAATGCCCATTCCCTTCAGTGTGTCCGCATAAAACAAATTCAGTCCGCTACCACCGTCCATCAGTACCTTCGTCAGCCGAGTGCCTTCGACAACCGGGTCGACCACCAGAGCTTGCCTCCCAGGGGTGGCAATATGAGTCGGGTGATCAGACTGGTCGAATGTGATGGGCGTTTGGGACCATCTCAGATAACTTGGTTTCGCCGGGGCAACCATGTTCACCTCTTGGTTAATGACCTTCAGTCGGCTCTTGCTTTCCACATCCGCGAAAATCATCAGAGTGGAGTTGACGTGTGGATATCCTCCCTCACTATCTTCCTTGTCTTCGGCCTTGTCCGACTCCTTTTCCTTCTCCTTAGACTGTTTTCCTTGGAACTGCTGGATCAGGAGTCGACACTGGCGAGTGGTATGCTTCGGTTAGATGATATTACCCTCTTCATCTTTCTTCATGTGGATGTGACACGGCATATCCATCACGTCATTTCCTTCTTTATCCTTCACCTTCTTAGGGTTCTAAGATCCTCTGGGTTTCCCTTTGAACTTGCCGTGAGTCACGGCCAGAGCCTCTCCAGGAGCTGCTGGTTCAGCCTTCCACTTCTGCTTCCGACTGGTGTTTCCCTTCTCCGACTGACTCGGCTTGTACTTGCCGCTTCGGAGTCGGTCTTCCTCTTCGCCGTTGGCATACTTGGTAGCAATCTCCATAATCCGACTCAGGGTCATGTCTCCGGTTCGACCAAATTTCAAACTCAATTCTCTGTTCTTAACACCATCCTTGAAGGCGCAGACTGCCTAATGATCAGACACGTTCTCCACGGTATGATGCAAAGTGATCCATCTCTGAATATACTCTCTGAGAGTCTCGTTCGTCTTCTGCACACAGACTTGCAGCTCTGTCAATCCAGCTGGTCGCTTGCAAGTTCCTTCAAATGTTCTGACGAACACTCGGGACAAATCTTCCCAAGTGTAAATGCTGCTAGGAGGTAACTGATTCAACCACGCTCTGGCAGAACCTTCCAACATGAGGGGCAAATGCTTCATGGCCACCTCGTCATTCCCGCCACCAATCTGAACTGCCACTCGGTAGTCTTCAAGCCAGGTTTCAGGCTTAAACTCACCAGTGAACTTGCTTACTCCAGTTGCCAACCTGAAGTTGGGGGGAATCACCGCGGCTCTGATAGCCCTGCCGAAACACTCTGGACCAGAAACATGCAATTGACTGCTTGTGGGCGCATCTCTGTCGGGGCCGCCCCGATGGGCTCTGTTTCGGTCGACCAAGCCTTGCACGATGATGGATCGCGCGTCAAAGCCTGGTTCTCGAGGGTCGAGTGGAGCTCTTCGCCCCACACTGTGTTGACGCCTGTCATCCTGCTGCCGAGGAGCGTAAGACCCATCCCTCGGAGGAGGAGTGGGTACTCGACGCCTATCATCACGATCATGTCGGTCACCATACTGGTCTCGCCGATTCTCCCGTCCTTCACGCCACAGAGGTGATGCGGGATGTGAGCCGGATCGAACCGTATTCGCGGACGGATCATTGTGAATTACATTGCGTGGATGCGACATGGCTGAATTCTGATCTCCTGCTGCCCGGAGTAAATCTTTGATCTGCATCAAGCCTCTGCCAGCTTCCGACTGGGAGGGATGGACTCTGCTATACGGGTTGCAGCTGCTAAATTCTGAATCGGGGTTCGATATACCTGAGTCGGCGGAAAGAGTTGACGTCGATTAAAGTCGGGAACTTCGTTGCAGCGCCTAAATCTAGTGCTCGCGTGAAGGTTCTCGAGACGAGCGCGTTCAGCCAAGTTAATGGCGTGCCTCCTCCAAGGTGCGAGCCTCGGGGGTTTCTCCCGCGATGGGAGTATGCAGGGCATCCATGTTCCTGTGGCGAAGTTCTTCCCACTGAAGGGAGTTAAGTTGCTCGGGTTGATACTCTTCATGGGCTTGAGCAGGGTCGCCTCCACTGTCTACCCCGTCCTCGCGCGGGAAAGCGGGAGGGCTGCGAGGCCCGTTGACCATCAAGACCTCCGCCGCCGGATCACTGCTATCACACTCGGATCACGGTCTCTCACGAACCGGTCGGCGGATCGAGCAGGCCGTAGAGGGATTCGCCGGGATCGATTCCGCGACTTGGGTGGTGGCGTCTGGCGAGCCACGCGTGCCTCACCCTGCTGGAGCCTCGACCGACCGAGCGCTTGTTGGCGGGAGATCGGGATGGTGACCGATGGGGAGTTGACCGTCTGGTCGGCGGTTGCCGCAGCGAGCGCCCTGGACACATGCGAAAATGCATCACACAGCGGACGGGGCGCATCAGCGTCGAGTGGAGCCTCTGGAGCAGTCGGAGTCGTCGGCGATGAAGGTGAGGCGCCGAGGCGGATCTCATGCCCCTGACCAAAACTCCACCAGCAACCATGATGAAAGTACTCGGAAGAATCGCAACTTCTCCAAAAAATCACTAAGACACCTTCCCCACGGTGGGCGCCAACTGTCGTGGTCCTAAGTCTGACAGTAGAGTGGGGGTAGGTATGGAGAAGCAAGGTCCTAGCTATGGAGAGGTTGTAAACACAGGAGATGTACGAGTTCAGGCCCTTCTCAGAGGAAGTAACAGCCCTACGTCTCGGAGCCCAGAGGCGGTCGAGTGGATTATGTGTGTATGGATTACAGGGGTGCGAACCCCTTACTCACGAGTGGGGTGGCTTATATAGTGCTGCCGGACCCCTCCGGCCCTCGATGTCTGAGGTTTAAAGTACATTAAGTGCAGGCGTTCTTGTGCGCCCACATAAAGTGTCCTAAATACCATAAAGTCTACTTAATTACAGACCGTTGCGGTACAGAGTGCTTCTTGACCTTCTGGTGGTCGAGTGAGTCTTCATGGTCGAGTCCTTCAAATCTGTCGAGTGAAGTCCTCCTTGGTCTACTGGAAGGTAGTCTCTTCTAAGGGTGTCCTTGGGTAGGGTACTTAGATCAGGTCTATGACCCTACCCTAGTACATGACTCCAACAGGTATCCCCGCCACCACCGTTGGCCACCAGGCTTAGCCCAGTGGCGTCCTCCGGCGGTGACATATGGAGGAGCCCGGTGGCTAGGGTTTGGGGGCACCCGAGTCGCCGGGGGTGGGGGCGACGCAGGGTAACGTAAGTCTGACTCTTCTTCCCGTTAAGTACCAATGCTTTAAAAACTGTACTGATATTCAAAACACAAATAATAAAATAGGTAGCATTCTTATTACTCCCTCCGGTCCTTTTTAGTCTGCATATTAGGTTTGTCCGAAGTCAATCTCATCCAACTTTGACCAAGTTTATATAAAAAATTATAGACATTCATATAACAATACCAATATCATTAGATTCATCTTGGAATATATTTTCATATTATATTTATTAGATATTATAGATGCTAATAATTTCTAATATAAATTTGGTCATACTTAGCAAAGTTTGACTTTCGCCAAATTCAATGTGCAGAGTAAAAAGGACCGGAGGGAGTATATATAGCTAGTTTACGTATAATAAAGGCCACCAAAGCTGTAATATAAAGCTAGCCAAGAGCACAACTACACCAAGAGAGTTTCCATGGATATTCATAGTTTCAGAAAATAAAGAGACATGCAGACATGTATATTGTAATGACAGAGAGGGCTCTACATACCTAGCCCTACAAAAGAGCCAAGACATTAGCCACATCCGAGAAGAAAGCTAGTACTGAAGGAAGCTCTTCGCAATCTATAAGCCAGCCCAGTCATGTTCTTACATGGCAATACTTCACATTCGCATTTACAATCCTGGATGTCGGGGTTGTATAGGAATGTACGCACTACAGTGTACTCGGGCGTCACGACCGTTTTGACGGATGTTGCTGTCCTTGATTAAACTTGATCCGTTTTGATTGTTTTGTACTCGGGTGTCACGACTGTTTCGAGTCATGTATTTTAAAGTTAACTTTTGCCACAAGCTAGCTTGACAATTTCTAGGGTAGGCTAGCATGTGCCTGTAGGCATCCACATGTTTAGGTTTTTGCCTTGGGCTTGATGTCGACCCTTCACATGAGGTAATCGGAACAATAGAAACCCCTAAGAAAACTCCCTAATGTTTCTGACATTAAACCCGTAGTACATATGAAATGTTCTTTAAAATACTCATATCTTCTAGGCCGTAGATCCAAATTTAACATATTATATATGAAATTTGATTAGAAAAATATGTAAAATCTGTATATGATGTTATTTTACATGTTAATAATTTAAAAAAAAATACTATTTAGGCTGCAATGTTAATCAACAATGCATTATCTGTCTTTTTTCATATCAGTACTGATTTAGATTGGGGATGAACACCTCAGCAAAATCACGATTGGACATGAAATTGAAGATAAATTTGCTGGAGACACCCAATAAATAAGGACATGCATGACAAGAAATAAAAGAAGGACCCAATAAAGATGGGATTTCCACTATAAAAGATGAAATAGGGGCAGAAGTACCTGCGTCCACAGGACACCATACAAAAATGTTCTTTTCCACAGAAAAAAAAATCTCTTTTTACGATTCTAAAATCATGTATCTTTTTAACAACCTTTTTAACAACTCTTCATGTATTTAAGAAATATGCATGTGAAAAAAAAGTGTTCAGGAGTTATCCTAAGTTGGTGATTCTTAAACTGAAAACTGCCATTGATGCACACATGTCTCCGTAGTGTGGTAATGTGTCATCGTTTGTTTTGTCATTTTTCTTTACTCGCCCGTAACAACACCTCATTCTGAACATGACATGAATAAATGCATGATCACTTGCCAGTTTTTTTTTACAGGTTAAATCTACATGCAAGCCGTGTTGAAATATAACACCTGTAGAATCTTAAATTGCGCTTTTATAGGTTAAGGCCATCTTTGTTTGGGCCGTAGCTACAAATCCTCGGATTATAGAACTTTTTTTGTAAATTAAGAGCATGTGTTATTTTTTTCTCCCGTTAGAATGCATGAGCCTGTTTGCTAGTGTAGACTTACGGATGTTCAAGTCATGTATTAAAGTTGAATTTTCCCACAAGCTAGCCTGACAATTTGTACGGTAGGCTAGCATGTGCCTGTAGGCATCCACATGTTTAGGTTTTTGCCTTGGGCTTGAAGTTGATCCTTCACACGAGCTAATCGCCAAAATAGAAACGGAAAGAACATCATCATGTATGTACGTTGCCGGAAAACTATACATATCATAATTTTTCATAGGTAATACTCGCAAATGCAAACCCCTCCCACAGTGGAGTATGGACACAAGCTGACTGCAAGCTGGTTCAGCTACAAGAGGTAGCTTCATCGCCACAAAACTCGCGTGCGTTATTCAATCTGTACAGATCTTTTTGATAGCCAAAGTAATGACGATAGAAATTCATGTTAATTATGTGGAAGTGCATACTCTAGCCAATGCAACTAAAAGACCGATCTAATGGAATAGACTAGGCAGCACATTATATGTCAACACTCCCCCTCACGTGTGGCTCCCTCAGGTCTAAACTTGTACCGAAAGTTGGCTGCAATTTAATTGCGCAGCCCGGTCTTGAACTCGAGACCTCTTGGCTCCGATACCATGTAAAAGTGCATGCTCTAGCCGATGCGATCAAAAGACCGATCTGATGGAAGAGACTAGGCATCACATTATACGTCAACAAATTATAGAGGACACATCTTTTTTTTTTCTTCAAAAATAGAGCATATCCCTTGAAAAGAGGATACTTACAAGTAATTAGGACAACTCAGTCCCAAAAAAGGTGTTGTGCACACTGTAAGCCTGACCAGCGATTAAGAGGTGTATTAGATTAGTAACTGATATTCTGGTTGTATTCTCTCCCCTTGAAAACTCATGATTTAGCCTTCTAGCACGATAAAGAAGTGTCAACATCCCCACGACCGTTTTCTTGTTGAACGTGTTGGCTCAAAGCTCTACTTTGAGCCTGGCAGCCCTAAGTTCGACTTATAGTTTTTTTTTGGACCAACCTACATTGACTTGCGAATGGTAATTCTTGTTGAAGGCTTTGTCTTGGAGTCTTGGGCCCTGTAGGTCCATATCACTCAACCGGTGGATCATGCATATGGTCCAAGGACACAGGGTTTGCAGTAGGATTATGAAGATGCTGCAACGTGGAAAATGGCTTTGGGTTTTTCTTTCCTTTTTGTATGCCAAATTATTAGGCATTTATGTTTGATATTTTTTAATACCAAACATTTTCTAACTATGTGCATCAGTCCTGAAGTGGTCTGACGTTATCCTCATTTTAAGGAATATATTTATATAATTAGGCATATACCCCAGTGACAAACACTAGTTGGAAATGCTCAATTTATATGGTGCCATCAATGCAAACATGTACTCCATACTACCATATCAAACCACATTTCATAAGGGCGTTTCTCCATATACATGTCTGCCCCACGCACCATGTATGTACCGTAAAGAACTAATGCTGGCCAGGGAAGTAGTTCTCTTGATATATAGCCTACACAGTTTCTCTTTTCCGTGGCATGCAGGGTCCTACTCTCATTCCCCATCATCCCGTCCAACACGAGGTCGACACCCACGTAGCTAGGTCTGTGAATCACCAGAAATGTGGCAGCTACAACTATTTCGTCTGGCTCACGAGAACTTCATTTCCTCACATCTAGTCTGACCTTCAAACCGAGTTTTATCATAGTCTCAGAGTTGTCCAATCCAGAAATCGGTGCTGGTTTTGCAAGCCTTCCAAGTAAACTGCTTGCCCATGCTGCAATTGGCCCTCCATTGGCGTTCAGGACCCACCACATCAAGCTTGGTGTTTTCAAGCGGCATGCACGGATGGCACAATTTCGGGCGCCTCTGGCTTCAATCTAGTCCTACCGTGGTTAGCAAGCCAGCCTAGTACTATGAACAACATGCTCCACTAGCAGATTTCGATGCAAATAAACATAAGCAAATGCAATTAACATGAAAATGTACAATTAATTCCACCATCCAGCTGGTTCAAGTTTTTTCGTATTATTTTATTTCCTTTAGTTCTGCTGAATTCATGATTAAACCAAAAAATTTGTAATATTAATTGTATCTTGCAATAATCAATCACTGCCCATGACGTTGATCCGAAATGATTGGTGCTCTCTCATTAACATCGCCTGCCAGCCTTAATCGCTGGACATGCCATTCTTTTGTAAATTACATAGTATAATTAAGTTTTCTGATAATAAATTTTATTTGAGGTGGGGTCCTCCCTCCCAGTTGAGCGTTCAAAAATCAAGTGCTTCTAGATTTGATAGGATGAATTTGTAATTATTTAGGTGTTCTCTCTTGCGAAAGAATTATTTAGGTGTTCATCCACATGACAAACACTAGTCGGAAATGCTCGATTTGAAGGTATACCATCAGTGTAAGCATGTACTTGTGCTCTCTGCTGCATACTATGGTATCAGTCAACACTTTTCCGTTTTTGCGAATAGGTATGAATCAACACTTAACACACATTTTTCTCCATATATAAATTTTCCAGGGGCGTACACGCACCACATGTACATATGTACTATTTGAACTACCTAAATGTCATCTATTTACGTACAGAGGGAGTATAAAGAATTAATGTGAATGCTGACTAGTGAAGTTATCTTGATATATAGCCTACACATTTTCTCCATATATAATGCTCGTTCCCCAACATCCCAACCTACACGTGGTGTACGACGGCATAGCTAGGCTAGTGAGGTAATGGGAATGTTACATCATTCAGGACACACACTGTGATAACTTAATTTGCACACATCTAGTCCGATCTTCAAAAGGAGCAGTATCTTAGTGGATCTCTGGGAGTTAAATCTGGATAGGGGTGCAAATTGTGCGAAGTTGCCAGGTACACCACTTGCCCACGCTTCAAATGAACCCGCATAGGCAAGGCATTCAGGACGCACCACAACATGCCCGGTTGTTTCGAATGCCATGCATGTAGCCCATCGGGCAGCTGCATGACCACACTTCCTACGAGATTGGATGGTCAAGCCAAGCTGGAAAAACCCATGTGAAAGAAGATCCTTGGGGACCAAACCCCACGTCAGTCCACACGAGCGACACGGTCGGCAAACCATAGCCGTCACAAACCCTCCTCATACCCCGACTCCCTCTCTCGCCGCCGCAAGCAGTCAACGTCAGGCAAAGCCCGTGGGTCAGCGGCGGTGGTGAGACTTCCGTTCCTCGTGCATGTTACGCTTGGTGCGCAGGCATGTTGCTTCCCACGCAGCGCGCGCCGCGGATCTGGCGAGCAGCTGGCGCGAGGAGGATTAATTGTCTTGGCGAGGCATGCTGCAGTGGCTAGTGCGGTGGCATGCGGTTGCTCGCACCGCGGAGGCTCGGGTGGCGGCTCCGGGCTGGTGGATTGCTGCGGGCGGCGTATTGGCGTTAGCTAAGGGCAGCGGCGGTGATTCAGCTGATGAGAGTTGCTATACCGCGCGGTGTCGGAGGCCCTAAGCGTGGCTGTTCCTCATGCCCGTGGAAGCAGGGATGCGGTTGGTGGTCCCAGGCGTGCATCTAGAGCATCTCTCACCTTATCATGCTCCTACCCGTCATGGCGATGCTTCTCGGCGCCATGGATCTGGTCTTGGCGGGCTCAGCCCTCTGCCTCCAGTTTAGCATGTCTCCGCTTGGGCGGTTGGGTGGGTGGTGTGGCCTCGGTCCCTCAGCGGGGAGGTGCATGGTGTGCTTGTGCCTGGTGGTGCGGAGGCTTTTCTCGTGGAGTGGTGTATGCGGGTCAGCGGCCCAGATGGCATTCTGCTTAGTCCAATGTGTGGAGGTAGAAATAGGAGCGGCGGCCTCGAAAAACATCCAGGCTGTGACACCATGAGGAGGGCCATACATAAATGTTATTGGTTTCATGCCCATACCACGAGGGCAGCTGTGGTATCGATTCGGTAGCACATCTCTAGGAGGAGTCGGCTTCACGGGAGATGTCGGGGCGGCCCAGACATGGCATAGCGTCTATGGCGGCAGCGGGATGGTTTGTTTGAGTGGCATTACGATCCACATGTTCGGTGCTGGTTGTCGGGTGGCGGCCCAGGAGGTGGTATAGAATTGTCGGACAGGCCGTGAGGGCTTGGTGGATGTCAGGGTGGCGGCCCGAAGGTCTTGGTTTGTCTGCGTGCGGAGGCTGTGATCGAACAGGGTTGTTGAGGCGTGCTTTTCTCTTGCTACCTTTGTTCGGGCAGACACAAATCAGCTCCGCTACGCATCTTTGGCTTCTATCCCCTTCAAGGGTGGCGGTTTTGAAGTGCTTTGCCAGGCTTCTTCCATAATCCTTCGGGACCCTGTCCTGGTTTCCCTGCTACTCCCTTACATATCATGCCAGATCTCGCTTGTTCAGTGGAGTGTGGTGTTGAATCCTTGACGTGGCAGAGGTTCTTCTTTGTTAGCTTCTGTTTGGTTGGATGATGTGATATGTGTGTCGTGCGCTCGCGATGTCCTTTGCTCCGGCAACCGGTTGGGGCTTCGTATCGTTTGTATCTGGCTTTTGCCAGATTTTCCTTAATTAACTAGGCAACTCTCTCTACTTCTAAATGGAATTAAAGGAACCGCTGCCCCTCTTGAGATGTTACTCGAAAAAATGCTAGAAAAACCTAGTATTGATTTTTGTAATCTCAAAAGTTACTTCAATGATAGGTACGTTGTATACTGCAAGCTAGTACGGTTTGTTGCAATGTATCCACTAAAACTTATGAGCATCGGCACTACAGGTGGCGACCATTCTTTCAACACATTTAACAAAGCACAGACAATGCCAATAGTGATAAACATGTATCCATATGACTTAAGTCCATACTTCCTTACACAATGGTGCCCTCCTGCAACAAGAAAAATGTTTCTGAGTTGGGCATGCTCCGAGACAGTAGAATTGAGCAAGGTACAACCAATCACATTGATGGCACGTCCTCAACCTTTCGGTTCCGCTATCTAACACGCCAGCTAGTCATCTTGCCAATCAGACATCCAGGCATCCTTCTCCTCACAACCCAATCAAAGCACATTCAACATGCTAGCCTTAATCCACGGTTCAATCTCGAAATACATATTTTGTTCTTGAAAAATGAAAATGTGCTAGGACACATGCATAATTTAGGAGAAATTAATCATCATTCCGCTGCATACCAAACTAATTTTTTTCTTCATGTCTGACGGGAGAAAATTGTTCTGAATAGTACTAATTAGCAAAGGGTAAAGGATTGTGGTTCGCGATAGGATTGCCATAGAGATGAGTGGAAGTAAAACAGGAAACCTGCGAGTACAATGAGTCACTCTTTACCCGGGTCGAACTCGTCTGCTAACATGTCACGGAAGTCATTAACATAATGAGTTAAATGTCTATTAATCTCATCAAACTTACTTCATTTCACGCTAAAATCACCACTGTGATTTTTTAGTTTTGTTGGAAGAATTGGTGTGCCCATGGCCTCTCCGGGCTAACTGAACCGGTTGCATGACTCATGAGAAGGCTGTGAACTAGGACCTCCCATGGCGATCCATGAAGACTCTGCTACTTGGGAGACCACCATGGCAATCAACTTCTCTACATGGGAAGCCACCACAGCGAGCTTTTCACGAAAATGGAATGATACTCTGGATCGGTCCCATGTCCTTATCTGCTAGTGATAATTTTGCATTAGTTCAAGATAGTATCCCATCGGTTCAAAACTTCGCTTCACGAAACAAAGCGAAACTACAACATATAAAAACTAGTGATTCCACGAAAACCAAGTCATAGGTCTAATGTTTAAATTGTATTGTTATCTGGGTAATATTTGAGACACTTATACATATAACATACTTCTATTATGTTTTTATGTTCACGAAATGCAACACGCCATACTAAAAAAGTGGTACTTTGACATTTAGATTGTTCATCTTTCTGCGATACTTTTCTTAGGAAAATAAATTATGTCGTCTTATGAAACAAATATCCTATTGCACCTACAAATACAAAGCAAGTGTGCATGGGTTTGAATTTCCAGTGGGAGCCATTGCTACCTCAGAGCTAGGTTGGGTCTTTCACCACATTTGAGAGACACGGATATCATATTTATTCTCGTAAGGGCAAGCTTAGGTGACTATATAACCTGTAACACTATACATCAAGTCTTTAACACATCAATACGGGGATCAGAGAAACAACAATTTCATCGCATTGCCAGTGTGAGGTTTTGGTGCACTGAACAATACATTCTTATGGGGAATAGTGTTTGTACAATGTTATTAAAATATCACAAAGGTGGCTATATTATACTCCCTTTGTTTCTTTTTAGTGTGCATATAAGATTTGGTCAAATTCAAGCTTTGTAAAGTTTCACTAACTTTGTAGAAAAAAAATGTCAACGTCTACAATACTAAAGTTATATGTTATGCAAATTAATTTCATCATACACCTAATATTATTGATTCGATAGTGTGAATGTTGATATATTTTCTTGCCAAGCTAGTCAAACTTAACAAAGTTTAACTTTGACCAAATCTTATATGCAAACTAAAAAGAAACGGAGGGAGAATTTCAGTCAGACTCTACAAAAAGTTCAGCTCTCAAGTAACTACAAACAATTCCTGTAGTGAATGCATCACCTTGAGCATCACTTGGATGATCCCGAGGACAGAGCCGATGAGTGACTCAAGTGTTGGATGTCCTGGATGATGACGGAGCTCACAAAACTTCCGCTATTAGGAAAAGACTAGAAAGGGTCAAGACAAGAGCCTCGGGTGTTTGGGCGACGATCCTGAAGGTGAATACATTCATTGCTGGGGTTAATATTTAGAAGGATGCTAATGGAAATATGTTGCTAAGGTGAATCATGTCGCAGAGGGTTGATGTTTCGAATGTCACAAATCAATCTAGTTCAATTATTGTATGATATGTGCTTACGATATGTGTATGTGCAAGGTATTAATTCATACCATTTTGATTTAGTTAAGTTGCCGTACGTCTTATGAATGGTCAAATGCATAAGTCCGAATTTTCATTATGTAAGTACCCAACATATATCTTGACTATTGTATCCCAATATCATTATTTTACAATTTGTCTCTTAGTGTCTTGCTTTCTTAAGCACTGATCTCAAGTTTTATGTAAACATGTCAATGTTGCATTTATGGTATAGTTCCGTTATGTTTATGGTGGACACTTCTTGATGGAGCTCGGATGGGGAGGAAAGTAAAACCTCCCAAACCACTTTTTGGGAAGGCGCAATTTTCCCTCCCTCCCCGCTCACTTGACGAGATGGGTGGCAGAGTTGACTTCTTTTCCCTCTCCACTTTCATCAGTATCTCCCCTGATGCATTAAGGACATACTGACTGCAGTAGTGGTGGTGGGCGTTGCAGCAGCGGCTCATGCGTACATGCCGGTGGGCAGGGAGGCACTCCTATATATCACCATTAGTATTAGCTTTCCATAGAGGAAAACTTATTTTATGGCATTAATTTCAACTAGTATGGAGAAAGGCCAGTTAAGGTGAAAGCACCTGGCCATGGTTTGAGAAGCACGTGACCATAGTCTGAGAAAAAAAACGTCCTGAAGATAAGGACATGCATGACATGGCTCCTTGCCCGACTCTATAAATTGGTCCACTAGGTTCCTGGTACCATATGCTGCACCAGGATCAGTGGCGGAGCCAGAATTTGCTCCTGGGTATTCTTGTAATTTTTTTGCCAAAGCAATATAATAGAACAATAAGTGTACAGTAAAATCAGTGGACTGCCGGAATTTACTAACATCAGTGGACTACAAGTAAAGCCATGAATTTACTAACATCCTTCTTCATCTACATCACAAATTCACAATCACAAACAAAGTAAAATCAGTGGCAGTGGCAATGTGGCATGGAATGATGTAAGTAGCAATCATTTATGATCATAAGTAGCAAATGAATCAAGTTTAATTTTAATTTACAAGCAACCACTCAATAATCTTCAGATTTCTTTATAAATTAGAAACAGAGGAAAAGAACAGATGCATTACTGTGTGGATCGATGCAGAACGGACTGAGGCCGGACTGCTGGATGCCTGGATGGCGTTGCCGCCGCCGCCGCGCCAGGGAGCCAGGGAGGCCCGAGGACGGTGGTCGGAGCGTGCTGCCGGCTGCGGCCGTGCTCGGAATGCCGGAGGCGGACTGCCGGCTGTCGCCGCGCTCGGAAGGCCTGAGGGCAGGGGAGTGAGCGAGGGGGAGATGACCGGCTGGAGGGGAGGGGAGGGACCGAGGGACAGGCAGGTAGGAGAGGGCGGCCCGGTCGCCGGAGCTAAGCGCTAGGTTTGGAAAAGAGGTTCGATTTGGGGATCAATTCGAGGGAGGGGTCGAGGAGACGAGGTGCTCGTGCGGTCGGCTGCTCATGGCTGTTACCGTCGTGGCTGCGGGCTGCCGTGGAGCGTTTGGGCTCGTGGGCCAACTGGCCAAGTCTTTACCGTATAATACCTATAGTAATTTTATTTGCTGGAAATTCTTTGGTATTCAGGAATTCCCAGGAATACCCCCAGCTCCGCCATTGACCAGGATCCTAGAACCCTAGTGAATCTCTTTGTAGTACACACCCGCTCATGTTCTTCCATTGTACATATTGGTGTGTGCTACAAGAGTGAAGTTGCATCTCCACTAGCTGTGCATAGGTATACTGTTTGTAGATGGGATTATGAGGCACTGGGAATACACGCTCACTGCTAACCCTGGCAAATCTTGCAAGCCAATACTGACAGCTTACACAGTGAAACAATGAATGCTTAACCAGCCAGGTAACTGGTACCGGAGCTTAGCATTAACAAAAGGAGTAATGAACTGCCTGAACTTGACACATCCTTGTGGCTGCCAGTCTTTCCTCTAACACAAGAGCATGGTGGTATATGTAAACAAAATAGGATGTGTTAGCTTAATAATCCCTTATGTGTAGCTCTTGGAGCAGCCAAATGTGGTGATGCAATATATATATGGGAATCAACCTATTTGAGTCCATGGAAATAACATGGTGATATATGTATGGCGGATGCTGATCTAGGTTCGGTCTGATTAAGCAAGGAAATAATACAATGCAAGTAGAACCTTGGGTCACTATGTTGGGTTCCTCTAGCTGGCTCCAATCTAGTCCTACTCTGGTTGGCAAGTTCACATGTTACTAATTTACTATGAATATCACGTTTCACTAGGAGATTCCAATGCAATATATACATATGAATTTAAAATAAACATGAAGATGTACAGTTAGTTCCAGCATTCAGCTGGTCCTTCTTTGAGTGTTTTTCGTTTTATTTTTTATTAACTAAATAGTCCCTCCATCCCATAATGTTTGATCATTTTGCAAGCTATGTTAGATTGCAAAATGATCTTACAAAACAGGACGGAGGAGTACATCATGCAATTTTTCATACATATGCCTCACCATATTTCTTCTTAATTCATGATAATCCAAACTTTGATAATCTTAATAGTATACCTTTGATGCATAAATTTACATGTTCAACTCAAAATCGTTTTGCATCACACAACAATATTTGTTCACTTTATGATTACCAAAACCACAAATCGTCTCATAAATTAAACTTAACAGCCGAGCATCCAGTTACGTTGTTGATCATGTTGATATTTACTACTCATATGGGACCGCAGTAACATGTTTTTTTTTGCGGAACAGTATTAATTTAATATGTCTTGGGTGTGTATTTAATGTCACAAAGGAAAAAATGAATGAGTGGATAAAGACACACTATATTGCTGCTAGAAATGTACATTGCTCCTCATGGCTCTGGACAGAGTAATCATGGACACAAACCCCCACCCCCGTGGGACAACATGGGCCCAATCTTTAATTTCAAAGCTCATCTCAGAGGTAATCAACTATTATTCATATTTTTTGTCCTAACTGACTGGCGCCCTCTGTATATAAATCATCCAGGGGTACCAGAGATATGTACTGATTGGTCCCAATTTTTGGTCCTAACTAAGAAACTAATGTTGAATAGCCAGTGAAGTTCTCTTGATATATAGATGGCCTACCTGCTTTTGCATATCCATGTATTGCATGACCCGACTCCAATTTGCCGACATACCAGCCAGCGAGAAGTTTATGGAGGCATAGCTAGGAGTGTGAGCCATTGGGAATCTTCCTACTACATTCACCACATGATCTGACACAGTACTATCTTTATTTGCTCACGTGTGGTCGGAGTTTCACAAGGAGCGGTACCATAATCTCTTAGTCGACTCCAGATAGGGCTGAAAGTGGCTCGCGCCTACCAAGTAAGCTACTTGCCAACGCCGCGAATTAACAATCACAGTCATTAGTGATGCACTACACATCACGCCATCAGACTTTCTACCTTTTAGTCTGATTCATGCAATTGCAAAGATTGTTGCTAAAATTTTGTCCACCAGGATCTCTCCCTTTATGAACACGTTGGTGTCCGAAGCTCAGAGCGCTTTCATCAGGGCTAGGGGCTTCCATGATGATTTTCCGTTTTTCCTTAATTGTTCCTGAAGGCTTCAACGTAGAAAAACAATGCTTCCCTTCAAGCTTGACATTAGAAAGGCCTTCGACTTAGTCCGGTTGGATTATATCTTGGACATGCTTCAGCGCAGGGGTATCTCTCCGAGGTTTAGGAACTGAGTGTCTGCCTTGTTCGCTACCTCCTCATCTATAGTCCCGATTACACTAGTAGAAAAACACCTATTAGTCCCGGTTCGTAAGGGCCTTTACTCCCGGTTCATGAACCGGGACTAATGGGTCGTTACTAATACCTCCACCCATTAGTCCCGGTTCAAACACGAACCGGGACAGATGTGCCTCCATGTGGCCGGTCCGCTGAGCCCAGTCAGGGGGGGCCTTTGGTCCTGGTTGGTGGCACCAACTGGGACCAAAAGGTATCCACGCGTCAGCATTCCAGTGGCTGGTGTTTTTGTTTTTTTTAAGGGGGGTTGGGGTTTTGGGGGTTAATTTAGGTGTTTCATATATTGTGTTAGCTAGCTAATTAATAGAGAGATGTGTCCTCTCTTATGTCCGTGCTTGGTCGACGCTACGTACTATATACATAAGTGATCGAGAGAACCATTGAGTACAGAAGTTCGTCATGCATACCGAGAGAAGTGATCGATCGACCTCTCCTTCTCGGAGAGATTGGTCGAACAACAAGTTTTTGTATCATGTATCCGACGCTACTGGCTACATACATGGTCAATATGTATGATCTCTTAATTACAATCCCCTAGCAATTGAAATCAACTTCCACATGGTATTCTCCGGCTTTATTGATGACGTGGTCAAGAAAGAATCCCGCCAATTCCTCTTGAATTGCTTTCGTGCGATCTGGTTCTAGGAGTTCATTCCGCATCTGCCACGTCTAATTTGAAGAAGGGGGTTAATTAATACATATATATGAATGAAACTCAACAGAAATGATGGCGTAATAAAATGAAATTGTGAATATTATTGCTTATGCACTTCATATTGTCTTTGAGAGTAGCCCCGCTTGTTTTTCAAAGTCGCGTTGTGGATGAACTCGCGCACGTAGTATCCACAGAAATCATTCCCTTGTTCCTGCCACAAGCACTTTACAAGAAATAGAGGTCAATCAAACTGATAATGAAGCATTATAAATGACATTGATGAAAGTATATATAGCTATAGAATCAACGGGAGATGCGTGCAACTAGCTAGCCAGTAGTACTTACTTTCGGGTATGTATAGCGCAGCTCCTTCGGCAGTCCCGGAGCTTCTGCGGTGAACTTTTTTCAATCCCTGCAAGACAAAGAAAATAATTATTATTACTTGAGATATCAGGAAATGAACAAAAAGTTGCCGATATGGTGCGATAATGATCGATTGAACTAACTTGTTTAGCATTTCAGTCATGTCCGCATAGGTTTCGGGATCTTTTCGTCTCGAGTCTAAGACGGTTACTAGTCCCCGCTCAAGCTTAATCTTCAGAAGAACATAGTGGTACCTGCGCACGCATGCATAACTCATCAATTACATTACTATAACCTCGCTCGAGTAATAAGGGAAACCGAATATGCACACGATAGTAACACTCACTTGCCGTTGTAAGGAAAGAGTATGGAGTATGGTGTCTTTGTTTTGATTTTTGATCAACGATCGTAGAAAGTTGTCCTCGTCCTCTTTTTCGTGCTTTTTAACCAGAAATTCATCTATGATATTTGTGTTAATGAACCCAATATCATAAATTTCTTGCTTTTTGCACTCGACGATCTTCAATCTGCATAATATATTGAGGATAATTAATTATAAATACATGCAATGAAAGAGCCGAGCTATATATAGAGACTTAATGACATAAATAGTACTTACAGGCAGTACCAAAACACCGTTAATTTATCGAGGGCCTTTTGATTGAAGAACGCGAAGAACTCCTCAAATGGAACACACAACAAATCAGTTCCAACGAGGTCGTGCTCCTCTTTAATGTTCAGATACAAACTATTCGTCCCCCCAAACTCTCTGCAGGTTTTCATGTACCAAGTATGGAATCTTCGCATCATCGTTGTAAGAGATTTTTCATCTTTGACGAGAGGCTTTCCATACTCGTATCTGTGTTCGTCCACCTCCATGAAATCAGGAAGTGCATCGTCAGGCAGGTAATCTTGTAGATTGCCATAACCGGCCACCATCCCCGGAGCATTAGCGACGATGTCGCCGCTAGACACATTGAGCGGGTGGCACGATTGGTTTGCTTGTTCGCCGAGCTGGTCAATTTTTTTCGCAGCCGCTCGTTCTCTTGACCTTTGATGTCTGACAGTACTTCCCGACCGCTCCGCTTGGAGATATGTCTGTTCAGTACTGCGCTCATAGTTGGTTCTCGGCGGAAACTTTGCCGGTTTCCTCAGGGCATCAAGAGTGCGCTTTGCTTTCACCGGATCTACCTTCTCCTCCGGAGGTGGATGTCTCTTTGCTTTCACCCCTTCAAAGAACTCCTTCACATGGGTCCGCACGATCTTATCGTTTTCCTCCTCGGTCCTCTCGTATGGTAACTTCTGTAGAGGCTTGAGAGGTGGACCATATCTGTATTGCCTCCCGCCTCTGGTTGTGCTACTAGACGCCAGAGCAGACGAAGCGGCTGTGGCGTCTGTCTTCTTTCGTGCTTGCTTACGAGGCGGAGGAGAAGTACTATGACGCGCCGGAGCAGCCGGGGCGGCGGCGGGTCTCTTCCGCCCTTGTTGGCGAGGCGGAGAAGGAGGAGGCTGCTGGCTGCTCGGGAGCGCCGGTGCAGGCGGAGAAGGAGGCGGAGTGCCGCCACACGCCGGAGAAGGAGGCGGAGTGCCGCCACGCGTGCCCTGATCATCACTCGCCGGAGGAGGAGGCGGTGGAGGAGGCGGAGTGCCCTGACTCGCCGGAGGAGGAGGAGGAGGCGGAGGCGTCCAGTTCGGAAGGTTGATGAGCTCCTTCCACCATAGGCATGGAGTCTTCAAAGCAGATTCCAGCCTAGTCTCCCCTTCACCGGTAGGGTGGTCAAGCAGGAGGTCCCCAAATCCCTCCGTTATTTCATCCACCATCACCCTAGCATATCCTTCTGGAATCGCCCGACAGTGATAAGTTGCTTCGGGTCCAGTAGGATAAACAAAGCCAACAGCCGCCTTGACCTTCAAATTCATCCATCGCGCCATAATGTGGCAATTTTGAGACTCCGTGATAGCATCCACGGGATAGCTGGCAGGAGCAGTCAAGACATGCTCCGGCTGAAGCAGCTCGGTGGAAGCCACGCTGCTTCTCCGCTGAGATGGCGAGGTAGCTTCGGGGGAAGCTTCGGCAGGTTGTTTGTTGCGATCTGCTGCTTCTTGTTCCTCTTCTCGTTCCTCTAGCCCCTTACCCTTTCGTGCAGTGCCTGCAGTTGGCCCTGCTCCATGCGTCCGGAAAACCAACCTTCCACGGAATGGAGCCTGGCGTGCCTCGTGTCCGTCCAGGGTGCTCAGGATTCTCGAGGGCGATTGTGAGCTTGTCCTTCTCCCTATCTGGAACGAACGTCCCTCATTGCGTTGCATCGATATAGTGCCGAAGGTGCTTAACTGGTATTTTCAGTTGCTCGTCCGTCCAATGGCACTTCCCTGATACAGGGTCCAAGGTTCCGCCAGCCCTGAAGAACCAAGTCCGGCAACGGTCTGGCCAGTACATTGTCTCTGGTTGGATCCCTTTTTCAAGTAGATCATTCTCAGCCTTGGACCACTTAGGCCGGGCTTTGAGGTAGCCACCTGACCCCGTGCGAGGGTGAAGCTTCTTCTTCGCAGCATTTAGCTTGTTTTTCGCCGACATCTTCTTACTCTTTTCCGATGTCTTGTGGGCCACAAATGCGGGCCAGTGATCTTTGATCTTCTCATATTTGCCGATGAATTCTGGTGTCTTTTCTTTGTCGAAAAACTTGTTCAGCTCTTTCCTCCACCTCCTGAAAAGGGTTGCCATCTTCTTAACAAGACTTGATTAATTGCTCTTTAACTGGCTTCTCCGGATCCTCCTCTAGCGGTAGGGTGAAATTTGCCTTCAGCTGAGTCCAAAGATCTTCTTTCTGCATATCATTGACATAAGACACCTCAGGGTCTTCCTCCTTAGGCTTATACCATTGCTGGATGCTGATCGGGATCTTGTCCCTAACAAGAACCCCGCACTGAGCAGAAAATGCGCACTTTGTCCGGATGGGTTCAATCGGTTCGCCGTCGGGCGCGATTTCTATGATCTCAAACTTTTCATCGGAGCTCAACTTTTTCTTTGGGCCTCGTCTCCTTACCGAAGTTGTGCTCAATTCGGAGGGCTAGAAATTAGAAGGAAGAAAGACGAGAGTAATTAATATGTGTACATATACCAAAACAATTGATGCATCAATTAACTAGTCAACACGGGCTTAATTAACTAATATATATATACCTGGCCGGACACGGTTCAGTCACCGGAGCAGTCAGCATGGTCTCCTTCTTATACCTCCATTGTGTCACCGGATCCATCATGAACATAGCCCTCTTCTTGTACTGACATTAATGGGCTGAAGCCATCATGAACATAGCCCCCTTCTTCACCCAGTCCTTCCTGACCATCGGTGTCGAGGAGAAATGACGCAACTTCATCACTTCCTTGTGCGATTATGTCCCCCAACATCGCTTCTGTTTCTTCATCTCGGGAGTGCTCCATAGTTTCTGCAAATATTTACAACATGTCAATTATTATTCAAACATGGTACAGATAGATATATAAATATATTAGTGGCAAACGTAGAACTAGCTAGCTAATCACAATAAGGAATCATGTTAGTGGCCTCGACGCTGCTTCTCTAGGGTTTGGGGTCGCCTCGACACAACGCTTCAAGGGTTTGGGGTGGCCTCGATGACAACGCGCTTTTAACTTGGTAAATTTGGTGGCCTCGAGAGTTTTGGTCGAGCGAGAGGGCCGAGGGGGGTACTGCCGTTGTATAGGTTATCACGGTCGAGAGGGGGTATATGTATCGACCGCCCCTCATGTCGAAGTTATCTCGAGGGGGTTATAACAACAACGACGCGAGATACATATACATGGGAAAATAATGCTATCGGGGAGGGGGTATCGGTACCCCCCCTCGTGTTGAAGTTTCTTCTTTCTCCTCTATTTAGAAAATAATGTTATCGGGGAGGGGGTATCGGGCAGGGGCGGCAGCGTGGTGGCCGCGCATGGGCGCTGGACGAGAGCGGCACGGGAGCAGGCTGTGCTCACAGGGGGCGGCGGAGAGGGCGAAGGCGAGCAGCCTGACGGCGAAGAAGAAGAAAAGAGAAAGAAGGAAAGAAGGAAGAAGAAGAAGAAGAAAAAGAAGAATAAAAAAAAAGAGGAGAAGAAGAAAGGAATAGAGGAGAAGAAGAAAAAATAGATTTTTTTTCCTATTTTTTCTTCTTGTCCTCTATTCCTGTCTTCTTCTCCTCTTCTTTTTCTTCTTTTTTCTTCTTCTTATTTATTTCTCCTCTTCTTTTCCTCTCCTCTGCTTCTTTCTTTCCTCTTTCTTATTTTCTTCTTTCCTATCCATCTTTTTTAAAATTGTAACTTTTGCATATATAAAACTTTTCTAAAATTGTAACTTTCTATATATGAACAAAAAACTTTCTATGGACAAAAAAACATCATATATTATTTAGCAAATTCTAGCCACATACACATACACATATACATATACATCACATACACATATACATTATAGCCACATGCACATATACATCACATATGAACAAAAAAATAAACTAATAAAAATAAAAAAACATATAGCAACATATGAACAAAAACATATACCCAGATACATACACATACATTATATATATATATGAAAACAAATAAACTAATAAAAAACAGATGCAGGAGCGAGGCGCCGGCGGGGCGGGGCAGGGGTGCAGGAGCAGGTAAGGCAGGGGCGCGAGGCAGGTGCTCACAGGGGGTGGCGGGCACGGCAGCGGCGGCGGGCGCGGGGAGCGGCGCCGGCATCGGGGCAGGTGGCGTCGAGGGCGGCGGCGACGGTGAGGTGGACCAGCCTGACTACGGCGTCGGAGGCGGCGACGATGATGAGGTGGAGCAACCTGACGGCGTGGGAGGCGGCGGTGACAACGAGGTGGAGCAGCCTGACGGCTCGGCGGCGACGGCGACGAGGCAGAGCAACGGGCGTCGGGCGGAGAAGAAAGGGATGGATTTTGGAGAAACTGCTAAGTGCTAGTTATATATGAAGAGAATTGGTCCCGGTTCGTGAAACCAACCGGGACTAATGCCCCTTTTAATCCCGGTTGGTGCCACCAACAGGGAACAATGGGCCTCTTTTCAGCAGCCCAAAGGGCGGGAAGCGGCGACCTTTGGTCCCGGTTGGTGGCACCAACCGGGACTAATGCCCTCCACTTTAGTCCCGGTTGGTGCCACCAACCGGGACCAAAGGCCCCTGTGCTGCCCGCGTCGGGGCCAAAGTTTAGTCCCACCTCACTAGTTGAGAGGGGCGCACAGTGGTTTATAAGCCCCACTGCCGCACCCTCTCGAGCTCCTCTCCACCGTAGGCTTGCGGGCCTATTTGCTACTGAATTGCCTGATGGGCCTTCTGGGCCTACTGCGGGCCTAAATCCTGGCCCATGGTAGGGTTTCTAGTCGTATTCAGGCCGTGGGGCCCCAGTAGGAGGCATTTTTTTGTTTTTTTGTTTTCTTTACTTATTTTTATTTCCAGTTTTTTGTTTTGTTTTCTACATTATTTATTTTCTTTTGTTTTTTGCTTTATTTTTTAATTCTTTTTGCTTTTAGTTTTAGGAAAATTATAAACTTTCTGTTAGTGCCATTAGTTTTCAAATTTGAAAACACTTTTTTTGTTTTTTTGTTTTCTTTCTTGCTTTATTTATTTTATTTTGTTTCCGCTTAAAACAAAATACTTATTGTTGCTTATTTTAGTTATTTCCAGTTTTTTTTTGTTTTGTTTTCTGCATTATTTATTTTATTTTGTTTTTTGCTCTATTTTTTAATTCTTTTTTGCTTTTAGTTTTAGAAAAATTATAAACTTTCTGTTAGTGCCATTAGTTTTCAAATTTGAAAACACTTTTTTTGTTTTCTTTCTTGCTTTATTTATTTTATTTTGTTTCTACATACAACAAAATACTTATTGTTGCTATTTTTAATTATTACGAGGGCGGAACCATAAGACATTAAAGCATTTCAAATGAACTCTGAAAAAGTTGAAAGTTGGCATGGTATCATAATTCACCCACATAGCATGTGCATGTACAAAACGGATAATGGTATCATACTCGTCTGTTACAAAGTTGGCATGGTATCATCATAATAGTTGCGGGAGAAAGTCTTCACTTTTTCTTCGCTTGTGTCATTTGCTTATGGCGCCGTAACCATGGATAATCTTCATCGTTTATCAGGATGCTGGGGTCAGCCTTGACTTTGAAGGGAGGAATTTCAGGAAACTTTTCATAATCTTCAGACATGTCTATCTTGTCCTCCACTCCCACGATGTCCCTTTTTCCTGAAAGAATTATGTGGCGCTTTTGCTCATCGTATGATGTATTCGCTTCCTTATCTTTTCTCTTTCTCGGTCTGGTAGACACGTCCTTCACATACTGGATTGTGGGTCTACCTGTACATCGCCTCCAGACAGATTGACCCATTTGCACTTAAACAAAGGGACCTTAAAATCATGTCCGTAGTCAAGTTCCCATATGTCAACTATGTAACCATAATATGTGTCCTTTCCCCTCTCGGTTGTTGCATCAAAGCGGACACCACTGTTTTGGTTGGTGCTCTTTTGATCTTGGTCAATCGTGTAAAATGTATTCCCATTTATCTCGTATCCTTTCCAAATCGTAACAGTCGAAGATGGTTCCCTGGATAACAAGTACAGCTCAGCACAAACAGTGTTGTCACCTCTGAGACGTGCTTCCAACCAACTGCTGAAAGTCCTGATGTGTTCACATGTAATCCAGTCGTCGCACTGCTCCGGGTATTTGGGCGCTTGACGTTCTTGTGTTCATCGACATACGGGGTCACCAAGGTAGAGTTCTGTAGAACTGTGTAGTGTGTTTGAGACCAAGAATATCCGTCCCTGCATATTATTGAGTCCCTTCCAAGCATGCCTTTTCCAGTCAATTTCCCCTCATACCGCGATTGAGGGAGACCTATCTTCTTAAGGCCAGGAATGAAGTCAACACAAAACCCGATGACATCCTCTGTTTGATGGCCCATGGAGATGCTTCCTTCTGGCCTAGCGCGGTTATGGACATATTTCTTTAGGACTCCCATGAACCTCTCAAAGGGGTACATATTGTGTAGAAATACGGGGCCCAGAATGACAATATCGTCAACTAGATGAACTAGGACGTGCGTCATGACATTGAAGAAGGATGGTGGGAACACCAGCTCGAAACTTACAAGACATTACACCACATCACTCCTTAGCCTTGGTATGATTTCTGGATCGATCACCTTCTGAGAGATTGCATTGAGGAATGCACATAGCTTCACAATGGCTAATCGGACGTTTTCCGATAGAAGCCCCCTCAATGCAACCGGAAGCAGTTGTGCCATAATCACGTGGCAATCATGAGACTTTAGGTTCTGAAACTTTTTCTCTGCCATATTTATTATTCCTTTTATATTCGACGAGAAGCCAGTCGGGACCGTCATACTAAGCAGGCATTCAAAGAAGATTTCCTTCTCTTCATTGTTAAGAGCATAGCTGGAAGGACCTTCATACTGCTTTGGAGGCATGCCTTCTTATTCGTGCAAACGTTGCAGGTCCTCCCGTGCCTCAACTGTATCTTTTTTCTTCCCATACACGCCCAAGAAGCCTAGCAGGTTCACGCAAAGGTTCTTTGTCACGTGCATCACGTCGATTGAAGAGCGGACCTCTAGGTCTTTCCATTAGGGTAGGTCCCAAAATATAGATTTCTTCTTCCACATGGGTGCGTGTCCCCCAGCGTCACTCGGAACAGCTAGTCCGCGGGACCCTTTCCAAAGATTAGGTGTAAATCATTGACCATAGTAAGTACGTGATCACCGGTACGCATGGCAAGCTTCTTCCGGTGATCTGCCTCACCTTTGAAATGCTTGCCTTTCTTTCGACATTGATGGTTCGTCGGAAAAAATTGACGATGGCCCAGGTACACATTCTTCCTGCAGCTTGCCAGGTATATACTATCGGTGTCAATTAAACAGTGCGTGCATGCGTGGTATCCCTTGTTTGTCTGTCCTGAAAGGTTACTGAGAGCGGGCCAATCGTTGATGGTCACGAACAGCAACACCTTTAGGTGAAATTCCTCCTATTTGTGCTCATCCCACGTATGTACACTATTTCCATTCCACAGCTGTAAATGTTCTTCAACTAATGGCCTTAGGTACACATCAATGTCGTTGCCGGGTTGCTTAGGGCCTTGGATTAGAACTGACATCATAATGAACTTCCGCTTCATGCACATCCAAGGAGGAAGGTTATACATACATAGAGTCACAGGCCAGGTGCTGTGATTGCTGCTCTGCTCCCCGAAAGGATTAATGCCATCCGCGCTTAAAGCAAACCATACGTTCCTTGGGTCACTTGCAAACTCATCCCAGTACTTTCTACTGATTTTGCTCCACTGCGACCCGTCAGCGGGTGCTCTCAACTTCCCGTCTTTCTTACGATCCTCGCTGTGTCATCGCATCAACTTGGCATGCTCTCCGTTTCTGAACAGATGTTTCAACCATGGTATTATAGGTGCATACCACATCACCTTCGCAGGAACCCTCTTCCTGGGGGGATCGTCGTCAACATCACCAGGGTCATCTCGTCTGATCTTATACCGTAATGCACCGCATACCGGGCATGCGTTCAGATCCTTGTACAGACCACCGTAGAGGATGCAGTCATTAGGGCATGCATGTATCTTATGCACCTCCAATCCTAGAGGGCATACGACCTTCTTTGCTGCGTATGTACTGTCGGGCAATTCGTTATCCTTTGGAAGCTTCTTCTTCAATATTTTCGGTAGCTTCTCAAATCCTTTGTCGAGCACACATTCTCGCCTTCCATTGCAGCAATTCGATGACGGTACCGAGCTTTGTGTTGCCATCTTCGCAATTGGGGTACAACCCATTTTTGTGGTCCTCTAACATGCGATCGAACTTCAGCTTCTCCTTTTGACTTTCGCATTGCGTCCTTGCATCGACAATGGCCCGGCGGAGATCATCATCATCGGGCACATCGTCTGGTTCCTCTTGATCTTCAGCAGCTTCGCCCTTTGCAGCATCATCGTGCACATCGTCTGGTTCCTCTTGATGTTCAGTAGAATCACCGTATTCAGAGGGCACATAGTTGTCATCGTACTCTTCTTCTTCATTGTCTTCCATCATAACCCCTATTTCTCCGTGCCTCGTCCAAACATTATAGTGTGGCATGAAACCCTTGTAAAGCAGGTGGGTGTGAAGGATTTTCCGGTCAGAGTAAGACTTCGTATTCCCACATATAGGGCATGGACAACACATAAACCATTCTGCTTGTTTGCCTCAGCCACTTTGAGAAAATCATGCACGCCCTTAATGTACTCGGAGGTGTGTCTTGAACCGTACATCCATTGCCGGTTCATCTGCGTGCATTATATATAATTAAGTGTGTCAAAAATCATTATAGAACATCATGAATAGATAATTAAGTGACCAAATTAATAGAAGTTCATCATCACATTAAAACCAAAGTACATACATAGTTCTCATCTAACAACATAAAGGTCTACAGAGCATCTAAATTAATTAAACCATACAATGAAACTATGTAAAATATTTCAATGCGAAAACAAATACGTTCATAATCACAACCAATGTAACAACTGATCCAACGGCATAATGATACCAAACCTCGGTATGAATGGCATATTTTCTAATCTTTCTAATCTTCAAGCGCATTGCATCCATCTTGATCTTGTGATCATCGACGACATCCGCAACATGCAACTCCAATATAATCTTCTCCTCCTCAATTTTTCTAATTTTTTCCTTCAAGAAATTGTTTTCTTCTTCAACTAAATTTAACCTCTCGACAATAGGGTTGGTTGGAATTTCCGGTTCAACAACATCCTAGATAAATAAAATCTATGTCACGTTGGTCGGCATAATTGTCATAAACAATAAATGAACCAATAGTTATGAAAAGATAATATATACCACATCCGAATAGACAAGACGAGGGCCGACGGGGGCGGATACCAAAATCATCGCACTATATAAGATACAATAATAAAAGTAAGAAAATTATACAAGTATCTATATAAACCTAAGAACATTTTAAGCAAGGCCATGGATTCTGAGGTTGATCAGCGAGGTGTACGCAAGGAGGCAAGGATGGATGGGCGTTGGTGATAATAAGGATTTTGTGAGCTTGGTGTGAAAATTTAAGCATTCTAATCCAAAAGGAGCAAGCAAAAAACATACCTTTGTGGCCGACAGTGACGGAGACGGCATCAACGAGCTTGTGGATGCCTGTGCAGAGCCCGGAGGATATCACCTCGACGTCTACCCGCACTGTCAGGCAGCGGCAGACCCGCGCCGCCTGTGTAGATGGCACAACCATCTAGGTAGCAGCTGCCAGGAGGAGGATGAGGAACAAGTGGCCGCGGCGAAGGATGTTGTGGTGAGAGACATGGTTGTGGCGGTGGGAGCACGAATTTAGTTCCCTGGTGTTGGGGATGGCCCCCGGCCACCCTGTAGGGTGGGAGGGGCCCAGGTGCGCGGCGGTGGCTCGGGGCCAGAAGAAGGCAGCCCCGCGTGGTAAGGGTGGTGGGGCAGTCGTTGCGCCTCCACCAGGCCGAAGGTTGCTGCGACATGGCCTGTCAGCGAGGGAAGGTGGCGCTTGCACTCAGGAAGTGGGTGGGGAGTGGTGGAACGGGGAGAGACCGTGCGGTGTGCGTTCGACCCGGTGGCAGCAACCGGCAGGAGTCCGGATGGTCAGAAACGAGAGGAATGACGAGACGGCTGTGGAGGACGACAAGAGCGAGGGAGAGGGGGGTGAGCGAGTGGAGCTCCGAGGGATGCCGGCAGCGGAGTGGTCAATGGAGAAGAGTGGGCGACTAACAGATAGGGTTTTCTAGGTTTAGTGGATTTCCACCAATTCAGTTGGCGAGGGAAAAAGTAAATACTTGAGGCTGCCACTGGGCTTTGGACCTGAACGAGCAACCGGAAGCAATACGAATGGGGCCTGGAACTGAGCAATTTTTTTCAGTTGGATCTAATTTTTTGGCGGAGTTTTCAAATATTTTTCTTCTCACACGAAAAATTGGTAGTTGGATATTAAGAAGGGATACATCATATCCATGTGCAGACAAAGAATTCGAGTTACCACCTACTCTCCACATGTGGTGCAAACATAGTGCTTGAAATAAAGAATGATATATCATCTTGCATATAAGACGAGAGAACAAGCAGCCCAATTTTCTATAAACGCAATGTGGATAGTCCGACCGCTTGCTCTGTTGATCTTGTAGATAATATGCATGTGTTTAAGGTTTATATGTCCATACCAAGTGGAATACATGGTTTGAGTAGGATTATGAGGTCTCGGGAAATCAAATGTCTTTGCAAAGTCGTTTTCCTACTGGGCTATGACAGATGCAAGTATTTTTGCCATCATGGCTAAAAGTAGGAAATCAAACCGCAGGATCTACAATTCTACACTTCTCTCTGTACACAATATTTTCACCATGTATATTAATTTTGTGCCCACGATATATTCAGAATTCATCTCTTCATGAAGCATGTCAAATGTACGGTTTAGACTGGATCTCTACACAGCATTCCCTTGATTGTTCTATGCTTCTAACTTTGAATTCAATTAATTGATCATTATTTGAGATGGTACATGATGATATATTTAATTAGGATATACATGCTTGACTATGCACACCTAAATTGCAATACATTCCTTGGCCTGAAGATGAATCAAAATAAAGTAATATGGCATTAAATTTAAACAACATGGAGAAAAACGTTAAAGGTCGATGCACATGTCTACCATTTGTTTGAGAGAAGGAAAAAAACGTACAATCAATATGATAGAAAAATGAGCATACAACGGACGCTCATGATTATGATTTCGGTGTCGAAACATACATCCTCAAGCTTAAGTGGTTGTATGTCACATGAGATGATTCTATAAACATGAGACCTTGTTTGTCAGAGTTGAGCTACCATGTCTGAAGCACAACTATGGTACTATGTTGTTGGAGTCACTGCGTGCATTACATCTGAAGTGTGCTTGGGCAATACACTATTGTATTCACAACTAGGGGTGGAGGCAAGACAAGGCTCAAAAAAGAGGAAGCAAGACTAAGGATGAGCATGCACCTTACTGTTCAGCCCGATAGCGAGACCACCGGAATGCGATAGTTCACTGTGGTTCACTAATCAGTGACTTGCCAGCTTGAATGGAGTGCATTGGCGATGACTACACAAAGATCCATCACATCAAGGATGTTCATCAAAAGTCCTGGTTGGGAATAACGCTGGTCCACTTCCCCTATAAGCCTAGAACACATAAACACATCCAATGGCCACCTTGTCTCGAGCTGACTGATCAAGTTGCAGCAATTGATGACACTAACATAGATAGCGTGCTAGCGATACGACAACGACATCATGTTGCATGGTCGCATGATGTACATGTCCTAGGGAGCAATCCTGCATTAAAATTTTCATGCACTTGCTCCCAGAAGGGCGGCCCTCTGGTCCTCCCTATGAAATCTGCTGATACAGACCAGCCATGCATCGCACAAAACTCATCCTCCATGGTCGAGTAGCTCACCGTCCTTCGTACTCTAAAAATGACTTAGCATTTGAAAATAAGCTAAATGACATTTTACCAAACACCTGCCGGCGTTTGATGGCTTCCGTGGTCCGGACAGCCGCAGTACGAAGCGGTTGAGGGAGGTTTCTGGGTCGGCCTTGGCGATGCCCTAACTAAGGGAAGCAAGCTTGAACGGGTACAAACAAGCTAACAATTAGTTTCCACCTTGAGATATGCATGAAAGGTCTGCCCGTACCATTGGGTGGATGATATAGGATTGCATGGCTCCAGGAAGTTGCTAAATGTCCACCTGTTGAGATTAAGCACACGGTTACGGTGTGGCCCTCGGACCCGATTTGGTGCTTGCACATTACCTTCCGAGGTGAGGTCAAATGAAGGATGAAGCTGGCGGTATAAGCAGCCAGCGTGTTCGGTAGTCTTGGCAGACATCCTCACCGCAGAGACTTGTCTATTTGCCAACCTGCAAGAGGGCGGAGATGGAAAACTTTGTTCTTGACATGGTGTAAATAGAGAAAATATAAATTCAATCTGCAAGTATTTGGGAGAAGGCTCTGGTCCCTCGAGTTGATGGGAGGATAAAAGATACGGCGGCCGCAGCGTTGACAAGGAAGCACGATGAGTGGGAACATTTTTTTTTGAGGTTTAGGGGATTTGTAGTTCGAATGCTGAAAAAAACATTAAGCCTAGCGATGGGCTTGGGCCTCACAACAAGCGGTTCAGAAATACGAATGGACCTGGACTTGAGCATTTTTCGAGAACAAGCAGCCCAATTTTCTATAAACGCAATGTGGATAGTCCGACCGCTTGCTCTGTTGATCTTGTAGATAATATGCATGTGTTTAAGGTTTATATGTCCATACCAAGTGGAATACATGGTTTGAGTAGGATTATGAGGTCTCGGGAAATCAAATGTCTTTGCAAAGTCGTTTTCCTACTGGGCTATGACAGATGCAAGTGTTTTTGCCATCATGGCTAAAAGTAGGAAATCAAACCGCAGGATCTACAATTCTACACTTCTCTCTGTACACAATATTTTCACCATGTATATTAATTTTGTGCCCACCTGATATATTCAGAATTCTGTCTCTTACAGAAGCATGTCAAATGTACGGTTTAGACTGGATCTCTACACAGCATTCCCTTGATTGTTCTATGCTTCTAACTTTCGAGTTCAATTAATTGATCATTATTTGAGATGGTACATGATGATATATTTAATTAGGATATACATGCTTGACTATGCACACCTAAATTGCAATACATTCCTTGGCCTGAAGATGAATCAAAATAAAGTAATATGGCATTAAATTTAAACAACATGGAGAAAAACGTTAAAGGTCGATGCACATGTCTACCATTTGTTTGAGAGAAGGAAAAAAACGTACAATCAATATGATAGAAAAATGAGCATACAACGGACGCTCATGATTATGATTTCGGTGTCGAAACATACATCCTCAAGCTTAAGTGGTTGTATGTCACATGAGATGATTCTATAAACATGAGACCTTGTTTGTCAGAGTTGAGCTACCATGTCTGAAGCACAACTATGGTACTATGTTGTTGGAGTCACTGCGTGCATTACATCTGAAGCGTGCTTGGGCAATACACTATTGTATTCACAACTAGGGGTGGAGGCAACACAAGGCTCAAAAAAGAGGAAGCAAGACTAAGGATGAGCATGCACCTTACTGTTCAGCCCGATAGCGAGACCACCGGAATGCGATAGTTCACTGTGGTTCACTAATCAGTGACTTGCCACCTTGAATGGAGTGCATTGGCGATGACTACACAAAGATCCATCACATCAAGGATGTTCATCAAAAGTCCTGGTTGGGAATACCGCTGGTCCACTTCCCCTATAAGCCTAGAACACATAAACACATCCAATGGCCACCTTGTCTCGAGCTGACTGATCAAGTTGCAGCAATTGATGACACTAACATAGATAGCGTGCTAGCGATACGACAACGACATCATGTTGCATGGTCGCATGATGTACATGTCCTAGGGAGCAATCCTGCATTAAAATTTTCATGCACTTGCTCCCAGAAGGGCGGCCCTCTGGTCCTCCCTATGAAATCTGCTGATACAGCCAGCCATGCATCGCACAAAAACTCATCCTCCATGGTCGAGTAGCTCACCGTCCTTCGTACTCTAAAAAATGACTTAGCATTTGAAAATAAGCTAAATGACATTTTACCAAACACCTGCCGAGCGTTTTATGGCTTCCGTGGTCCGGACAGCACGGTACGAGCGGTTGAGGGAGGTTTACGGGTCGGCCTTGGCGATGCCCTAACTAAGGGAAGCAAGCTTGAACGGGTACAAACAAGCTAACAATTAGTTTCCACCTTGAGATATGCATGAAAGGTCTGCCTGTACCATTGGGTGGATGATATAGGATCGCATGGCTCCAGGAAGTTGCTAACTGTCCACCCTGTTGAGATTAAGCACACGAAGTTACGGTGTGGCCCTCGGACCCCGATTTGGTGCTTGCACATTACCTTCCGAGGTGAGGTCAAATGAAGGACAGAAGCTGGCCAGTATAAGCAGCCAGCGTGTTCGGTAGTGCTTGCAGACATCCTCACCCGCAGAGACTTGTCTATTTGCCAACCTGCAAGAGGGCGCGGAGATGGAAAACTTTGGTTACTGACATGGTGTAAATAGAGAAAATATAAATTCAATCTGCAAGTATTTGGGAGAAGGCTCTGGTCCCTCGAGTTGATGGGAGGATAAAAGGTACGGCGGTCGCAGCGTTGGCAAGGAAGCACGATGAGTGGGAACATTTTTTTTTTTTTGAGGTTTAGGGGATTTGTAGTTCGAATGCTGAAAAAAAAACATTAAGCCTGGCGGTGGGCTTGGGCCTCACAACAAGCGGTTGAGAAATACGAATGGACCTGGACTTGAGCATTTTTCGAGAAAAAGCAGCCCAATTTTCTATAAACGCAATGTGGATAGTCCGACCGCTTGCTCTGTTGATCTTGTAGATAATATGCATGTGTTTAAGGTTTATATGTCCATACCAAGTGGAATACATGGTTTGAGTAGGATTATGAGGTCTCGGGAAATCAAATGTCTTTGCAAAGTCGTTTTCCTACTGGGCTATGACAGATGCAATTATTTTTGCCATCATGGCTAAAAGTAGGAAATCAAACCGCAGGATCTACAATTCTACACTTCTCTCTGTACACAATATTTTCACCATGTATATTAATTTTGTGCCCACTTGATATATTCAGAATTTTGTCTCTTACAGAAGCATGTCAAATGTACGGTTTAGACTGGATCTCTACACAGCATTCCCTTGATTGTTCTATGCTTCTAACTTTCGAGTTCAATTAATTGATCATTATTTGAGATGGTACATGATGATATATTTAATTAGGATATACATGCTTGATTATGCACACCTAAATTGCAATACATTCCTTGGCCTGAAGATGAATCAAAATAAAGTAATATGTCATTAAATTTAAACAACATGGAGAAAAACGTTAAAGGTCGATGCACATGTCTACCATTTGTTTGAGAGAAGGAAAAAAACGTACAATCAATATGATAGAAAAATGAGCATACAACAGACACTCATGATTATGATTTCGGTGTCGAAACATACATCCTCAAGCTTAAGTGGTCGTATGTCACATGAGATGATTCTATAAACATGAGACCTTGAGCATAATTGGTTTGCTACCAACATTTGGCATTGCCAATACTTGGCAAGCCAACATTTGGCAAAATCAAAAGTTGCCAACATTTGGCAATCTTTTGTGAGATTGGCAGCAAAAATTGGCAAGTAACCAATCTCTAGCCAACATTTGGCAATTGCCAAAATTTGGCATGCCAACTTTTGGCATCAAACCAATTATGCTCCTTGTTTGTCAGAGTTGAGCTACCATGTCTGAAGCACAACTATCGTACTATGTTGTTGGAGTCACTGCATGCATTACATCTGAAGCGTGCTTGGGCAATACACTATTGTATTCACAACTAGCGGTGGAGGCAAGACAAGGCTCAAAAAAGAGGAAGCAAGACTAAGGATGAGCATGCACCTTACTGTTCAGCCCGATAGCGAGACCACCGGAATGCGATAGTTCACTGTGGTTCACTAATCAGTGACTTGCCACCTTGAATGGAGTGCATTGGCGATGACTACACAAAGATCCATCACATCAAGGATGTTCATCAAAAGTCTTGGTTGGGAATACCGCTGGTCCACTTCCCCTATAAGCCTAGAACACATAAACACATCAAATGGCCACCTTGTCTCGAGCTGACTGATCAAGTTCCAGCACTTGATGACACTAACATAGATAGCGTGCTAGCGATACGACAACGACCTCATGTTGCATGGTCGCATGATGTACATGTCCTAGGGAGCAATCCTGCATTAAAATTTTTGTGCACTTGCTCCCAGAAGGGCGGCCCTCTGGTCCTCCCTATGAAATCTGCTGATACAGCTAGCCATGCATCGCACAAAAACTCATCCTCCATGGTCGAGTAGCTCACCGTCCTTCGTACTCTAAAAAATGACTTAGCATTTGAAAATAAGCTAAATGACATTTTACCAAACACCTGCCGAGCGTTTGATGGCTTCCTTGGTCCGGACAGCACGGTACGAGCGGTTGAGGGAGGTTTACGGGTCGGCCTTGGCGATGCCCTAACTAAGGGAAGCAAGCTTGAACGGGTACAAACAAGCTAACAATTAGTTTCCACCTTGAGATATGCATGAAAGGTCTGCCCGTACCATTGGGTGGATGATATAGGATTGCATGGCTCCAGGAAGTTGCTAACTGTCCACCCTGTTGAGATTAAGCACACGAAGTTACGGTGTGGCCCTCGGACCCCGATTTGGTGCTTGCACATTACCTTACGAGGTGAGGTCAAATGAAGGACAGAAGCTGGCCGGTATAAGCAGCCAGCGTGTTCGGTAGTGCTGGCAGACATCCTCACCCGCAGAGACTTGTCTATTTGCCAACCTGCAAGAGGGCGCGGAGATGGAAAACTTTGGTTACTGACATGGTGTAAATAGAGAAAATATAAATTCAATCTGCAAGTATTTGGGAGAAGGCTCTGGTCCCTCGAGTTGATGGGAGGATAAAAGGTACGGCGGTCGCAGCGTTGGCAAGGAAGCACGATGAGTGGGAACATTTTTTTTTTAGGTTTAGGGGATTTGTAGTTCGAATGCTGAAAAAAAACATTAAGCCTGGCGGTGGGCTTGGGCCTCACAACAAGCGGTTGAGAAATACGAATGGACCTGGACTTGAGCATTTTTCGAATACATTTTTTCGCTGGAAAATCGAAATCTTCTTCTCACAAAAAAGGTAGTTGGATATTAAGAAGTGGCACTTCGTATCCATGTGCAAAAGAAGGAGTTTGAGTTACTACCTTCTCTCCACTTGTTGTAGAAAGGAAGTCCTTGCTAGCAAGATACATTTCTCGGGAAACCGAATGTCTTTGTAAAGTTGTTTTCCCATTAAAACACCAGAAAACACAGGTATTTCTGCGATCGACAGTTCGATATAAAAGGCGATATCGATAGTCCTATGGATCGCTCATTCAATCATGTAGATATGCATGTATTTAATGTATATGTCTACACCAAGTGGAATACATGTTTTGAATAGGATTATGAGGTTCAGGAAATCAAATGTCTTTGTAAAGTTATTTCTCCATTGAGGGCTTTATCGGTTTGGTGGGGGTTCAAGGGGATTGAAAAGGATTGAGAGGGATTAAATCCCCTAGAAGTCAAAATCCCCTCTAGTCCACTTCAATCTCTTTGGGAAGGTAACTAACCGAACATGGCATCAAAGACCTGAAATATTTGTCTTCCTGACATCACATGGCCAAAATGAGGAGGCAACAATTGCATATTCACTTCCCGCAGGATAAAAAACAATTGCATATTCACTTCTCTGTCAGTAGGCTAACTTTTTCACAGCATGTAATAATTTTGTGCCCGGTCGACAAAATCTGAGTCGGTCTCTTACATTAATCATGCCAAATGTATGATTTGCGGCTTCACTCCCTTTATTTTTCTCCACTTCTAGCTTTCAAGCTAAACTTCACTCCCTAAGTGGTCGCATGTCACCCGAGATGATATATAAACATGTGAAATTTTTGGTGAGAGCTGACTCTGTTATCTCAATCCCAGATGTGATATAGTGATGGTGGAGTCACCGCGGGCATTACATCTCCGCCTTATTGGTGAACCCGGTCATCAGACTATCCGAATACAGTGGATATTCATTACAATTCCTTATTGGGAATATGTCTGGTCCACTTTCCTTGTAATCTAAGCACAAAATCATTGAGTATATATGTACGACTGGCTTGGGAAAGAATTATATTGAAGGTGATTGATGCGGGTTTTTTGCGCACCGCGGGAGCACCATCCTCAATCATGATGGCACATACTGCGTGCTTTGATCCTCCAGTTCCATGATGGGGTCTAAAGTCTATGTTATGGTCACTAGCTCTAAATATCAATCTGGTGGTCCAAATTTTGTACTCGACTTTCAGTGCTAGGATATTCCATTATTTCCACTGCATCTTTCAACTTAAATAAACTGACATGAGTTCATGATAAGGATTATGTTTGGGCCTACTGATATGTTAGAAATGTGTGACCAACGTGTCCTGCAGTAAGTTGGAATCATCTTATAATTATTGGAAACCCTTGCAAACCCAGTTTTATAAACTCAAAAATTCAAATACACTAAACTGAGGCAGCAGTACATGATATGGCCATAGCCCCAATCAATGATGGGAACAGGCCAGTTTCTTATATAAGCACAGGTCCAGCTTTCACTACACATAAATATATATCACCAATGGCACCAAGCTTCCTTCGGTAAAAACAAGGTAACAACAATTTGTATCACCATGCATGGGCAGTGGGCACCAAGCTTGTTTCCACATGATATACATGCAAGGTCTGCCGCTGCAATAGGATGCATAGTATAGGATTGCGAAGTTTCAGGAAATAAGTTGCTAGATGTTGGCCCCTTTGTGGATAACCGTACCAAGTTGCACCATAGGTCATGATACACCGATCCACCGCTTGCAGTTTTGCCTCTGACGGAAGTTCATGTCACGAACCGAGGACAGCCAGTGTAAGCAGCATCACTGATCCCGGGCGTAGACACTGACGCACGGGGATTTGGCTGTTTGCCAACGGCAGAGAAGGTGCCAGTTTTCCTATTGCTTTTGACCTCATAAGGTTAACAATCGCTTACCACAGGGTGGGTATTACAAGTACATGCAGCAGCTAGGGGCACCTAACCAAAGCTGATTTGCTCATTCCGGCGCTCCTAACGCTGGGTTCTTGGCACAAACCATAGATAAATTGCTGCTGTGGGAGCCTAGTTAAAGAGGAGACAGAGCGCTGTGGTATATTACAGAGGATAAGTCTCTTGGTTCATGGATCCATACGGAGTATTTAGAGCATGGTTAATAATATAGCCAACTATTGGCTATATGCAGCTGTTATGTCATCTAAAACCATTATGTATAGTTGCTGATGAATAAGGTTGGCTATTAGAATAGTATTTTATTTTACCTTCTCCTTTTCTCTTTCATTGTATTTATTACCTTTGTCTAGACGCACATAACTAGGCTGTTGCATGAGAGTCCATTTTCATCATTTTTCCATGTCTTCTTCCTTCATATAGACAAGAATGCCATGTTAGTGGGCTATAAGCATATTATTGTACTTGCTCTTAGTGTACCGATCATGTGCAGCCAGCCTCCTTAGTTTTCTTTTCTTTCCTTTTGTCTGATATCTCCCCACTGCCTCGTCCCTTTATCGTCGCGCCACCGCTGAGGGCCTTTCCTCCCGCTGCCGCAACACCACCTTCACCACATGATCTCCTTCCGCCGCCACCTCAATCCCATCAACTGCGTCTCCCACGCGGGTGCTCGTATCCATGCCCTCCCTATAGTGACCTCTTCTTCCCTACTGACCAATGGGTATGCGAAGATAAGCAAAGGGAAAGCATCTACGGCACCAGTTCCACCGCCGACTTCGATGCACTTCAACTACGTCGTTCTCGATAACTCCTCAACCTCAAGACAATCAAGATAGTGTTAATGAGCCTTTTGATTTAAGCCATTGCTTTGATGTTCTTCAGTAAATTCATTAAACATTCGTGGAGATCTCCAATACGTTTACATGCTAATACAAACTAGCTATGTTTATTTATTCTATGAGATGAAATTGTTGTTTATCCCTGATGTGAAACTGGTAGAAGATAGACATGGTTGCTATATCAGTTTCTGCATGGTAAATTGTAATGTCCTTGACTCCCAAGAAGTCCATGATTATTTTAAAAAGTACATCTAAAGAAGGATCCTTGAATAAAAATCAAAGATTATTCATCTTAGGTTCTTCTCTTAGATCAGTATGTTGTACCCGGCTTGCAGATTTCTTATGCATCTAAGATCGCATATGTTTGTTTCCTCAAAACAAAAGTCAGATACGTTTATTGTAGACAACAAAGGCAGTAGCTCTACCTTATAAGCAAAGATGTAAAGTGATTTTATTAATTATTTTAAGATAGTGTTAAGGAGGATGACCCCCACCTCTAATGCATATAACGATTTTATTAATTATTCACTGAGACCTTACAAACAGGGTCGGGCCCACAGTAGCAAGGACCGTGCGGCCCGCACAGGGCCCCAAAATTGGAGGGGCCCTAAAATTTCATGAAGGCCTGTATATGAAAATTCATCCACTGGCGCTGAGGCGTGGCTTCCTGCCTTAATTGGGCCGACATAACTTGGGCCGCTAGTGGCTGCCGGTCTGGTCCCAAGTCCTGGGCTCATGGTCGTATCCCACTGTGCATCGTCATCAATCAATCGATTATGTTCTTCCCGTCTCCGATCTAGAGCCTCGAGCAGTATGTGTTTTTTTAGGCAGACCGGCAAACAGAAACGGTGTTCCGATCGGTACATCGACCAAATAATGCGCAGTGCTAGCGCTCGGTCAACTTCATTTCGCCGGCCGCCGGCCCGCCGTGATGGCCGATCTTGATGCACTCGTCTTTACCAAGTAAGACCCCGTCACCGAGGCGTTTGAGAACTCGACCTGCAGAACAATGCGGATCAGCCGAAGCACTGCTTCCATTGCCATCACATCGGCACACGCCCGCACCGGCGTTCTGCTCATCGCCTTCAAGTGGCCGGCCTTGTAATTTATCTGCTTGTACAAAGTCTAGGACCTCGGCCCGTGGCCCTTGGACCTCAGATCCAATGGGTTGCGGGGGCCCATTTCATGCGAGCACGTAAGCTCCTGTATCACCTGATATTCCCCCGGACTAAGAAACAGAGTTGAGTTAAATGATTTAAAGAGTAGTGGGCTTCTTTTTTTTTTGCAAAGTTGCTGGAGATCTGCCCGTGGCCCTTGGATCTCAGAACTAATGGCTCGCGGGAGCTCATATCATGGCAGCACCTAAGCTCCCGTGTCACCTGATACTCTCTCTCTCTCTCTCTCTCTCTCTCTCTCTCTCTCTCTCTCTCTCTCTTATATACTTTAGTTGTGTTCAAAGAAAATGCCATGCACATGGCCTCTCCTGGTCTGACTGAACTGCTTAGTGACTCGGGAGAAGGATCTGAAACTGGAGCTCACATCATGGACTCTGCTACGTGGGAGGCCACCACAACGACATTAGGACGAAGATGGAATGATGCTCTGGGTTGTTCCCAAGCCAATCCATTTAAAAGTTAGCTTAATAAAACGAAACTACACCGGTAGCAACTATTTCACGGAATTACACTGCAGCTTCGTGGTAGAGGTTTGACAAAGAAAGTGGTGTCGTTGTATGATGGTTTAAATGATGAATGAAAATTCAAATTGTCTAAAATCCCCCATAAGTTATGTTTCCTTGCCAGTTTTGATCTCAAGCATCGAGTAATGTTCAAATATTCCACTTTCCTCTGCATGAAAAGATGCAGAGCGAGGAGGATTTTCTAGGGTGTTCGTCTCTTAACTCTAGCAATCTAAGAACTGCAGGATCAAATCTTGAAACAAGAACAGGATGAAGAATTCAAAAACATAATCGTGGTCAGTGGAAAATATAATCCTGGTCAGTGACCGTTGTATTCAGAGTTTCAGACAAATGAAACTGACCTGGCAAACCCAGCGTCACTCTGATAAGCAATATCAACACCATCATCATGACACTAAATCGACTAGTAGAACAATGTATTATCTCAATAATGGAAAATCCTAGACCCTTGGACCAGCAACTGTAGTAGAGATATTCATATTAAGAACATATCGCAGTATCATGGTAATAACAGTTGGAGGAAAGTCCTCGTTCAACATTAGTCCCAGAAGTGACACTCGTGCACAAAAACGGATAATATTCACACATCACACCAGCAATTTTTTTAAACTTCTGTTTTGAGAGTACGCCTAGGTGTACCATATTTTAATAGAAGACATCAGACAATTACAGGAGACTACCTCTCACTGCGAACAACAATAGTAGTACAAACTCCACACCCAATCTAATATAGGTATTAGCCACACACATATTACAAAGTAATGCCTCGACCTTCACCGGTCAACTCGAGGAGCAACAATACCCACTGAAATTTCCTTGTGGACGCACCAACCACCCTTCAATGCCTAAGAAGAGGCGGTGAGTAGATGGCGGGACTTGGTCAGTCCCAAGAAAGCAATCGTCTTGGACTCACCGGCATGATCGCGCATTGCGCCCATGAAGATCTACCCGAACCAGCGCTGATCACAAGAGAACCGCAACATAGAACCTCTCCAAGTCGTGTCTCCACGCGCGAAGCTCCCAACAGAGGAATGACACGAGCGCCACCACCACCTAACCTAGGCTTTAGACCAAAGACATAACCCTAATGAGAAGGAGATGCTGACACACCACAAACACCACCAAGGAGGGGAACAACACCCCCAGGCGCCCTCTCAGCCAACACCGACCAGCGATGGGCACGATTTTCATTCTAACATCGCACACCTCCGTCACTTCCCATAGGATTGGGCAACACTGTCCATGTTGGTCACACCGCTGCCGCATCAGCACCTCACCATCGAAACCATAACATCGCGGTGCACTGACACCCTACACGACCGAGAGCAACCGATCTTCCACCTCATGCATGGTCGAAACATCGCAACTCCGGGCCATCTTCCATCTTTAACACGACCAAGGGCGGTCGGCACAACACCCTACAAGCATACCCGCCAACTTAGGTAGACAACCATGCGGCGGCCGTTACTTGTGACCCAGATTAGATGGCGAAAAGAGCCCGATCCTATCTCCGCACCCGCCTCCAACACCACACTGCCACCACCATGAGTACATCACCCAGTTGTTGCTCGCATAGCACTCCTGGCCGAGTTCCACTGCATCACATCCATTGTTGAGCCGCGCCATTGGCACTATCTCCCACGATGGCGCCTCCATGAGGACTCCACCACACACTAGCACCACCTCCGTGAATCCCAACCATGCTTCACTTAGAGCATCTCCAACAGGCACCCAAAAACTCCTCTGCACGCTAGAAACCGTCCTTTTTCGATGCGGGAGACGCCCCCGCAGACGCTCCAAAATAGTGCGCGCACAAAAAAAATTTGCGCACGCGCTTAAGAGCATCTCCAACAGACGTGCTAGATTAGCCACTCGCTGGAAAAAATGACTATATTGCGCGTGCGACCGAAACTGTCGCTCCAGCAGACGCGCTAAAATCCCGCGGGCGGCAAAGTATGTCCAGCGCGCTGGGGAAAACAGCATCGCGCGCTACTTATTTGGTGAGCCCGCTCCCGTGCGCTGCAAAATCTTGGCTGCTACAGGTGTTTTCGCCGGATAGGGCGCCGTGTTTTTGCGCTTCTGGCAAAGCAAAACATCATCCCAGTGCGGTCAAATGTTATTTCGGCGCTGCAAAAAATATATAGCATTCCGTGCAACCACGCGTCTGTTGGAGATGCTCTAAAAGCGCTATCGCACGCTGCAAATATTGGGTGCCAGACCGCGCATGCTTCATAATTTGCACTGTGTATTTTTTTGGGCGCACGTTTTTGGGCGTGTGGAAAATCTTTGCTTGCCGCGGCGCGCTAAAAGTGCTACAATGACGCTGTAAAACTATTTTAGCGCTCGCCCTCTGTTGGAGCTGCTCTTAGCCACTCCTCCCCACTGTGTGCCATCGCCTTGCCGCCGGCTTGACATCTCTTCCCCGTGTGAGGAAGGCCTGCAGGGGAGCCACCGGCGTGTGGTGCCCGGGAGGAAATGGGGAAAGTTCCCAAGTCGCAAATTTATTAAAACTTGCATTCAACATTACCCTCAACATATCCACGGCGAGGAGGAATCCAGATAGTGATAGTGTGCGAGGTGATCTGCTAGTGATAGTATTCCATTAGTTCGGCAAAGCATCCCATCGGTTGAAAACTTAGCTTCACAAAGAAAAACTGGCCATTTAGTAACCATTTCATGGAAGTAAGCTGCAGCTTCATTGTAGTTTGACAAAGAATATGGTCTAGTTCGACAAAAAGAAGTGGTGTAGTTGTATGATGGGTTAAAAGATGATGGAACATTTGTCTCGAGGGTCGACTTGTGTTTAAACATTCCACTTTCTTTTGAAGAAAATATGTAGAACAAGGAGTATTTGCTAGGACGGTCATCTCCTAAATGTCGAAAAGAGAACATAATGACGAATTAAAAAAATATAACAGTGTAGTCAGTGGGCATTATATTTAGGCTAATGAAACTGAGCTTGCAAACCGAGCGCCACTCTGATAAACAACATCAACACCATCATCGTGCCACTAAATCGAGTAGTAGCACAATATATCGTCTAAACAATGGCGAAATCGACATATTTCATGCTGAGATCATATCGCACTACCACAGTAAATATGCGTAAGTAACAGTTCAGCGGGGATGAACTCATTAAGCATTAGTCCCACTGCTAGCTTCATTTGCTCGTTTCTAGTTTGAGCTTCCCATGTAGGAGTAGTAGCATAGTATCATAATCTCAGAGTACCAGAAGAATGGAATGGTCTTAGGCGGTACTCATTCAGCTAATGGCAATACCGGAAAAGGCATTAGCCCCACTTTATATATAAAGCAACGATTCAGTTACAACCAACCTCATACAACTCCACACCAACACACACAGGGCAAGATACAAGAATGTTGAGAACAGCTACACCACTCCACACAACTCCAAGCCATCTACAGGAAGGAAGAGAGAGCCCCGCTTGAATTCGCTGGAGGCCTCAACCGTGAACGAATCACAGCGAAGAGTCGAAAATGTGCACGACGAACTGATTACTCCAAGGCGGAGCCTTCAACAAGGTCATGGCACCTAAGTACCACCGCCGCCCGATCAAGGGATCAAGGTTTCCCCCGGAGAAACACGGAGGAAGAAGAGGAACCATGGCAACGCCTTCAAGAAGGAGACGACGCCCGTAGGCGCCACCGCCGCCGACCTGGCAGAGCCAGAGAGGGTTTTCACCCGATAAGCCCTCTTCGCCTCCGAGACGGAGTGCCGCAAGCATGCTGCAGAACCACCGCCACCGACCGTCGTACCCAAGTTAACACGCCGCCCGCACGACCATGGTAACCGGCCAACATCCGAGCCGCGAGCTCCTCCCACGAGCATCGCGTCTCCCACCACCGAGGCCGCCGCCCCGGCATCCAAGACCACCCCTCAACCGCCGCCGCCGCACACCGACATCGTCAACCGGTAAAGGGGCAGCAAAGACCCCTCTTTCCACCCCAAACAAGCTCCTTTGGCAGGAGCGGCCGGCAGCCAGATCTGAGCAGGGGAAACGCCGGCGGCCAGCCATGCTGCAGCCACCCAAGACGCTCGATCTGGCACCTCCAAATCCTGGCAACGGCGAGTCCGGGAGGCACCCCTTCCTCCCCCCTTACGGCACTCATGCCACCCACCGGCCAGCCGAGCCGAACCAGAGCACAAGAGGAGCCGCCACCAACAGCTGATTCATGCACCACGACGGCCGTAGAGGAGGGGGTCGAACATACCGCTACCGTGCCGCCACCTCCACCAGCCCGCGCCGGAGTAGAGGCAGCCGCACGCGACCTGTGCCGACCGCAGCCCTTGCCGCCGGAGGAGAAGACGACCGACCGCCGCCGCCGCCCCAGGCACACACCGCCACCGCGACGCCTGTCGCGCCGCCGGTGCGAAGCGACCCGCCGAGGTGCCCGGCGTCAGCGCCATGCCCAGGCCCGGGTGTTGATCCGCGCCAACCCCACCGCGCCGGAGGATGAGGATGCCCCACCGGCGCCGGCGCCGACTGGCCTTTGCCCGGCCGGGCCCCCTGGCGGCGGCGAGGGAGGAGGGGGGAGGAGGGGAGGGGAGCTGGCGGCGCCATCTAGGGTTCCCTCCCCGTCGCCACGCGGGGGCGACGCGGGAGGGAGGAGCGGGATGACTCTTGTCTTTCCTTGCTTCATCTTCAGAACTCTAAAATGGATGGCTTTGTGCACGCTGTGCGTTGCATATGAGTTGAAATGAGATCTTGGCGCTCGATGGCACCTTCCTTGTGTTAAATAAAAAACTCCAAGGAATGGCATGATTGTTTCGATAAGAAACTATACAGCTCAGGCCATAGTTCCCAGACATGATTCTTTTTCCTCAAATACATGTTTAATCTAGATAAAATTAATTAAGCTTACAGATTCGTGGTAGACTAAAATAAATGTTCACATAAGTGTCCATCAAAATAAAAATTATCCTTGACATTATGAACAAGATCATGATAGCATTGTGCTGTGATCTTACACTTAACTACTGTAGGATCTAGATTAAACATGCCGCGGATGAAGGGGGCTGTCAAGGTGAGGAAGAAGCCAAAGCAACTTTATTCGGCGTGGCACAGTCCTCATCCCTCCGGCAGCACGACTTGAAGAGTAACCTTTTGTTCTTCGCAGTTGCGTCTGGGGCCCGGACAAGATGATGTTTCTGGAGTGCGATTGATGGTTCAATGGCTGCGGACCTGGCGTTCTTCCCAGACTAAATCGGCAGGATGGCGCGGATTCAGGTCCAGGTCAGCACAGTGATGTTCCCCTGTTGACGTGCCACGACGACATGTGCCTTGCTCTTTGCAGCAGGCCTGTTCATCAACTCTGAAAGCCATTAGGGCGATGATGTTCCCCTGGATCTGGCGACAGTTGCAGCCATTAGTTTCGGTGTGCGCAAGGCCCCCTAAGAACCTTTCTGTATTTTCTATGTCACGGTGTTCTATTTGCATAGTTTTCAGAACATCTATCAACTCCTGGCTTCTCTAGCTGTTGCCGCGTGAACAACTACACTCGCTTGTACTTCAAACTTTAGTTTCAAATAACTACGCCCTCATATATCTATCTGTGCAGATGACCAATGATGATTGGTATTTATCATCAATTAGGATATGCCTGATCGTGTTCACACTACATACATGCTAGTGACCTTGGACTATGTTATGCATGTGTGTTTGGCCGAGCCATCATACTTCAGTCCACATGTAGAAGTTCACATATTTGACATTTATGTTTGTGACCCCTATGCATCCCTACAAAAGTTGATCTTTTGTCCAGAGAAAAAGGTAAATTTATGCTATTTTTTTAGCATAGTATGTATGATCAGGTGATGAAGATAGATCCTCGTTTATATAAAATAAACGGCCACCAAAGCTGTAAAAATGGCCAAGAGCACTACCAGCCAACAGACTTCAGTCCACATGGGGGGCAAAGGTAAGGTTATTGAGCATCTGAGTATAGTTTCAGAAAATAAAGAGATAGGTACATTATAATGACACACATTGATCTCAATACAAAGCTCTATAAACGAGCCAGGCCGCTGGCCACACCACGAGGGAGAAAACTAACCCGGCCCACGCTTGTTCTTCAATGGCAATGCATGCAAGCTAAGGCTTCCCATTCGCATTTCTAAATATGGATGTTGGGTTGTATATATTGATATAAGGTGTAGGATTGTGAGGCATTAGGAATGTGTGCGCTACAATATAGTCGAGTTCGTCGACCGTTTTGACCGAAGTTGAGCTCGTTCTATACTTGTACTACTCCATTCCAATGCCTCCTACTACTGCCCACAGGTCCATTGCATCTGACTGATCGATTGGACGAGGGAGCGAGAAGTTAAGATCAGGATTCATACATGGATACGAAGGCAAAAGCGGAGGCAGCCAGCGCTGAGGTGATCCCAGAGGCCCCGAAGCAGTCCATTAATGTCATGTCCACCAGAACTAACCATTCCGTGCACTGCTCTGTAGGCCGTGCCTCTCCTCTTGTCTTGCGTGCACCATGTCTCTTCGTCGCCGTTCATCGAGCATCTGTCTGTCAGATCTGATGAAGCGTGCATGGGTGCTCTGGCTTTAGTGTGAAAACATATTGCGGTTCTAGTGTTACGTTCAAGAAGCATAGCGGGAGTAGTTCGTCGGCAAAGACGGAACTGATGGCGATACTGTGTGGCATAAGCAGGCTTCTAAGTGGTTAAAGAGAGCGTCCACTGAATCCCGCAAATAAAAACTCTGTTTCTTGCTTAAGGTGTTATGTGGGGCTGGCTTCGCATGACTGCGGGCGTCCTGCTCCCGCTTCCACTTTCAACATGAATCGCTTGAGCTATGCTGACAATTTCTACAGTGGGCTAGCGTGCACGTGTAGACTTGCAGATGTGTTGAGGTCCATGCTTGGTCTTGATTCTTCGCACGAGCTAGCCCCAACAACGCATATGGAAAAACATCATGATATTTGTACGTTTCCAGAAAAGTTTATTAATCATAGTTTTTAATAGGGCACAAGAGTGTTCAGGTACATGGTTGCTTGATTGCCACGAAACTCCATACGAGCCCCTCGCATGCCTTAATCAAGCCATGACCATATTTTGGGGAGACAGAAGTAATGAAGATACAAATTCAGGTTAATTAAAGAGTTTACAACTATGCACAACCAGGAGGGTCCCAAACTCCGGCCATCCCCTTGAAGGCTATACTCACTAATAGACACATTGGCTCTAATGGAGCATGTCCAATCTGCCACCAGGCCGCTGAAGACATTCGCCACCTTCTGTTTGAATGCACGCATGCTAAGGAGCTGTGGAACAAGTTGGGATTGCTCGATGTTCTTAAAGAGGCGACCATGGTTTACCATTCAGGCTCGGCCATCAGGAATACCTACTGCTATTACCGGCATTGTCGTCACAAATTAAACCGGAGTTGGACATGAAGCAAATCCTTGCTGTAGGGTGTTGGTATCTATGGTGGATCCGAAGACAAATTACTCATAACGAAGCTACTCCACCACCTACAAGATGGCCTGTTTCTGTTTTAGCAATTGCTAGTAATTTCCATCGCTCGTGTTTGCGGAAACCTGGAGGAGAAGAGCATAAATGGGTCAGACCCGAGCCAAAATTTATCAAACAAAATGTTGATGCAACATACCGTGAAGATGAGGGTGCAGGTGCTACCTCGGTAGTACTAAGAGAAGTAAATGGTAATCTGCTTGCGGCTCAATGTGTCTATGTTCCCTGTGCTGCAGATGTGGTAACTATGGAGGCAATGGCGATGCGTGATGGATTAACCCTCGCAAATAATTTGGGATTTCATCGTGTATAAGCGGAGTCGGATTCTCTTATCGTTATAGACTTCTACACTCACTACAACACGGATGATGTTAGAAGGCATTATAAAATGCCTCTGAATGAGTTAAAAACGCCTTCAATTCTCTTTCCTGGCGTTTAGAAAAAACGCTAGAGTTGGTCCCGAAGGGAAAGACCAACGAAGGCGCTTTACAATAATGCCTCCAAAGGTATGTCATCCACGGCGTTTTTAAAAAACGCCTCGGAAGCTCCCTGGCACTTTCAGATAGTGCCGATAACTGAAAAAATTCTTCAGTCTTGTTATTCTATTTACAGGAACGGGCACCCCTACCTCTACCAGGCTCCAGGCTAGCTTATCCTATCTCCCTCTTCCTATTTTCACGAACGGGCCCACCTTTTACCTTGCAAGGGCAGCGGACTCCGGACTGGACCAGTAGCACAGGCTGTAATCATTTATAGCTGGTTTGTGAAACAAAGTGCACGCTCCATCCTTTTAAGGAGGTCAGAATCTTTGTCAGCAAGCGGTATGGGACTAATGAAACGGCAGTTATTAGAGCTCGTCTTCGTTAACGTCGCTGGCCGATGCTGCGGCAAAATTCGTCTGCTGCAGGTGACAAAACTTCACAAGACTTGCACCGTTAGATTCGACTGTCCCACCTAAGATAACATCCACGTTTAATTTTGTTTCTGACAAGGAATGACAAGCTAGCAGATGGCCGACTCCGGCGAGCCGTCCTCGACAGTTAGCGTTTAAATCTTCGATTCCCATGAACCTTCTTTGTCGCTGGATCGTTGCACACAAAATCTACAAAGAACGGCAGCTGTTTTACCCACCCTCTCCGTGTAATGCATGAGCGCGACAGCGCAGCTCACCGACCTGGTCCGGACCAGCCGCAATACCGGCGAGCTCGCCGCATCTCCTAGTCTAGACGAGCATCCCGCGGCGGCGAGGTCCCCTGCATGCCGCTGGCGTCGGCAACAGCACCACATACGGGCAACCAACCTACCCTTCAAGCCAGAGATGCAGTTCCAATTTTGAGAAACGCATCAATTAATATAATTACGAGGCGCTTTGGAAAATAGCCTCAAAATCTCTATCAATTTGAGGCACTCCTAAAAAATGCCTTCAAAGCTCCATACAGTCCGAGGCGTTTCTCAAAAGTGCCTCCAAAGCTCATACAGTCCGAGGCGTTTTCCAAAAGTGCCTTAATTAGAGATGATTTTAAGGCAGACTGTTCAAAACGCCTCCTTAAACATGAATTTGAGGCATTTAGAGAAAATGCCCTTATCAAAATGCCTCCAATTATCGACCGTGTTGTAGTGACTGGTCAATCACGTTGGTGGGACGATGCCTCAGCAATCTTTGCGGAATGTGTGGATATTAGTGTTTCTATTAGGAAGGATAAGTTTAATCATTTTTATCGGTCCGCTATTCAAGTGGCTCATGTGCTAGCTCAATATTGTATTTGTAGTAAGACTTCGAGTAGGTGGTCGGAGGAACCCCCCGGGTGGCCTCACCACTAAACTAGTTGATGAAGTACTGATTATTTGATCTTAATAAAACTAGCCATGATGGCCTTCCCTAAAAAATAGTTTAGTACTAATTAGGATCAACTCGGGCCAAAACTAAGTCACTAACTACTTAGTCCGAAAATCTTGTTGTGCCACTTTGTCATCTCTCACTTACCCCCACCAGGCAATACCTACATGGTTGTGGCAGCGGCGATACCTCCGACTTTGGCTGGTCACAGTGGAGTCGAGTGCTTTCTCGCTCCTGGACTGATGCACCATGCCACCACCACGGTGCGACGGCACAGCCAGGTGGGTGCTTGGTGGCGATGAGTACCACCACTGGGGGCGGGGAAGGCACTCTGATGCATGGCCACAGTGGTCGACTGCATGTGGAGATGCGACCCTATAGGCTGACAGTGGCGGGCAACACATGTGACGCCTGGTTGGATCTTGCCCTAGATCGGACAAATTTTGTCCCTATAAGATCGTGGTGTACAAGTGCCGCATCTGGTGGTGGAATTCCTATGTGTTGTTGTGTTCTGCATTAGAAGCATCATCATGGACCGAGGTGACATGATGATGTCTTCTCTCCCAACTTCTCCTTTGACAAAAAATGTGTGTTAGGAGTTGGCTACTCTTGTGTGAGGTGGCTAGTAGAGAAGTGGATAGCAACATTAGCAGGTTGGCATCGTGGTTGTATTCTCTCCTACTGAAATCTCTTGGTTTTTCCGTCTGGCTAGACAAAGAAGCACGGATGTCCGATTCATCATTCATACATTAACTTCTTGTTGAAGGTATTGGATCGAAGTTTTACGTCGAGGGTGATAGTCTCAAGTTTTACTTGTAGTAGGACCAACCAAAATTGGCGTAGAAACGACGATTCCTACTTGAAGGCATTGTGTTGGAGTCTTGCGCCTTTTTATAGCTACAGGTTATCTGACCGAGGAATTATGGTCTATGGTCAAAGTATTTGTGATAGCATTATGGATGTTGCCGTGAAGATTATGGCCTTGGGATTTTCTTTCCTCTGTTAAAAATAAATTATTGTGTTTAAATGTTTGGTATTATTTCTAATATTAAATAATACTCCCTAAGTAGTGATCTAAATGCTTTTATATTAGTTTACAGAGGAAGTGTATAATTATGTACATCAATCAATGGAGAGGTAGGAGGTTATCCTCCTTTTTGAGAAAATATTTATAAAATTAGGTGATTATCCCTGCAAGAAACACAAGTCGGAAATGCTCAATTTTATGGAGCCAATAATGCAACCGTTTACTTGTACCCATCTCAAAACCACGGTTAATTCACATGTTTCTCCGTATATAAGTAGGCACCATAAAGAATGAATGCTAACTAGTGAAGTTCTCTTGATATATAGCCGACACACTTTCTCTTCTCCATGGCATGCAAGGTCACATTCCCGTTCCCCGACGTCCTGGCCAACACGAGGTCTACTTCAAGTGTCCAACATAGCTAGGAACGTGAGGTATTGGGAATGTTCTTTCCACAACTCCTACATCGCTCACTTAGTGCGATCCTCACATGCTCACATCTTTGCGGAGCTTCCCATGGATTGGTATTGTGAACTTAGAGTCGAATCCAGATAGTTGTACAAATAAATATGGCTTGCCAAGTAAGCCGCCTCGCATGTGGCAAACAAAGACCCACATAGTCAATCACAACACCGGCAACAGGTCGGTGGGTTTCAAGTCGCATGCATGCATTGCCAAATAGGCTGTCGCTTGGTCGCATAGTCCGTAAGACTAGATCTGGGCTTGTCGAATGGTGTCATTTTAGGATTATTTTGTTGAATAAATGTTGATTTGGAGGATGGAGAAACCAAAAGAAAATGTTTGTCTTCTCTTAAGAGATGATCTCTTAGAAAGCATATTTCTGAACACATATTTGAGCCTATCACTTCATAGACATAAGAGTAAGAGTTAACTTATTGTACAACATATTTTATTGTCTTTTCTATATTACATGTCAGGGTTAAAATAAGACTACGTTATCAGCCATTGCACATGTCCTGAGCTAGCCATTGTGTAGCTCTTGTATTGGCCGATGTTGCCTCAAAACAGGAGTGCTTCAAAGCCATGTATATTAAATACTGGGTGCTAGTGCCGGTTGCCGCAGAACCGGCCAGAGTATTTTTCTTCTTTAAAAAAAGGGTTGACATGCCCCATGCATCATTGTGATGCACACAGTCAGACATGAGTGCGTCCATCGAAACAATGTGTCTGAGTGCTCCCTTGCTCGACAAGCTTGGAGAAAGTAAAATGGACCGAAGTACGGCCTTGCGCAAAGATGTCCTGTCCTCAGCCCTCCAGTCTGCCTTTTTTTTGTTCTAGAAAAAAAATCAGACACAAGCTTTATTTAGGAAAGGTAATTAAACTTGCTCACCGCGTCTGCCTAAAAAATAATTGCTTCATGTGTTTATCAAGAGGATCAAATTTTCATAAACAAAGGTTAAAGAATTGTCATAGATGACGTTAACATGTGTTTACTAGCAACCGCATTATCATAGATGACGTTAATTCAAACAGCAGCATGCGAGTCACTTGTTATTCTCCTTGCCTGCCGGAGTACTTTGAAGTTTAATGTCACTAAGAAAACAAGTTCAATATCTTGTTAAGCTCGTTAAACACACTTCAGTTTAGATGTTTCTATCACTAATAAAAAAACTGTTTAGTTGTTGTGTTGAAAGAAATGTTGTGCCTGTGGCATCGCTGGTGCTAACTAAACGGTGTTGAGTGACTGGAGCTCAGAAACAGGTTGCGAAATGGGACATCTCCTGCTCAATCCATGCCAAGTCTTCTACTTGGCCAATCCATGCCAATCCATGCCATATCTTCTTTGATTCTTTGTTTTGAGCACATAAAATCCACGTCTGTTCGAAAAAAATAGTCAGCTGTATCGTACTCTTGTTTATCTGTTTTTTTTTTCGAAAAGAGGGGACTCCCCGGCCTCTGCATCAGAATGATGCATACTGCCACTTAAATAAATAAAGTAGGTTCAACAAAATCATAGAGTCTTAAAACAAAATAAAGGCGAGCTCACATAGAGCCTTGACGCCAAAACAAGAAAAGGCCATAAAGCCACAACCGGCTGGCAAAATAAAGATAGGAAAACTAATTGCCTATCCTATTACATGACCGCCATCCAAACCGGTTGAAGATATCCCACGCTACCATCTTTCACCGGACAGATCTAGTAACCAAACACTCACTGGCCTTCATCGGAGTGAGTAAGGACCACATACGGATCAGCGCCGTAGGATGGAATACAACCTGCAAAAATGAATAGTAGTTATTCTGTTAAAATCCAAATCATTTCTACAGTTCCAAATTGCCCATAACAACGCACAAACCCCTACACGAATATGTCTAGCTGTATCGGACTCTATCCCATCCATCCACGTTCCAAATAACGCCCCGACCGAACTCGGAGGAGTAATGTTAAAGGCAATTTGCACGGTGCGCCACAGAATTCTCGCCAGCGGACACTCAAAGAAAAGATGCTTAATGGTCTCGTCCTGATCACAGAAACTACACCTAGTAGATCCTGTCCAATTGCGCTTAACTAAGTTGTCCTTTGTTAAAATAACCTGTTTATGGACAAACCACATAAACACTTTAATTTTCAAAGGAACTTTTACTTTCCAAACATGTTTGGAACTAGGAATGACAGTCGAGTTAATAACATCGATGTACATCGACTTAACAGTAAATTGTCCAGACCTAGTAAGTTTCCAACACAACTGATCAGACTGATGAGTTAGTTGGACTTCCATCAGTCTACGCACCAGATGAAGCCAAGCTTCCCATCTATCACCAACAAGCACCCTCCGAAACTGAATATTAAGGGGAATGGACTGCATGATCGTTGCAACTAACGCATCACGTCCCTGGATAATATGATATAGGGTTGGGTACTGTATTGCCTATGGTGTATCACCCAGCCAAGTATCCTCCCAGAACCGTGTGTCATTGCCATCACCGACAATAAACTTTGTTCTATTAAAGAAGGCTGCCTTAACTCTCATAAGCCCCTTCCAAAACGGCGAATCAGTTGGTCTCACTGTCAGCTGTGACAAAGTTTTGGAATGCAGATACTTGTTGTGGAGAATCTGCGCCCAAGTTGCTTTAGTGTGAACTGAAAGCTTATACAGCCACTTACTAAGCAGGCATCTGTTCTTGACCTCAAGATTCTCGATACCCAAACCCCCTTGGTCCTTCGGTCGACAAATAACATCCCACTTAGCGAGTCTATACTTTCTCTTAAGTTCATCACTCTAATTAAATTAGATTTGTTTAAAAAAGGAAACGAAGCCAACTTCTTATTACGCACGTGGCCATTACATGTCCAACTTCACTACATATAAATATACTATACATCACCAAGGGAAACAAGCTTGAACGGGCACAAACAAGCTAACTACTACTTTCCACCTTGAGATATGGATGAAAGGTCTCACCGTACCATTGGGTAGATGATATAGGATTGCGAGGCTCTGGGAAGGAAGTTTGTAACTGTCGACTCCATCGAGATCAAGCAGACGAAGTTACGGTGTAGCCCGGAGACGCCGGTTCGGTGCTTGCGCATGACGTTCCGAAGGGAGCTCACGTGAAGTATAGATGCTTGCCAGTACAAGTAGCTGGCGTGTTTGGTACTGCTGGCACACATAGTCACCCACAGAGACTTTGGCTGTTCGCCAACCGCACACGAAGCTCTGGGTATAACAGTACAAAGTCGAAAAGCCAACCATCTAGCTCTAACACCTCGGTCGAGTGACAGTCAGCTCGCCTCTAAAGCAAGAGCGCGTCGAGAAGGAAAACTCTAGTAATGCACATGGTGCATTTAGAGAAATACAAAGAGAAGGTAGTTAGATAATTAAGAAGTGGCACTTCGTATCGGTATGTGCAAATAAGAGCTTACTTTTTATCTCCTCTCCAGTTGTGGAAGAAAGGCAGTGCTTATGATATCTCCAACGGCAACCCACAAAAATTCTTCAGCATCCGTCCGTGGATAGGGTGGTTCAGTCCGTGGACACGGATGCGGGAGGGCGTCATCCAACGCTAGCCGCATTACATTTTCACAACAACTTGATTTAACGCGATGAAATTCGTGCAAACACGGGCGGATTTCATATAAACATGACGGATTTCATATAAAAATTAAAATTGTGTATTTTCATACAAACATGACATATTTTATGACATTTACATCAACTAAGCGGTGCTTGTCTGGATCTGGAGGTATAATAGTACCTAATCTAAATGGCTACCCGCAGATCCCTTTGTCTTCCTCATGTCCAGCAGTCTGAACATTGGACTGCCGGGAGCCCTGGAGGTATATGCTTCAGCATCAAGGATGGCTCGCTTTCCCATCACTCATCGGAGTGTAACTCCCGGCAGATGCTTCAGTGGGAGGGGAAGGCGGCACCTACGCTTCCGTGGAACCCATGAGGGACCAACGGAGGACCTTGCAAGAGAAGAACCGGGCAAGACACAGACTGTTTACGTGGGCGTCGCCTCAAGCGGCGCTCTTCATGGGACCCAAGGGCGGCTGTCTCCCGTGTTCTACTTCTCCTCGATGATGGTGGTGGACGCAGAGGCGCTGGCCACTGACTCATCACTCTTCTCGCACCCAGCTTCCGTCTCTGCCTGTATGGGACGACCGCAGGAACCGGAGGCGCTGTCGCAAACACGGGAGGCGTGGTACGGGGCGGTATCGTCGACAACAGCAATGACTACCTTTCCGGCGTGGAGCAACTCGCCACTCCTCATCGAGACGCCCTGGAGTGGCGAGTTGTTGTACCACGCGCCAACTTGGGCCGGGGGACACTACAAGAAACCTGTTAATGCATGACGGATTTCACGTGACGTTTTCAGAAACTGTCATCGATGGCCTGGTACAACCCTGGAAGCCCGCCCAAGCCCGCCAAAGCCCGCGTACCCTTTACTCGTATAAAATGCTAACCCTAACCCTCCTATCTTCCTCCGGAGCCCCCTCCCTATTCCCCATCAACCCCACACAGCGCCGCCACCCACCACCTCCTCGCCTCTCTCCTCGCACAGATCGTCGCCGGCCCGACTCCTCCTCTCCTCTCACCTCGTAGCTTCCAGATCCGCCTCGTCCAGCGCCCATCCATCCCTCTCCCGAACATCTCTCTCTCTTGTGACCCTCGCACCACAGCCAACCCCCACCAATTCCGGCGACTTCCACCACCGTACAGCACGCACTGTAACTAGTCTCCGACCCCTCTGTCCCCCAGGCCGGCTAGATCCGCGGCTCACGTCTCCGGCGCTCGCCTGCGACCATTAGCCCGTGGCTAGGGTTTCGGCTGCGTCGTCGCGTCCATCGTCGCCGCTTCTCCGGCGGCTCTGCTCCGCCGCACACCGCGCCCCCTTGCGCCCTCTCCTCCTCCTGGATGCCGCCTTCCTTGTTCGGGGCGCTCGCCCGCGCACGCTGAGTTGCACGACAACGACCCCAACCTCCTCTCCCGCATCTCCGGCACGGTGGTGCGTCATATGGCAACCTCCTCCGCTGCATTTGGACCACTGGAGGCCCTCCCTTGCCCAGGTGAACACCTCAAACCCCTCTTCCTCTCCTCCAGCCCTTCTTTTCTTTGTAGGATGTGCTTTGGCTGACTGAGCGTGTTCATCCGTATATGTTTGAACAAGTTACTGTTCTTGGAACCATGGAACATATATGTTTACCTTGTGCAGTAATAATTTTGGTGTCAAGCTTAATAAAGAGGCAATCCAAATGACTTAAAATGATAAGTTTTGTGGGGGCTATAGTTAAGCACTTGTACCTCTGCATATCTCCTCTGGTTTAATATGCATATCACTTATACATATATATTTCACTTGTTCAACTGAGGTAATTATCTTGGTTAATATGCACAGTGTATCCTGTTTCACTCACTAATTTTTTAGTGTTTGATTTGATATGTATAGCAGAGAAGTGAATGTATGACGGTGATGTCGATTGTTGGCTGCCGGTGTGAACCAACAAATATGCCGAGACAACAGGCAGTTGATGGAAGCATCCAAGTTGAGCCAGGTCAGCAAGTCGTGAATCTGAACACCCCTGTTTCATAAGTGCACTCTGAATTTAAGCAAATGCCTTAAATAATGTGTGTTCACTAGCAAGGGAATAATGGTATGCTCCGACCACTTGATACTTTATTCCAATATTTTTGAATGATACATGCATCTGTTGATCAAGATCTCTTATAGCCACGATTACTCCTATTGTGTCTGTAGTACATGGGTTAGCATAGTCAATTTAAGTAACAAGAATCTAGTCGATGTCATTAAGCATAACTAGGATGTGAACCAGAATTCTAATTGTGTCTCTGGTGTCAAGCAGAATATGTTTGTTTCAAGTTCTGTATGAGGTTTGGCCACAATTCAGAAAATCATTGATCCCGCCAACTCTGTCCTTTACGTGTTATAAGAGCTAACATGTATTTTCGTAGTCGTACTTCTGCCTTCAGAGGATTTTGGACAGCCAGATCAATATCAACTTGATATAGCCCACATTCTAGATATTCTGGACAATGGAGTTGGAACTTGCCTCTCATCAGTTATTCTATCCGGTATACCATGTGTAGTGTGTTCTCTCTGATATGTTTTAGTTTTGCAGCATTACTTTGCAATAAGCTAGGACTTTGTTTTGTGATATTTAAAAATATGATATATCAAAGGTTTACTGGTGAACTGTTTGCATCATGCATAAATTTGGAAATTAATATCTTAAGGATATTCTAGTTATGGGAAAATATGGACCATGCTTGAAAAGGCAACTATAAAAATCACTACATTTTGAAAAATAACTTAGGTTTATTATTGGCCAAAGAGATTTGTTTTTTTATAGACGCACAAAGAAACTAGGATCAAAGCAAGTAAAGGAAATAGAGATTATTAAGAAAAGATTGATACTACTATTATCTATCTCAATTTTGGTAAACAATAGTGTGAACCTAACATCTAACAGACTTCTAAAAAAATAGCATATATGTTTTAATATGGTTTATGGTAGCTCACAGTCTGAATTTTGTGCTTGCAGGTGCATTCACATCACCTTATCTTGTGCAGGCTATGGAAAAATACTTGGTTGTTCTTGCTGCTTTGAAATCTAATATCTAACAGTCTTAAGAAGGTATATCAACTTTTTAATATGTATACCATGTGCTTCCTGGCATCCTTGCTGCTAGGAAACTGAATATGTATAGCACTAGGTGGCTGCACTATAACTTTGTTTATTATACATGTAGTATGACATTAAAACAATACACGTTTTAGCATATCTTGTTTTGCTGCTGATGCATATACATGCTTGCACTATTAATATACATGCAGTGATGATGAATCATCTCTCACACATGCACAAGCCGTGTTCCTACTGTTGTCACCCTGTATACATATATACTGGTTCATTTCATTTCATTTTTGTTTCCTGTTATAAATAATAGTACTTTGAGATGTACTTGCAGCATAAACATTGAGTTTTATGCCGCTGCTCGTTGACCTGGTTGGCGTAAACTTCAAATGTTCACGTGTCAACAAGTTTACACATCACGGCGAGGCTATTGTTTGTTAGTGATGCCATTTGTTGGCATGTTTATATGGCCTCAACTGCTACTACAATAGTTCTTGAGTTTTGTGATGTATGTTTTGTTTCTTTGTCATTTAACTTTCATTTGACAGGCTTTTCTTTGGATTAATTTTAAGCAACTTCATGTTTACTCTTGTTTTATAGTAGATGCAATGTTATTCTCATTTGTATGCACTATAAGATTTAAGAATTTTGGACAACATATAGTTCATTTTTATTTTTGTTTTATTCTCTTATTTCTGTGATCTATTCATATCTACAAATATCTAATAAGGTTCTTGTAAATATGCCAGGGAAGATTAGGTAGAGAGCTACTTGGTGCTACCATCACAATCAGCCTTGACGTGACAGTTACCACAGGAGGACCGACAGGAAGAACATGAATAATAGCCTCAATAGCTTATATGTTATGTTGAGTTATGTTGAGTAAAATGGGTTGTACTGGTTCCTAACCTTGCTGTGTGATATATTGTCCATCTATGCTTGTAAGTTATCACTTCATAGAAGGATTTTGTAAATTGCTAAGTTGTATTTACATAAGGATGGCTGCAAACTGGATCAACTGTGTAATGTTCTTACACTTTGCAAATACTTCCTCTTTGGCCGAAATTGGTATTTGGATTTGTGAGACGCATTATGCAAAAAATGTTCTTGGTCAAAATTAGGCAGAAATAAATGGGTTAAAAGGTAGAAATGGGGCGATAATGGGCTCGTCCAGATTTAAACTGTGCCCAAATTGATGACGATTTTTGTGACGGAAAATAGTATCCACGTAGGCAGACATGTCATTTGAATTGGTCAATTGAAAATCCTACGTGGCGTCAGTCCATGACGGATTGTTCCCGTCACGGAGGTTTGGGCTTGGGCGGGCCTGGTGCAGATCCATGACGGTCAAGAACCGTCAAGGAAAGGATGATGTGAAATTATGACGCGATATACATGACGGATTTCAGATCCGTCATGCACGGGGCCCATGACAGTTTTTCACTGATCCATGACGGACTAGATCCGTCATGTATTAACAGATTTCTTGTAGTGGGAGGTGGGCTCAACTAGCTCCATCAGGCTAGGCGAGGGAGGTGGAGCAGTGAGCAACCACACTCGTATACAGCGGGCTTGGCGTGCCACCCAACCATCTTGTATGCCAGACACTACAACACGGATGAGGTTACGAGGCATTATAAAATGCCTCTGTATGAGTTGAAAACGCCTTCAATTCTTTTTGGAGGCGTTTACGAAGAACGCTAGAGTTGGTCACGAAGGGAAAGAGCAACGAAGGCATTTTACAATAACGCCTCCAAAGGTATTTAATCAACGGCGTTTTAAGAAATGCCTCTGAAGCTCCCTGGCAAATTCAGATAGCGCCGCAAAGTGTTAAAAACTCGTCAGTCGTTTTTCATGTACGCCGCTTCCCGCCGTGGCCCCCCCCCCCCCCGCCCAGTTCCAGGTTCGCTAGCTGCTTATATTAAGCTAAAGCTGGGCTCTACCTAATCGGACTTGCACACTTGCACACTATGCTATATATCTTCTCAGCTGGATGTGTAAGTAATTGTGGAACTGTGCACACATTTCTCCCTTTTAAACACGTCCGACTCTTGTTGGCTAAGCAGTATGGGACTAAATTGATCGGTTGTGGAAAGCTCAGCCGGGAACAAAAAACTGAGGTAAATGGCAATAACAGGATTCGAACCTGGACCGATCGGTGCTAGCCTCGCATTCACAACCAGTAGAACTAATAGGAAGTTGTGATTTACTTCGGAATCAATATAATAAATATTGAAGATTTCGTCGTCATCAACCTCCAGCCGCTGCTGTCGCTAATGTCCCCAGTCCCCACCAGGAACTTTCACGCCACCTTACACAAGTAAACAATTCTTCAGTTCCCTGGAGCCTTGGAGTAGTCAGATTCTTCCGAACCAAATTCCAAAGAATCTGCAGACTAGTATGTCCCCTGATCAAAAATCATTACGCAGCTCATCTTCGACATGCCAATAATCTCATCGCCGGCATATTGAACGACGACGGCCAAGAGAGAGACTCATGCAAGCTTGAACACTGAAGGTCGCGCTGCAGCAGCACAGCAACTCGCATCAGCCGCAATATGTGGCCAGTTTGTCGCTGCCGGCCCTGCCACGCTGCATCAATCAAAGGCATTTTGCTAATACGCCTCCAAATCTGCAACAATCCAAGGCGTTTTCCAAAAGTGCCTCCAAAGCTACATCAACCAAGGTGCTTTTCTGTAACGCCTTCAAAGCTACACCAATCCGAGGCATTTTTCTAAAACGCCATCTTTAGGCACGATTTTGAGGCATTTACAAAGTGCTCTTATAAAAGTGCCTTCAATTAACAACCGTGGTGTAGTGAGAGAACTGCTCTTCGAAAGCCATCAGAAGAGTGGTGAAGGAGATGGGGGAGCAGCGGACCTGCGTCTAGCCTTGTTTAAATAGAGGGCAGATGGGAGGAGCTCAGCCGGCTTTGTGTTTAATGCCGACCCGCTCATGAACGGACGTGTGGACGGAGTAGGTTTCTCGACTTCCACGCAGGTTTAATGAAGGCGTTCGAATGTGGCAAGAGGCGTGTTTTTCCGGGCATGCAGCGGGCGGCGCCTTCGGCCGACGGCTTCCATGGCGGAGGCGGTGATAGGTCACATCCGCCCTGAGCTGCCTTCAATGCGGAGCGACGCGCTCTATAGCGGCGTGAATGTGGGAAGCTGCCGCCGGGCGGGATGAGCGTGCGGAAGGGGGGATGGGTTTTTGTGGGCCAGGATGATCAGAAGGAGGCTTGGGATCGGTCTGTACTCCTGCGAACCTCCCCCACTTCTGTCTCCAATATGCGGGAGAAATCGCGTCCGGACTGCACCGCGTACTAATACAGGTCGGAGTTGGATTGCTTCCGTGATCCGGACAATACGATTCGAACTGTTGCGGGAGGTTTGATGGTCGGCGCTGAACATGCCCTTGCTACGAAGCACCATACATCACCGTATGTAAAATCAGAGACCAGAAAGACTAGTTTTATCTAATGGCAATGACGAAAATCTAGTGACTCGTTCCATCTTGTAGGTATATGCATGTATTTATTTTAAGGTCTATATGTCCACACCAAATGGAGTGCATAGTTCAAGTAGGATTATTACGAGGTCTTGAGAAGGCGGGTTGTGGCTGGACATCATCCGGCAAAGTACTTGCTCGGCCAGCCTCTTGCTTCTTCCCGGCGAGCGAGAGGATTCCTATTCTGGCAATCTATAATCCAACTCCTTCCCGTGCTTTGTATTGGTTCCTCAATCACGGTTGAATCCGAAGTCAGCACCTTATTCTGGCTAGACCGTTGGTCGTGCAGCGGCTGTTCACCTCGCGCTTCTAGCTATTATTCAACATTTGCACCATCCCCGACATTACGGTAGAAGCTGCCCTCGCCAACCTCGGCAACCTGGCATTTAGGCGCACCTTTGGTCCCCCGGAATGCGAACAATGGGAGGAGCACGCGGAATGCGTGGCACTTCCTATGCCTGCCCTCAAGCAGGATTTCATCCACTGGTGGAAAAAAGGCCTTTGGTCGCGGTTCGCAACTGCCATTAGTCGCGGCTGCGCAACCGCGACCAGCAAAGCGCGACTAAAGCCCACCACCTTTAGTCGCGGCTGCTTAAGAACCGCGACTAAAGGCCCGTCCACGTGGGCGCCAGGTGGCCGTCGGGGCGGAGGACCTTTAGTCGCGGTTCTTCGGCCAACCGCGACTAAAGCCGCTGCAGGTTTAGGGTTTTAGCCCCACCCCCTAAACCTGTTTTCTGTTTAATTTGTATTGTTTTATTTCTTTTGTGATTTATTTTAATTTTGAAGGAGTTTCATATATTCTACGGTACTACATACATGCATATGAATGTACAATTTCAAATAAATTTGAAATTAGAACCAAAAAGAATTCAAGAGGAATATACAATATATATTCAATATCATCGGATGACCATATACAATTTTGAACAAGTTTCCATACATGATTTAATCCATATAAAGTTCTTCGTCCTCGTGATAGTGTTCTCCTTTAGGATGGAGGACTTCCCTGCAGAACCATCCAGCTAGTTCCTCTTGAAGTGGTCGGAAGCGAGCTTCTGGACTAAGCATCCACCGGAGGTTATTCCTCTTAGCATTGGTATCACTCGGATCAACCCGCTCAGAGGTGTATCTCCGGATCATCTCACAGACAAAGTATGCACATAGATTGGTCAACGGTGGCTGAATATCCCCAGTCTTAGTCTTTACCCTTTTGAATTCTAGCTCTTTTTTGAATTCACCGACCTTTGTATCTACGAACCGTCTCCAAACCCTACGAGGCAAAGAAAATTAAATGAACAAGAGAGTTATTAGTTACTTGATATTAGGAAATGAACGAAATAGGCTGATCGATATAGGCGCAAATGAATGAAAATAATTACTTCGCAGCATTTTTTCGATGTCGGCCCAAAGCTTTGGATCCTTATCCGAGAGTCGTGGGCGAGACATTCGAGGTGTTAACTTTAATTACTAGCAGAATCCGGTGGAACTGCGGACACGATACATGCACAAGACGTCATGCATAACTCATCGATTAGCCGCCACATACCATGCATGGAGTAAACAAAAGAGAATGTGCTCAAGATGTAAACACTCACCCAAAATGGTAAGGAAATAGAATATCACTTTTGAGTTCCTGCTTTGTAAGAAACTGCCACAGTCTGCCTCCACGTCGGCGGGGTAATGCTTCAACACAATATCATTAACGATGTGTGGGTCAATGAACCCAACATCATGGATGTTCCTTACTCGCATTCCTTAATCTTCATTCTGCATGTATAATAGAGGACACAACAATATAGTTAGGACATATATATAGTGCAGGCAATATGAACGAGATGGGGTAGAAATTAATAAATCACTTACGTAACGTAGCAACCGATGATAGATTTGTCGAGCTCGCGCAGATTGAAAAGCTGGAACAATTCACTCAGTTCAACTTGTACATAGTAATGTTTGAAGTGATGCTCATGTCTAACTTCCGCATAAATATATTCTTTGGCGTTTTATTTTTATGTAACCCTTGTACCAATTCAGCAGACGTTTCATTTGGTCGGTAGATCCTTTTCTGCGCAGCTCGACGAGAGGCCCATTCTTGACATATGTAATTACTACCTCCTTCGCTGGCAACTCATCAAGGTCTAATAGTTCACGAAGAGTAATACCTAAGTTGGCGCTTGTTCTCTCGCACTCGTTACTGATCAATCCCTGCTGCCGCAGCTTGTATGATCTCGGGGCATCCGGACGAAGGCTTCCACTATAAGCGGGCAATCGATTGTTTACTTTGTTCCCGAGCTGGGCAACTTGTTTCCGCTTTTATACTTCGGCCTTCTCCGCTCTTTGTTCTCCTTGAACATGCCTGCCTGCTGCGAAGTTCACGTGCATAGTCGGCAGCAGATTCTTCATGCTTGGGACGGTGTGCTCAAAATGACTTAGCCCACTTCTTTTGCTCATCGAAAATCTGGCTTGGGCTCGGGCTCTCTTTTCTTCTTGCAGTCCGCCTTCCATTTCTCCAAATCAGCAGCCGCGCGCGTCGACTTCCTCGGCACTCGTTCCCAAGGCCTTGTGGGAGAGGCTTGATGATGGCTCCGGTACCTTTGTGGTCTTAGGTACATAAGGGTCTGGTTAATAATCCAGGACTGCTTCGCTTCTTTGCCATAGGTGGATTGGGGCGGCGTCGATCACCCGCCGGACGAGGCGGGGCGGCGGATGATCACCGCCGGACGTTGTGGATCGGGGCGGCGTCGGCTGATGTGACGGAGGTGTAGGTGAACCGCCACCACCACCACCACCACCACCACCGCCACCGCCACCACCACCACCGTGAGGGGTGGACTTGTTGTCCTTGGCGCCTCGCCTGAAACTTGATAAACTTCTTTTGCCATAGAATGTAATGGCGCTTGACATCTACAAGTCTTTTCTCCCTTGATTGTAGCAATTTCAATCTCCGGTCCTCAAACCCTTGGACTATGTCCTCCACCGTGACACGAGCATAGCCATCTTTAATGGGGTTGTTGTGGTGGAGTGCTCTGTAAACATGGTAAAGCACTGCCGATGGCTACCTTCACGGACATGTTCCCGATAGGATAATCAGATGACATTCTTTCATCTCCTTTATATCGCCCACGGGTAGCGAGGAGGCTCCGGTGCAGTAATTTCGACCACCGAGGCTCCGGTGCAGTAATTTCGATCGTCGGTGCATCTGCACCAGCCGGTGGGGCCTCCGTGGAAGCCACGCTGCTTCTCGCTGCTGGCTTCCGAGATCCATTGGATGATCTTCATGCTGCACCGAGCTGAATCTTTTTCGCTACTAGTACACTCATGGTTTTCTTCATCACTTCCATTTCCGATGCCAACCGCGCCACAACATCGCTTTCCGATCCATCTTTCTCTTACGGCTTCAGCGAAGACGGGTCATCGCTCGGGGAACCCTATTTTCCACGGAATGTGCCCCATGCCTCGACACGTCCTCCGTGTTCAGGATTCCCGAGGGCTTTTGTCGTAGCGTCGTTCTCTCTGTTGAACTTGATCTTCCCTCTTGAGCATCCTTCATTGCGTCAATAAGGGCTTGGGTGGGTTTAATTAATTTGCCTGGTAAACACACTCCCCTGTCTCCGGGTTCAGCGTTCCCCATGCCCGTACCACCAGCTTTTGGCCCTTGGGTCCCATCCTCCGCACTGGACGGATTCTCGCGCCCTCAGCTCGTTCTCCATCTTCTCGAACCTAGGCACCCAAATGCGATACCCTCCGGCCCCATAACATGATTGTACTCCTTCTTAGCCGCATTTTCCTTATTTTGTTTCGATATTTGAATGAACTGCTCCGATTTCTTTTGCTTCACAAATTCTGGCCAATCATCTTTCAGTTTCTCATATTGTCCTTTGAACTCCGGAGTCTTGTTTCGCTTGACAAAGTCACGGGTTAGATTTTGCTTGAATTTCCGAATCGTCGGCCATCTTATGAAGAGCGAACTGTTTGACTAGCCTCCTCCTCTCCTTGTTTTCCTCAATCTTGTTACCCTCCTCATCGAATTTGTTGTATTCCGGAGGTAGAACGAAATGTTCCATAAGCTTCGTCAAGCAATCTTTTTTTGTTCTCTTATCGACAAAAGTGAAACCATCAATTCGTGCCTTCTTTGGCTCATTCCACTCTCGACGGTGATCGAGGCGTTGTCTCTAACAATGGCTCCGCATTGGTCGACAAACTTGGTGGCGTTCTTGCGGGGCTCCAGGTGCTCTGCCGGTTTCACAATCGACAACCTGGATGGTGCATGTTTCTCCTGGTTTCATCGTCTTGGTTGCGCCACGCTTTGACGACGTACTCGATTGTTTCGACGATCCGGCCGAGGGCTAAAATAAGAAAGAGAGTCGCGCGTTAGTACACACATATTTATTCAAATCGGTTAGTTTGTATCACCGAGGCTCAATGTATATATATACCTCGGCGCGGAGGTGGTTGCTACTTCCATTTGAAGATCGCGTTTATCGACGTTTCTTGACATCATCTTCTTGTGACGCGCCTTCATCTTCACCGTCAAGGTTCGAGATAAGAAGAGATATCATCTTCTTCTTCTCCGGTCGGCACATATTGAATATCGCCGTTTATGATGCCGAACATATGTGCTTCACCGTCCGGATCATAGTTGTCCATAATCGGTCAGCTCTATCGTCCGCCATTATGTCATCCTGAAAACATGTAGTAAAACAAATTAATTAAGTGAAGAAGGGGCGGTGGCGGTGGCGGTGGCGAAAGGGCGGTGGCAAAAGGAGGCGAGGAAGGGGTGGGAGAGGGTGTCGCGGAGAGAGCGAGACGGGCGGTTTTCTGTTGTTTTTGTTTTTGGGGTTTAGGGTTTTAAGTTATTTACCGTTTTGTTAAACTAATTAACTAGTTAAAATTAAAAGAACAAAAAAAAAAAAAAGAAAAAATTCCTTTTCCTTTTCCTTTTCTTCTTCTTCCTTTTCCTTTTCTTTTCTTTCTTCTTCTTCCTTTTCCTTTCTTCTTCTTTCTTCTTCTTTCTTCTTCTTCCTTTTCCTTTTGTTTTTCTTTGGCGGTTTTCTGTTGTTTTTGTTTTTGGGGTTTAGGGTTTTAAGTTATTTACCGCTTTTGTTAAACTAATTAACTAGTTAAAATTAAAAGAACAAAAAAAAAAAAAAAAGAAAAAATTCCTTTTCCTTTTCCTTTTTCTTCTTCTTCCTTTTCCTTTTCTTTTCTTTCTTCTTCTTCCTTTTCCTTTCTTCTTCTTTCTTCTTCTTTCTTCTTCTTCCTTTTTCCTTTTTGTTTTTCTTTGGCGGTTTTCTGTTGTTTTTTGTTTTGGGGTTTAGGGTTTTAAGTTATTTACCGCTTTTGTTAAACTAATTAACTAGTTAAAATTAAAAAGAACAAAAAAAAAAAAAAAAAAAAAATTCCTTTTTTCTTTTTCCTTTTTCTTCTTCTTCCTTTTTCCTTTTTCCTTTTCTTTCTTCTTCTTTCTTCTTCTTTCTTCTTCTTCCTTTTTCCTTTTCTTTCTTCTTCTTCTTCTTCCTTTTTCTTCTTCTTCTTCTTCTTGGTCTGGAGGACGGCGGGGCAATGGGCGGCATGCGCGGGCGGCGGGCGGCGGCGGGCAAGGGCGCAGGCACGGGCGCAAGGCGGCAGGCGGCGGGCGGCGGCGGCAGGCAGGGCACCGCGGCGGCAAGGGCAGGCGGCGCCACTGGGACGGGCGGCGGCGCTCATCGGGACGGGGGGCGGCAGGAGGCCAGGCGTCGGCGTCGTCGGCGTCGAAGCGCGCTGGCAGCGTCGGCGTCGGCGTCGATCGGCGTCGAGGGCAGCCGCAAGGCCGAGAGAGAGGCGAATGGGAGGCAAAACTGCTAAGTCAGATTATAGACTAACCTTTAGTCGCGGTTGGGGAGGCGGACCGCGACTAAAGGGTACTTTTAGTCGCGTCCGCCTCTCACCGCGACTAAAGGATTTTGCCGCCGCTTGCGTTCAGCGAAGAAGACCCTTTAGTCGCGGTTGGGACAACAACCGCGACTAAAGGGTAACCTTTAGTCGCGCCCGCCTCCCCAACCGCGACTAAAGGTGTGTCTTTGAACTGGCGCGGTGCGGTGGGATGTTTAGTCCCACTCGCTAGCCGAGAGGCTTCGACGATGGTTTATAAGCGGCTGCGCTCACCACTTCGAGCTCCTCTCAAATGCGAGCTTATGGGCCTATTCATTACTATGAGCTGTGGTCCTATTGGGCCTTCTGCGGGCTGAATCTGGCCCATTAATGGGTTTCTAGTCGTATTCGAGGCCGTGGTGGCCCGATGGGTGGCATATTTTTATTTTTGCCTGTTTTTTGTTTTCATTTTTGCTTTATTTATTTTGTTTTGTTTCTACTTACAACAAAAAACTTATTTATTTTATTTTATTTTGTTTCTAATTACTTATTTATTTTACTTTATGATAATTATTTTTGCTATTAAAGTTTCTAATTACTTATTTATTTATGTTATTAAAATCTTAAAAATATAATTATATATCAAAAAATCAGAAAATAAAACTAATTCATTTTAAATTCTTGTTTTTCTTCTTTTTTCTTCCTTTTTTCTTTTTTTTTTCTTCTGTTTGTTTCTTCCTTTTTCTTGTTTTTCTTCTTTTTTTCTTCCTTTCTTCCTTTTTCCTTTTTTTTCTTGCTTTTTCTTCTTGCTTTTTTTTTTCTTATGTTTTTCTTCTGTTTGTTTTTTTCTTCTGCTTTTTCCTTTTTTCTTCTGTTTGTTTTTTTCTTCTGTTTTTCTTTTTTCTTCTTTTTTTTTCTTCTTTTTTTTCCTTTTCCTTCTTTCTTCTTCTTCCTTTTTCCTTTTAAAATCAGAAAAATAAAACTAATTCATTTTAAAATCTTAAAATACAATTATATATCAAAAAATCAGAAAAATAAAACTAATCCCTTGAAGGTTTGACAAAAGGTTTGATACATCATTCAGTTCATCGACCAAATACAAAGTTTGGTACAATAAATTATTACACATCAATTCTTCCCTTGTGTCCTCGCTTGCTTACGATTGTGCCGTATCCATGGAGCATCCTCATCATTTAACTTAATGCTTGGGTCGGTGTTCACTTTGAAGGCGGAATTTCAGCAAACATATTATAATCTTCGACATGTCTGTCTTGTCCTCCACTCCCACGATGTTTCTTTTCCCCGAAAGAACAATGTGGCGCTTTGGATCATCGCATGATGTCTTGATCGTTTTCTTATCTTTCCGTTTCCTCGGTTTGCTACTCATGTCCTTCACATAGAAAACCTGAGCGACATCTTTCGCTAGGACGAATGGTTCGTCAAGGTAACCAAGATTGTTGAAATCCACCATTGTCATTCCGTATTGCTGGTCCACCTTTACCCCACCTCCTGTTAGCTTGAACCATTTGCACGGAACAAAGGGACCTTAAAGGAGGGTCCATAGTCAAGTTCCCATATCTCCTCTATGTAACCATAATATGTGACCTTTTGCCCATTCTCGGTTGCTGCATCAAAGCGGACACCACTGTTTTGGTTGGTGCTCTTTTTATCTTGGGCGATCGTGTAAAATGTATTCCCATTTATCTCGTACCCTTGGAAAGTCGTTATAGTCGAAGATGGTGTCTTGGCCAACATGTACAGCTGATCTACAACATCATTGTCATTCATTAAATGTTTTCTCAACCAACCGCCGAAAGTCTCCATGTGGGCCTTCCTAATCCAGATTCAGGCTTCCCGGGTTGTCCGAAGCGTAAAATATTCTTGTGTTTCTCAAAGCACGGAGCCACCAAGCTGGAATTGGTCAAGACTGATGTGGTGTGCTTGATCAGAGAATGGCCGTCCATACATATCGTTGATTTCCTTCCGATCGTGCCTTTTCCACTTAGTCTCCCCTCGTGCGCGATCGAGGAAGACCAATCGGCTTAAGGTCGGGAACAAAGTCAACACAAAACTCAATTACCTCCTCATTTCCATAGCCCTTGGCGATGCTTCCTTCGCCTAGCACGGTTACTGAACATATTTCTTTAATACTCCCATGAACCTCTCAAGGGGAACATATTGTGTAGAAATACAGGACCGAGAACGGAAATCTCTTCGACTAGGTGAACCAGGAGGTGCGTCATAATATTGAAGAAGGATGGCGGAACACCAACTCAAACCGACAAGACATTGGATCACATCGTTCAGTAACCGTGGTAGAACTTGGATTGATTACCTTCGAGAGATTGCATTGAGGAATGCACATAGCTTCACAATGGCTAATCGAACATTTTCCGGCAGAGCCCCTCAAAGCAATCGGAAGCAATTGCGTCATAATCACGTGGCGGTCGTGAGACTTCAGGTTTTGGAACTTTTTCTCCGCCATGTTTATTATTCCCTTTATATTGGGCGAGAATCCAGACGGGACCTTCATACTGCTCGGGCATTCAAAAAGATGACCTTCTCTTCTTTGGTCGGGCGTAGCTGGCACGACCTTGAAACCATTCCGGATGCGGTCATCGTGGTCTTTCAAACGTTCTGGTCTGCCGTGCTTCCTTTGTATCATTTGTCTTCCCATACACGCCCAAGAAGCTTAGGAGGTTCACGCAAATATTCTTCGTAACGTGCATCACGTCGATTGCAGAGCGGACTTCTAGGATTTTCCAATATTCTAGCTCCCAGAATATAGATTTCTTCTTCCACATGGCTGCGTGCCCGTCAGCTCCCTTCGGAACTGATTGTCCGCCAGACCCTTTCCAAAGATGACTTTCAAATCCTTGACCATATCAAATACCTCAGCACCGGTCGTTCGCAGCTTCGCCGGTGATCTGCCTTGCCGTTGTAATGCTTGCCTTTCTTTCTTCTTGGATGAATTTTCGGAAGAAATCGACGATGCCCAAGGTACACGTTCTTCTTACAATTTGGCAAATGTACACTTTCAGTCTCATGTAAGCAGTGCGTGCATGCATTGTATCCCTTATTTGACAGTCCCGAAAGGTTACTAAGAGCAGGCCAATCGTTGATGGTTACGAAAAGCAACGCTCGTAGGTCAAATTCCTCTTGTTTGTGCTCATCCCACACACGGACACCACCCCACAGCTGTCGTTGCCGGGTTGCTTCGGACCTTGGATGAGCACTGGCATCATAATGAACTTCCGCTTCATGCACAACCAAGGAGGAAGGTTGTAGATGCATAGAGTCACGGGCAGTGCTATGGCTGGAGCTCGCTCGCCAAAAGGATTCATGCCATCCGTGCTTAGAGCAAATCTTATGTTCCTTGCGTCACCTGCAAAATCTCTGAACCATCCGTCGATCTTTCTCCATTGCGTTCCATCTGCGGTGTGTCTCAACTCCCGTCCGACTTACGTTTCTCTTTGTGCCATCGCAACAACTTGGCATGCTTTTTGTTCATGAACAGACGTTTCAACCGTGGTATTATAGGAGCATACCACATCACCTTGGCGGAACCCTCTTCCGGGTTTCGCCCTCAACATCGTCACCGGGGTCATCGCCTCGATCTTATAACGCAATGCGGTGCATACCGGGCATTCATTCAAATTCTCGTATTCACGCGGTAGAGGATGCGATCGTTGATGCATGCATGTATCTTGTAACCTCTAAACCTAGAGGGCGACAACCTTCTTTGCTTAAATGCGTCGATGGCGGGCAACTCGTTATCCTTTGAAACATATTCTTCAACATTTTCAGCAAGTTTTCAAATGCCGAGTCAGCTACACCTGCCTCGCCTTCCATTTCAGCAAATCCATTGTGCAGCCCAGCTTTTTCAGACCATCATCGCATCCGGGTACAGCGCCTTTCGTGATCCTCTAACATGCGATCCAAATTCTCCTCTCCTTTTCGGTTTCGCGGCGTCTCCGTGCATCGGCAATGGTCCGACCAAGATCATCAACGGGATCATCACGTGCCTCTTCTTCACCTTCCCTTCACCTTCAGCATCCTCCATGAAAGTATCACCGAAATGAGCAAGATAGCTTTCATCGATGAAATCATCCCTTCTTCATCTTCTTCCATTATAACCCCTCTTTCTCCATGCTTGGTCCAACAATTATAGCTTGGCATGAAACCCTTCAAGCAGATGCATGTGAACAACTCTTGAGGAAGAGTAACCCTTCTCATTCTTACAGATAACACATGGACAGATAACAAAACCCCCGCTTGTTCGCATTAGCCACTACGAGGAAATCTTTCAAACCCGTAGTGAACTCACGGAGAGTCGGTTACCGTACATCCATTGCCGATTCATCTGCATTATTATAATATAAAATATATAATTAACCATCATGCATTTGTTATGAACTACACACATGCATATTGACACATCAAAGGTTCATCAAGTTGCTAACCGCGATCGAAGAGTGTGGCTCCAACACTTCATGTCATGTTTGTTTCATGCTCTTGGGGCATTTCATCAAACACCTTATGTGCATAAGAGGAACCAAAAGCAAACCTACACCCACTTGTGAAGAGAATGGCTCCAAATGGCTAAGTGTTGGCTGCTGGATGGGTATATATAGGGAGGGCTTTAGTCGCGGTTGGCAGGCCAAGCCATGACAAAGGTGCCGAAGACCTTTAGTCGCGGTTGGCACAGCCAACCGCGACTAAAGCCCCTCACGTGCACCAGCTGGCCACCGAGCGCCCAGGGCCCAGGCCTTTGGTCGCGGTTCACCTCCAGAACCGCGACTAAAGGTCCCATTGGTCGCGGTTCCTACAGCTTCGCGACTTATGGGCTGGACGGAAAGCCTGTTTTTCCATATCTCTTGGCACCTGTAGCCAAGTGGATGTTGTTTTCTGCTAGACCCGTGTATAAGGCCATTGCGGCCACCCCTGGGCCGGACGAATCAAATCTCCTTTGGGAGATAAAGTTGCCTATGAAAATTGGAATCTTTCTTTGGCAACTGATCCGTGGGTGTCTCCCATCTGGTATTGACGTGCTAAAGCGAAACGGGCCTAGTGATGGGGCATGTCCCCTGTGTGAGACTCCGGAAGATTCAACCACATTTTCTTCTCGTGCCCTTCAGCTTTTTTTCTCGGATTGGGTAGACTCGTGCTGAAGGTGATCTACGCGTTGTTTTGCGTACCGGGGGAGCGCCATCGTCGATCATGCATGACCACAGTGTGATTAGATTGCCGGAACCATGGCAGGGTCTAAAGTATCTCTCATCGCTGCTAGCTGTAGATATCAACATGCATGGAAGTATAAGTTAGTGGATATACCTGCATCTTTTTTTGAGCATCAGTACAGACACAAGCGCTCATATACACGCGCATACACTCAACCCTATGAATGCACACACGCACACCCTACCCCTATGAGCACCTTTGAGAGACTGAGCCGGCGTATCATCTTGAGATTTACGAAGCCACAGTAGGCGATTTGTCGTCGACGGAAACGTCTCCTTCCACTGAAAGCACATTGCCGGAAATCCTGAAATAAATCCAGGAATGATGTGAGCATCAGGGCTTAAACGCTGGTGGGTTGGGGGTACCACTGTCCACCTAACCATCTCAACCACAGGTTGGTTCGCGGATATACCTGCATTTTGGCTGCATCTTCCGACTTAAAAAAACTTTCTTGAGCTTGTAATAAGGATTATGCATATTAATGTGTTATAAACGCGTGATCATCATATCCCATAATAAGTTGCATTCATCTTATGATCCTCACAAATTCAGTTTGCAAAATTAACGTCAAGCCTTACAGCAAGCATTTGTCATCTCGGTTCTTCATTTTTCAGTAAAGAAAATAGTGTACAACTGAGGCTGGATGCCTTTCCATGTGGATAGGATATATGGGAGAGTAATAGTGTCACAGTGCATGGCTACGATACTTGTGACACTGTACAACTGAACATGAATGCATTTTAAATATGGTTAGGACATATGGGGAACATCAAACTTAGATAGAACATGACATGGCCATAGTCGCAATCAATGATGGGAACAGGTCAGCAACTTCAGATATTCTAGCACATCTCCAGCTTTCACTGCACATAAATATATATCACCACATAAATATATATATCACCAGTTTGTATCGACATGCATGGGCATCAAGCTTGTTTCCACCATTATATGCATGCAAGATCTGCCCCTGCAATAAGATGCATGGTATATTGATATAGGACTGCGATGTTTGGGGAAAGAAGTTTCTACCTATTGGCCCAGTTAAGATTAACCACACGAAGTTACGGTGTAGGCCCTGAGACGCTGATTCGTTGCCTATTGAATGGTTTCTGACGGAAACCTGCGCCACGAACTGAAGCTGGCCAATACAAGAAGCCTGACTCAACTGATGTGTAGACACCCGCACGCATGTTGAAGTTTTAATCATGTTGTTTATCCACTTGACAAATAAACTGTAGTCATGCATCGTGAGTCTGTTCATGACAAGACCAAACCTGTAGTCGGATAGACATGTCTGCCGCCACCGTGAGCGCACAAAGACTTGCCTGTTTTCAAACAATAGAGGATGTGGCCGTCTTTTAATAGGAAAATATAGGTTTGTTCCACTGTCCCATCAACGAAATTTGGAGACTTCCACAAAAATATCAAAATTACAGTTCTGTCATCAAGTTCTACTCGGTGGTGAATTGGCACTCACTCTCTTTGTGCGCATGGTCGTTGGGCCATGGTCTTCTCCGCCGTCATTCTCACTCACCTCGCCAAGGACAATGAGCTCGCCATGGGAAATGACCATCCAAATTCTCAGCCTTGGCATGCAGCTCCTTGATGATGGCTCCCTGCGTTATCCGTTTTCAGTGGTTTTGGCAGTGCTCTTATTGTACTCCATGTTGCCTTATTGTACGTTGACCTGCCTTCTCGCTCTCTCCTTTGTTTGTGTTGTAATATACAGCTTATGACATAACCGGTGCTGCATCTCTCAACCACCTATAAACTTACATGGCAACGCAATGCTCAGAGGAAAGGAAGCAAGACATATGATGTGCATTGTTAGAAATAATCTTGTCCTGATGTAGCCTAGGATAGGAAGTTGTCTGGCGGAGTTTCGGCTGAGCGCCCAAGGGAGGTGAGATTCTATCTGCTGTGGCAAGCAGGCACAAGGCGTTGGAGCGGCTGGACAAATCAGGTGTAGGAGAATCGGCAAGTTAGTTGATCAAGTTGTTAGTGCATGCATGGGCTGTTAGTTGCATAGGCGTGTCGTACTGGATGGTGGAATGATTCCATGGAATAGTTAGTGCATGGGTTAGTGCCTTACTAGATTAGTGGCCGTGATGTGATGGCTGGTTAGTGCGTGTATGTTAGTTGAGCCGGCTGGCCGAGTCCACCGCAGCCACAAGTCTAGGAGGTGGGCGTAGGGGCGTGAGTAATGAGAAATTGGCCATGAGGGCTAGAGAAAAACATGTAGCCACGGTGGTGACCCAGGAAGAGTTTGTGACAAAGTTGTTCCTCTTCCTTCGTTCATGCGTTGTGCGCGTGTGTGTTCTTGTTCTGTGAGAGAAACCACCGAAAAGAGTAGATTGAGAGAGATGAACGAGTTGTGTGAGGCAATGAGAGGTAGAAGAAGAAGTGGCGCAGCGAGGGGGCAGCGCCGACATGCATGTCCCATACTGCTGAGCTCGATCACGCACGAGGCCACCAAAATGTGGCGGTGCTCTGTGATTGACTGATCAGTGATTTACCACCTCGAGTGGAATACAATGGCAGGGACTACACGGAGATTAGTCACAGCAAGGATGCTCATCACAACACCTTGTTGAGTCCACTTCCCTTGTAAACTAATCACGTATAGTCATTGAGTATATACGATACGACTGGCTGGGGAGGAAACGTACCGAAGGTGATCGATACTTCATCATTATGGCATGCTTTGATTTGCCGGAGCCATGGTGGGGTCTAAAGTCTACCTTATCACTGGTAGCTCAAACGTTGCAGTCTATTTTTTACTCAACTTTCAATGCTACGATATTCATGTATTATGGCTACGTGTTGCAACTTAAAAAAACACTGACATGAGCTCATTAGTCATGATAAGAATTATGCATACTAACATGTTAGAGCAACTCTAACTGGTCCCCTATAACCAGTTAGTGGAGTACAAATTCCAGTTTGCTCCTCTAACGGCCACCTAGTTGAACTTGTATAACCGTTGTTGGAGAATAAATTATACTCGTCGGCACCACGGACTGGTGGGTGCCCATACCCGGAAGGAGTCCTGGTTGGGACCTCAGGTCTAAGATGTTAGGTTTGGCTGCGAGGTCTGTTTGGTATTAGGCCCAGACCATCAGCGCCCCTTCATCAGTTAGATAGGAGTAGCGACAGAGGTTGCGAAGATGGTGGCTTTGGTCTTACTGTTGTACGACTTTGTAAGGTCTTGTGTTAATAATCAATAAAGTGGCCGTATGCATCGTCCAGATGCAGAGGCCGGGGTATTCCCCCTTTTCGAGAAAACGGACTCCTAAATTTACTCAACCTCCAACCGACGCTGCTGCCGGCGATTAACCACCGCCTCCCTTGCCTCGCCGTCCTTCTGCCCCAGTCCGAGTTGGTCGCTTAAATCAAGCTCAAACACAGCTGCCGCCACCACTACATAGATCCCGTCGCCGAAAAGCGGCTCAGATCTTTTTCCTCGTAGCCTCACCGACACCTCACCATCCTCTGCCGTCCATCTCCCTGCCATGCCGCCCGTGATTATCGGCTCAACGTCACCGGCCAGCCGTGACACCTCCTCCTCCTTGCAAGTGTTCGATGGTTTGCGTATGTGAATTTTCTTTCTTTTATGTTTTGTTTTTTCAGTTGCCAATTGAATTGAACCGAGTCATTTAAATTGAAGATGAAGAGGCTCAGGAGAGATAATCTTCGAGGACTCTCTGACATCGGAGGAGGAAGAAGATGACGATGACTTTGAAATTGTCGTTCGCAACTACGAATTTGAATAATTTGGTTTATAAACTATAAATTTGTAATATTTATGAATTCAATGAACCTTAATTATTATGTTTGGATTTAGTACGCATGCAAATATATAGTTGAAATGTACAATGTAACCTAGAATTGAAACTTTTTAGCAAAAGCAAAGTCTTACCGCGCTAAGTTTAGGGGATCGGTTAGAAACGACCATTTTTAGAGGAGTAAAAGTTTACAAAAACAAAATTTATTAACATGCCACAATCAATTAACGAACTCTCAGATGTGCCACTTGGGCACAGAGGACAAAAGCAGTGCAATACATGATAAGGCTTGATAGTATATATCAACACAAGTCATGTGACAAAACTAGTTGGAAATGTTCGTGCATGGTGCTATAAAATGCAAATATGTACATGGCCCTTGCTACATACTACCGTATCAAACCACAGTAATGCACGTATAAGTTGTCACACCCACCGTATGCACCATAAAGAATTAATGATGACCAGCTAAGTTCCCTTGATTTATAAGCCACTAGCCTTGGCATGCACGGTCCGATTACCATTCTCCAACATCCCAGCAAACATGAGGTCCACACTGGCGTACTAGCTAGGATTGTGAGGTATTGGGAATGTCCCCCCTACAGGAGTGGATCTCCCCACAGACTGGGTTATCTTCATTTGCTCACACCTGTCCTGAGTCACAGGGAATGCTATCGTAATCCAATATTCGTATGCAGATATGGGTGAAGTGGCTCGGGCCTACTACCAAGTACTCCCTCCGTCCGAAAATACTTGTCGAAGGAATCGATGTTATGTCGATTCCCCGCACCGCAATACATCCAGTGAGAGTACGAGGGCATGCATTGGCAGCCCTACATTATGTGGTGAGCACCTGTAGTTTAGCTGGCGCAGAGAACCACAACTCGCCGCACTTATCGAATAGTAAACCCAGACATGGTCTTCTCTTGCTGCAACAGTAGTGTTTAGACGGCCTCTCACAGATTGAGATGTCACATTAATTCATCTAATCGAGCGCACACGAGAGCACCTTAAACAGTCGACGCTTCGATCTCACAGACACAATTTGTTATAAAAGTGATACTATATCAGGTTAAACCCCGGCCTCTGCATCAACCGATGCATGCATCCATCTTTATTAGTTATTCCGCAAAGGTTTGACACGAATATACATCGATCCACTGAATCCACGACTCACACCAACAAATTCGATAAGGTGAAGTGCTCTTACTCGACATATCTAAAACCGGTGTCGTCGGCAATCCATCCACATAACCTATCGGGACTAACAGTCGGTGTAGCAGACCTAATGCCACAGCACATGCACACGTTTCAAAGCTGCCATCCTCATCGGGTCACTGACCCATCTTCAGGAGAGAGATCCACATCATGATTGCCAGCCCGGACATCCTCGATGCCAGCACGGCGCCCAACGGCCCCACCGCTCGTGCTCATCCGTCCAGACGCAAAGGCCCTAGAAAGATCTGCAGTGCGTAGCACCTGCCAACCAGGTATGACTCAGTATAGCACCTATCGGCCAGGCATGACTTGACAGCTCCACCAAGACTGCGTACAAGACAAAACCGCTCCACCTCCTGCCACTGTCTTCCAGCGCTGCTCCATAAACGATGCTCCCAAGAGAGAAATGACACCGCAGTACCGCAATCGTCCGATCTGGAAGACCAGATCCTAGAGTTCCCCCCGAAGCAGTGTCCATCGCCAGCAACCGTCAAGGACCCACACATTGCCCACCACCACTCAACCCTTAAGGCGACGGCTTCAGGAAGGTCAGGGCGTGAAGGACGCCGCCGCTGCCCACCGGAGTTAGGGTTTTCACCTGAGAGGCAGGTAGGAGGGGGTGGAGGAGCAGACGTAGACTGGCGTCGCCAAAGAAGAAAAGCGGCGCGGCCGGCCTGGGCCGACCAAGGTGTTTCCCCCAATCTGGATCTCCTCCACCAGCTTCACCCGCGGCAAGGGTCCCGGCAACCACGCCGGCATCGCCAGGAACCCGCAGGAGAAGCCCATCAATCAGTGCCAGAGAATAGCGGCCAGATCTGGCGCTGCCGGCCGCCAGAGCAGCCACGCCAGGCCCTGGTCCACCGAAGATCCATCAGTCGTCCGACCAGACCACCGGCACCACGCCAGGCCCGCTGCTCGCCACAGCATGGAGGGGCCTCACCGGATCCAATCGCTCTCCAGCGCTAGGCGGAGCAGCAAAGGCCCCGCCGCCGCAGTCCCCGGCTGCGCCACGGGCTTGCCCGGTGCCAGCCCCATGCGGCGGCGAGCGAGGGAGGGATAGGAGGTGGGTACACCGGCAGCGTGAGGGGGGTCACGCCCTAGTCGCCCAGATACTTGCTTGACTAATTTAGCAAAGATTACTTAAACTTCCTAATGCATGCATGTGAGGCTTAAGTAATTGTGTCACGTATATATCAGGAGCAAATTGCCATAAACATTACTACATAATAAGTTAATAAACAAAGGATGAAGGACTGTCAATTCCAACAATAGGATTATCACAGAGTGTGGTTGTTAGAGTTGTGTCGAATACTATTGTACAAGTTAGGTTACAGTTGGACTTGGAGTCGTACTGTGTGTAGACAGGGTAGGAGTTGTGTCCTAATAGGACACTTGTATCCTAGGCCTCTCATATATAGCGGGGTAGACACACGATGTAACCTATGCCAACATAATAGCACAGGCACGCGGGGGAGCCGGTGGCGTGTGCCGGCGCTCGGGCGGCCGGGGTGCGGTATTGTGACGGTGTCATGGGGAGGAGCGCCCGTAGTCATGCCCCGGGGATGTAGCCATATCGGTGAACCTCGTTAACAAATCTCGGTGTCGTGCCTCGTGTGATTGCTTGGTCCTCGGTAGATCGACGGAGTGCCTCGGATAATTCTGACAAGTGGTATCATGAGCAAGGTTACGATGAGGCTGTGGATTGTTGATCTAGAGGAGGTCGTGTTGTGGAAAAGGTCGATGACAGGCGGCGCGATTCGGCGGCAACGGATTTTGCGGGCAGTTTTTAGGTCGCGCAGAGTTCTCGGCCAGTATAGCAACGGTGACAAGAATTGGAAGCAATCGAAAAGCAAGCGCAGTGCCAGACCGAATCAGCAAATCAGGGTCGGGCGGCAGCATCAATCGGCAACGTTCGGCCGCATACAGCAGTAGATCGAAATTGAATCGATGTGGAGCTTGAGGCGGCGGCCGAGAGCGCACGTATCCAGATCAGGGTGCGAGTTGTAGCGGAAGCCACACGGCATGGCACAGCCGATCTGTTCGATCGATGGATGACAAGCTGTGCAAGGTGGCCAGCGGCCCATTGAGGGCAGGCAATCGACGAGCGCTGCGGAAGCCTAGTGGTCCAGGTCGGCATGGGCAGGCAAAGCCCCAGGAGGATCGTGCGGTAGGGCCAGATGCATGCGTAGCAGGCAGCGATCGAGCGAGTCGATTGAATTGTTGGTTTAATCAGTGGTACAGCGTTGGATTTGTTGCTTGGAAAAAAGGTGACACACGTTCCAAAGCAGGAAGCCACGATGGTGGTTTTGGCTTAGACTATTTTCAGCTTTATGCTAAGTGCACACGGATTGCTACCAGGAGAATCGCTATTATGGAAGGAACTCACTACAAGAAACCTGTTAATCCATGACGGATTTCTCATGACGTTCTTGGAATCTGTCACGGGTCGACCAGCCGAGCCTAAACTTTTTTTTTTCTAAACCATCCAGACCGTCAGGGACTGCTCGTGCTGATGTGTCCTGCTTCCCTCGATCCTGTGTGTTGCCGAAGCTGCTTTCTGATTGGTTGATACGACCCTCCCACGGATCACGCATAAGCACTGTCCATTCCCAGGGATCCAACGGTGGGCACAACCGCCCCTCTCTCTCCTTGCTTCTCCACCCCGAGCCGCCGGCTGCTCTTCCACCTAGAGGAACAGAGCCCCCCGGTCCCCCCGGTCTTCTCTCCCACCTCCCGTGATCTCCGTCGTCCCACCTCCCACGATTCATTTGCAGGTCGAGGAAAGGACGCGCCCACCGCACCTGCCGGATTTGCTGAGCCAGCGGTCGAATCTGCCGAGCCAGCGGCCGGATCCGCCGAGGCAGTGGCCGGATCTCGATCTTCTAGTCGTCCCCGCCTTCTCCTCCGTCGGTGGCAGGCAGCAGAAACGTGCAAGGTGCACGCGACTGCTCCAGCCAGAGGAAGGCGCGAGGTGCGACGCGACGGCGCGTGGTCGAGCCGGGTATGACACGGGTGGGCACCACCTCACCGGGGCGCGACTACGGCAGCCAACATCGGCGCCCAAATCTCATCCGCCGAACCCAAGCGCGGGCTCCGGTGGGCGTGCAGTTCTGCGTTCAACAGGAGAGCGCGCGCGAGAAAGAGCGCTGCTCGCGTCTTCCAGCGAACCCCAAAGAGAGCAGAGGAGGAGATGACCAAGGGCGAGGTTCCGTTGATGGGCATCGACCTTGGGACGACCTACTCCTACGTCAGCGTGTGGCAGTAGGTCGAAATCATGGCCAACGACCAGGGCAACCGCATACCACACCACGCCCTCCTACGTCGCCTGAACCAGCTCGCAGTGAGCCCCACCAACACTGTCTCCGGTACGTGCATCCATCTGGAATTTCTTCTAGTGGGCGCAGTCGTTGTTCTATTCCCATGCACAGGATATGATTAGTTGGGATTGGAATTATGGTTATTTGATAATCCGATGTAGCTGTTGTTGAATCCCCTGTTTCTCAGATTTACTACAGATTTATTAGTAGTTCATATCTGCATCTCTACTCTCTGTTCTGATATTTGTTTTGCTATGTTATGTTGTCAAATTAGATACTTCCGAATTAAGTTGGGATGCTTCCTTAGGGTTGAAATAATGATGTAGTATTAGATTCTGCCGTTTCAGATTGAAGTTGAACATAGCTTAGTTTGGCAGCACCGTTTCTGAAAAACCATAGTAATCTGAAACCTCAGTTTTTAAATGTGTGGGAAATGAATACTTAAGTTTCTAAATACCATATTTTCCCTCAGTTTTGATAAAACCACCGATGTGTTTGGCAAGTGTTGTTTTGACTTGCTGCGCCTTGCTCAACTATACTCATGGAGCTGATCTGCATGTAGAAACGACGCCCAATGCATGCAGCATGTCATGCACGTCAAATCCCCTCCTAGCTAGCCGGGGCAAAATTGTTTTGTGCGTGTACGGGCGCATAGCCTATATGCGCGTAGAATCGATTGGCAGGTAGCTTTTAGCCTGCTGCATACAAGTGCTCCAACGACCAACGGATATACTCCAGGAGCAAGTTTTTTTAAATCATGCGCTACTTGTGTAATTTGCAGCCATCATTCCAATAGAAGCGTGCAAGATCTTCAGAAGAATGTAACATGCGCGCCATCTCTGTAGAGAAACTAACTACCAAACCTGAAGCACCTAATAATCTGGAACACTTCGTTGAAAATATAATATATAGAGGGATCAGAGGCGGCAATCGCATTTTATCAACTTTGGATGTAGACAAGCCGACGAGTTCTCTCAGTTCAGTTTAGAATTGAACATTAGTTTCAATGCATTATTAGGTCCTTTCTAGGTTTAATATTCCCAAATTATTTCCAACTTAGATATCTGGTAAGCACATGGGCAAGATTGTGGTTTGAAGACAAATCTAGTGCCCTCCAACTTCTTGTCTGGAATATTTTTTCGGAAACTGTACTTCAAAACTAAAAGTGATTGATAACATATTTGATGCACAGATCATAGTACAAAGTTAAGCTGGCAACGAGGTATCCCTTTCCATCCATCATCCCTGGTTTACACATTTGGTCCAGGACCGGACTCGCCTACTCTGAACAATTGTTTTCTGTTCTGAATTTCATCAGTCTCCTGATTTTTTGGCTTGTGGAATTTCAGTCTGAATGCTTGTTCCACTGATAATTTTGGTTGCTATTTAGGTTTAGTGGGGTTATATTCAATACCATGCTACTGAACAATTTGCCTAGGATGTTACTTAGAATTTTGGCATGGTACTGTGGTGATTTGTAGGTTGGCTGTTTTACTTCTCCATGGCTTCTAGCTACAGCTTAACTAGAATAGTATAAATGGATAAGAACCGAAATTAACATGCTAGACTTGAGTTGTGATTTGCCACAGTAAAGTGTTTATATTGCTAGTTCTTTATTGTAGTTTTAAATAGGCATATATATTGAGTGTATTTGTATTGCCTCTGTTCGTAGTGATCTACGCATTTACATTGCCTCCAAATGCTGGAATAGTGAATGTTTGGTAGGAGTCGTGAATTGATTTTGTTGAGTCAAGTGTAGTCATATTTGTGAATGTGCCTTCTGTGAGGTTTTGAATTTGCAAAAAAAAAGAACTACTTTTATTCTGCAGTGTGATCTTGCATTTATGTACTTAACATCAAATAGAAAAATACATATTGCATTAGAATTATATATTTTTGAATAGAAAATAGGGCTTCTGACAATTGTAAACTCTGTTTCTTTACTTGTTTAGAAAACACAAAATTAGGCCTCCCAACAATTGTTTAAGTGAGACGTGTGATGCACATTTTCTTTGAGGCACAATTGTTTCCTTTCCTCCATAATATCTATTGTACTGTGCATATAATGATCATTTCCTATTTCCTTATTCCATATCAGCTAGAAACCCATTGGTGTAGTATTTTAACAACTGCTTAGGAGCTGCTGTACCAGAGCAAGAATGACAACATCGACTTCTACCTGCTCCATCTCAAGGACAAATCTCATGCAACCCATGGTGCTGCATTTGACACACACATTTGTATTTTGTTAGTGATTATTGTGTGTAATGGCTGATGTTTTGGATATTTTTTTTGTAAATGATGGCAATGTGGCTTCAGTGATGTACCTCTGATGGTTACTGTAATTGAATGAAACAATTTAATGGAAATTTTTGGCTGTGAAAACTTACTTGTATTGTATGTATTGGGCTGTGCTAGCTGGTCGAATTGAATGGGCTGTGCTATTTGGGCCGTATTGGAATTACTGTGTTGAAATCTTAATTATAGTCAAATGTAGTGGGCCAAAATTTTAAGCGGGCGGTGATCAAATGGGCTGCCACCTCAGATTCATGGAGGCTGCCACGTTAGATGATGACCTGGAATGCATCTTAACGTCGTTATGAGTGCGTCCGTGAAATACTCGCCTGTGACGGTCAAAATCCGTCATGGATCCATGACGGCCAATATTCGTCAGGGACTGTGTGGTGGACAAATTATGACGCGATATACATGACGGATTTCAAATCCGTCATGGACGCCCTTCCATGATGGTTTTGAGCACATTCGTGACGGCCTAAATCTGTCATGTATTAACAAGTTTCTTGTAGTGACTTGAGGTTCTTCGGGATGGTGGTTGGTAGTGGATGTGCAGGCCAGCAGGTGTGGTGTTAAAATAGATGAGAAGCATGGAACATGTCGTGACAGGAATCATGCAAACACAGGGCGTCAAGCAATGCACAGATGTGCGGGTGGATACGACGCAGGGTGGAGCATGGTTGCAGTCGGATAATTTCGGCTGGGTCGGACTGGACTGTCTGACGGATCGACGGGGATGTCGGTCAAAGCAGAAGATGGTGGTGATTTCAGCGACGACGACATAGGAGCGTGATGCTGATGGTGGCCGACTTCTGGGGGCGTGGAAACACGTGGTGCAGGCTTGAGGGCTTGTGCGGCTTCGACAGACTATTGCGTAGGGTTGATTCACGACGGTGCACATGAGAGCTTGGAGTCGACAGGACGCGGGAGGGTGGCACGTACAACCACCATGGAGTCATGTTGAAGGTGGAGCTGGAGTCTGACGGATGACTACACTCTGAGCTGATGGAGGGGCTATGGCGTAAGTTAACGGAGAGTCGAAGCCTATTTCAGCGGTTAAAGCGAGAGACACGTGGATTGGACTGGGTACCAGTGGTCTAATGGAGACGTGATACTCGGCATCGGTCGATAATGAGCGATGGTTCTCTGCAGTGGGGGTTGAGGCCATGTGGGCTAGCTACCTAGGAGACTTGACCAGGACAGCAGAGGCTCGACGCGGTTATAGCAACGAGGCGTGCAGTAAGCACGGGACATAGCGACAGACCAAGGCACTGGTGGTCAGACAAATTGTTCAGGGGTTGCTGAAGCAGTGTTGACGAGTACCAGATTCAAGTTGGTGACTGGGTCTATCGGTGCCGGAAGATGGACAGGAGTTGACCGTGGAGAATCTGAGAAAGTGGCGGAAAGTCTGATATTGTCAAAAGCTGAGAGAGTACATGGTCGTATATTTTGTGGTGTTCAGTGCACATGACAAAGTGCGGATGACAAGTACAGAAGGAGGCGGAGTGCTACAGCTGTGAGACATGCCAGAGACTATCCGGAAGAAGGGTGAGACAACTGCGAATTTAACTCAGGGTGACACAGGGCGACGGTGAAATTCCTTCAAGTTTCAGACAAGCAGTCAAGGAAAGAGCGGTGACGTTGAGTTCAGGTATCTCTTATATGTGGCGTCCAATATGTGAGTTGTTCATTTTCATACAGACAGTGGTCGGTGTATGATGGTTCGAACGGATTCTCCGGAAGATGGAAGCACAAGGTAGAGTAATGAGGAACTTAATTTTGCTCGAGTGTTGATTGTGAAGAAGACAAGAAGGGACTACAGTTGCAGGTGGAGTCACATGGATTCTGGGAGTAGCAGCGGTGCTTATGGCGTATCTCAAGTCCAATGTACATGGAGGTTCGATGCACGGACGAATTCAAGGTGGTGGAGAATATTCGCCGAGGTGGAGTTTGTTAGAGTTGTGTCGAATATTATTGTACAAGTTAGGTTACAGTTGGACTTGGAGTCGTACTATGTGTAGACAGGGAGGAGTTGTGTCCTAATAGGACACTTGTATCCTAGGCCTCTCATATATAGCGGGGTAGACACACGATGTAACCTATGCCAACATAATAGCACATGCACGCGGGGGAGCCGGTGGCGTGTGCCGGCGTCCGGGCGGCCGGGGTGCGTTATTGTGACGGTGTCATGGGAAGGAGCGCCCGTAGTCATGCCCCGGGAATGTAGCCATATCGATGAACCTCGTTAACAAATCTCGGTTCGTGCCTCGTGTGATTGCTTGGTCCTTGGTAGATCGACGGAGTGCCTCGGATAATTCTAAGAGTGGTGTTAGGAAACCAGGAAACCTGCAAGTCAAACGAGTCGCTCGTTAGTTACAAGGCTAGAATTCTGCTATTTGAGAGGCCACCAGGGCAAGCTTTGGACGAAGATGGAATGATGCTCGCCAAGTCCTGATCTGCCATTGAAAATTACCCTTTTGGAGCCTCCCACGACTCCCGTGCCCCCCTTCCCCCCTGCGGCGTCCCGGGAGGGCACCGCCGCCGCCTAGGGGTTCCCTTCCCCACTGTCCTTCCCCTCGCCGCCGCCGACGGGCGCCATCAGGCAAAGTCCTCGTAGCGTTGGCGGCAGCGGGGCTGCTCGTCACCTGTTCTGCGAGGTGGGAGGCGGGGCTCCTTCTCCTCAATAGCGCCGTAGGGCAGCAGGTCACTTCCGTCCCCAGCGCCTTCCCCTGACACTCTGCTAGCTCGACGGCGTGGCATCCCTACCGGTGGTGCGGCGTCCCTGGCATCTCTCCCGTCAATTCTTCTTAGTCCAAGATTAGTCTAATCTTTAGTAATATTGGTTGCATCTTGCCGTAATTGATCATTGTTCATAATTTTGGTCCTAACTGATTGGTGCCTTTTGTTCACAGCTCCGGCTGACCTTAATAGCTCAACACATTTTTTTTTGTCAATTCGACTATATATTGCAATATATTTTATCAGTAATATTTATTTCACGTAACACTCTCCCTTGTCGTTGAGCATTCCAAATAAAATTAAATTTCCTCTCGATTCGAGAGGATGTATATGTAATTATTTAGGCTAGTTGTAATGGAAAGTATCATATACTAGTATCATGCATATGATACTAGTCTATGATACTACATTTATAATGCATAATATCATATGTTGGTATCATAGAGGACTACATTTATTGCCATGCATGACACAAAGTAGCACATCATTTAATATGATACGTTATCATGATATGATACTCAAGCCTCTCTTTCTTCATTTAGTTCTATGCCATCTCATCAAAACTGCTTAGTTGGCATGCATGATACTACATATGATACTCCCATTATGGGCAGCCTTAGGGGTTTATCCATATGGCAAACACTAGTCAGAAATGTGCGATTTCTGTGGTACCATCAATGTAAGAATGTTGTTCTACTCTGCTGTGCTGCATACTACAATATCAATCAACACTTAGTACACATGTTTTTCCGTATATAAGTCATTCATGGGGCGTACACGCACCACGTGTATGTACCATAGAGAATTAATGCTAATGCTCACTAGTTAAGGCTGGTTGTAATGGGAGTATCATAGTTAGTATCATGCATGCCAACTAGGCAACTTTGATGAGGTGGCATAGAATTAAATGAAGTAAGAGAGGTTTGAGTATCATATCATGATACCGTATCATAATAAATGCTACACTAGTATGTGTCATGCATGACAATAAATAAAGTCATCTATGATACTACCATATGATACTATGCATTACGGAGGTAGCATCATACACTAGTATCATATGCATGATACTAACTTATGATACTACCCATTACAACCAGCCTAAGTTCTTTTGATATATGGCCTACACACTTTCTCTTTTCAATGTCATGCACGGTCCAATTCTCACTCCCCAACATCCAGACCACCAAGACTCTACACCGGCATAGCTAGAATTGTAAGGTATCGGCACTGTTCTTGCTGCCAGAATAACCAGTGGGACACATTGTGTTATCTTTATTTGCTCACATTTAGTATGAGCTTCACACAGAGCGGTATCATTGTCCCGAAGTCAAATCCATATAGTGGTGCAAATTGTGTGGGCCTTCTAAGTAAACTGCTCGCTCACACTTCAAATGAAGTAATGAAGTGGAGTAGTCATTCATGATGCACGGCAACATGTCTCAAGCGTCTAGCAAATAGCCCATCAGGCATCCACATGACCTCACATGCTACGAGATTGGATGGCCAAGCCAAGCTGGCAAACCCTTGTACTGGTTGGTGTTGTCTCATAAGTCACCTAACAATTCGATCTCAAAAGTTACCTTAAACATGTCATCCTCAAGGACACGCTTTCTCCTTTGGTTTACAGGAATCTTGTAGGAATTTCATAGGATAGGATTTCTGTAAGAAAAAAATCCTTTAGAGCCCTTTGGTGAGTAGGAATGGAACCCTATTCCTATCAGGGGCGGGCCCACCTCAATTCAAGGGTATTCAATTGAATACCCATTTTTGGTGTGAAAAAACTGTATAGTACGTATATGTGTAGAGAAAAGGGAAACGACAGAAAATCTGATGTTGTGCATGCATTCAGCCCAATAGAAGGACATCCCACATTCCCACCTCATCAGGTTTTCTCCCCGCCCACCCCACGCAGCCCAAGCCCAATACAAGAATAGATAGATACAGCCCGGCCTTGATGGCCTGATTGCTCGCTCGAAGACAACAGAAGCAATCGATCCCCACGCAAACGCAGAGAACCGGCGAGTCGCCACCCCCAGATTCCAATATCGCACGCGGTTGCAGACTAGAGGGGATCACGCGGTAGAGATGTACAGCGGCTGCGGCAACCAGGGGGACGGCGGGCGGCGTCGCGGCCACACAACGCACGCGTCCGGCGTACGTCCTGCGTCCGAGAGAACGTCCTGCGTCGTTTCGGGCAGTTATCCTTCAGGCTTCAGTACTTCTGTTGTCCAGCAACAAATATCTTCAATTGTTGATCGTAAACAGTAGTACAACTGTAAGAGGGTGAGTTAAACTGACTAATTGGCTTCCTATTACGTTATATGATTCCTTATTTTTGAGACTACGGGTATATGATTACATTGCATATATAAACGGGAATTTGTGACTAATTTGAGATTTGAGACTCCTATGGTACAGTATAAGATATTGAAATTTGAAAGTTGTTTGTAGTGATTCGCAAGGATGAATTGTTAGGACATGAGAATCATTTAGGGTTAATAAGTAGCATAATATATTGATTTATTTGCAATTTGTGATGTGATTTTGCAACAATTTGTAACAATGAGCATTACTTGAAAAAATTAATACTTTTTTTGCGAATCAGTAAATTTTAAAACATGAGTGGTTTTAATTTTCAGATCCAAGTTATGATCAATTTATGAGTCTATTACATTATCCTATACCTTCCATTGTGCTATACAATCAAAAGCATATAAAATTTAGGCTTTGAAATTTTGAATACACAATCTTCAAATCCTGGGCCCGCCCCTGATTCCTACCGAGGAATTCTCCCCATCCTCACATTTAATATGAAAATAAACATTAGCCTAGACTCAATGAAAAATTACTATGATGTGAATCAAAGGGCATCTCTTTTTCTATTCCTACTCATAGGATTTGAGATACATGTCATCTCATTTCCTATGACTTTTCTTTTCCTACGATTTTCCTACACTATGAACGAAAGGAGGCCTTCGATCTTGAAAGGCATGCTTTGTTCTCAGAAAATAAAAAAAAACTTAGAGACACGCTTAATTTAGAGGTTAATTGTACTTTCCGATGCATATCAAACTAAAAAATTGCTTCATGTATATGTTAGGAGAAAAAAATCCTGAACGATACCCATAACCAAGGATAAATGATTTTGGTTCCCAACAATGGTGTCGCCATAGAATCAAACGAGTCACTTGTTACTCGGTTCGAACTCGTCTCCTAGCATGTTTAGTAGCTAGAAGTCGTTAACAAAACAAGTAAATTTCATGGAAAATTTACACCAACTAAGTTTATTAAAGGCCCACGTTCATTCGAGCCCTCAGTAGTGACACTAGTGCAGAAAGGAAAAAGGCAGTGCAATGTATGATAAGATTTAGTAGTATGTCGAAACAACTCCGTTGATTCGCCTCCCCTCGATTTCTTTAGCTGAGCCTGTGGATATTCCTCCCCTCCGCCTGCCGCTTTGGAGGCCGGTGGGTAGGAGGGGATTCATGGTGCGTCATCTTCGGCTTGCTAGTGCATAGGTATGGTTTTATTCTTTGCAGGGGCCTCGCTTGGACGAAGGGCGGCGCTTCTTCTTTGAATCGGTCTTCTGCGCTTTGATCCTCCTCATGTTCGTCTGTTGGGTGGATTAGACGGACCTCCGGCGTAGATACCTGCCAAATCCTCCGGGCGGTAAGGTTAGGGTTCTTTCGTGCATACACAATGGTGATATTTGTGGTCCGGTTCTTCAGATCAATTCAAGGATTGAACGGGAAAGAGTGTGGCGCTGGTTCGTAGGGACATGTGCACGAAGACCAAGAGACGGCGGCGGCTACATCTCGTGAAACGCGATAATTCTTTCTCCTGATTTTTTCTGAAAAAATAGGATTTTATAGCCTCGGTTTCAGGGTCTGCGGGGCCACCAGATGAGAAAAACCCACCTGTGCATGCCTGGAGGGGCTGGCGCGCCCTGGTGGGTTGTGCCCACCCAGGTGCCCCCCTCCGGTGGTTCTTGGCTCCAGAAATTATCTTTTATTGTATAAAAAATTCAGGCAAAGTTTCGTTCCATTCCGAGAACTTTTATTTCTGCACAAAAACAGCACCATGATAGTTCTGTTGAAAACATCGTCAGTCCGGGTTAGTTACATTCGAACCATGCAAATTCGAGTCCAAAACAAGAGGAAAAGTGTTAGGAAAAGAAGATATGACAGAGACGTATCAAAACGCTCATGGGAAACACCCACCATCATATAAGGAATGGCCATGTCAGCCGAAACAAATCCGGGCACGTGTCTCGTACCCATCCAACCCCGAATCCGTCATCACCGCCTACGGCCCCGTCATCGTGCCATCCAGCGCGTGCCGGAGAACCAACACGCCGTTACGCCCGACATGTGCCACGCCCTGGCCGAAGACACCTACCAACGCCGAAAGTGTATGAACTATTTCCTTTTTGCCAAGTAAGTGGCGACTATGTCCTCCTCCTCAGTCCCATTTGCCTCATGAATCCCCCTTCCTCCTATTCCTTGTTGGATCGAAGGACGGAAGCACACATACATGAGACATGAGCGCTATGGAGGTAAAACTATGAGGCACACACACGAGAGATATTTTGGTGCCGTGTAACTTCCCACCGGCATTTCTACTTCTTCCTCTTATTTAACTTGACTGCATCTTCCTCTTATTTAGCGCTTGGATCGTGTGCTTGCAACCCCGGAGTGGTGTGCTCATTTTCCAGCATACAAAATAATGAATGAGGAACCCCGGCACTCTAATCATCATCTTGTGACGCTACTGCGGGATGGGAATCCTCGTGTGCAGCGCTCGATTGGGGGTGAACACCAGCTACATTTTGAGGCAAATTGGTTGTTAGAGGAGGGTTGTGATGGAATAGTCTAGGAGGCCTGGGATGGAGCGACCAGTCCTATAGTTCGACAAAGGTTGGCGGATGTAATTAAGGCTCTGTATACTTGGAGTAGAGAGGTGCTTTGAGATCTGCGGAAGAGAATAAAAAAATTAGAGGTGGAGCTAGAGTGATATGTCCATGTAGCATCATGTTTCCCTATTGTTATTTATTATGTTTTGGGTCATTGTTTCACTTTATGATGTTATTCTAATGCATTTTCTCTCTTATTTTGCAAGTTTCACATGAAGAGGGAGATTGCCGGCAGCTGGAATTCTGGACCTGAAAAAGCTACAACAGAGATAGGTATTCTCCATAGCTCCAAATGACCTGAAAATTTACGAAGAATTGTTGTGGAATATATAAAAATATTGGCGGAACAAAATACTAGAAGGTAGCCCACCAGAGACTCTGGGGCGCACCTGGTGAGCTAGTGACCCCTCTAGTAGGCCTCTGGGCCCATCTTCTCTTATATGAAACTGTTTTCCCTAGAAAAAATTAGAAGAAAACTTTCAGGATGAAGCACCGCCGTCTCGAGGCGGAACCTGGGCAGGAGCACTGTTGCTCTCCAGCATAGCTATTCCGTCGGGGATACTTCCCTCTCGGAGGGGCAAATCCAAGCCATGGATATCACCAATGATCCTATCACTGCGGGAGGGCCAATCTTCATCAACATCTTCACCAGCACTATATCATCTCAAACCCTAGTTCATTTCTTGTATTCAATGTTTGTCCCAAAACCTCATATTGGTACTTGTGCTTTGCTAGTAGTGTTGATTACATATTGTAGTTGATGCTACTTGATTTATTTGGTGGGAGATTATATGTTCAGATCTTCAAGCATATTAAATACACCTTTGTTCTTGAACATGAATATCATTTGTGAGTAGTTAATTTTGTTCTTGAGGACATGGGAGAAGTATTGTCATAAGTAATCATGTGAAGTTGATATCCGTTCGATATTTTGATGATATGTATGTTGTTCTTCCTTTAGTTATGTCATGTGAACGTTGACTACATGACACTTCACCATACTTGGGCCTAAGGGAAGGCATTGCGAAGTAATAAGTAGATGATAGGTTACGAGAGTGACAGAAGTTTAAACCCTAATTTATGCATTATTCTTCTTTTGTAGTTGTAGACACTTGCGATAGGGGGTAATCATAAGAGGGTTTCTTGCTCAAGTAAGAACATCACCCTAGCACCGGACCACCCACATATCGAATTATCAAAGTAGAGAATGTGAATGAACTAAACATGATGAACATGACTAGATGAGAATTCTCATGTGTCCTCGAGAATGCCTTGCTTATTATAAGAGAACTCTTCGGCTTGTCCTTTACTATAAAAAGGATTGGGCCACCTTGCTGCACCTTGGTTACTATTGCTACTTGTTACTTGTTACGAACTGCTTGCTATAAACTATTCGTTACCGCTACTTTCAGTACTTATATGGAATACCTTACTGAAAACCGATTATCATTTCCTTATCCTCCTCGTTGGATTCGACACTCTTAGTTATCAAAAGGACTATGATTGATCAAGACACTTTTCTAGCGCCATTACCGAGGAGTGAAGCACCTTTCGTAAGGAAACTTTTTTATTATGTACTAGTCACTATGGAAAATAATCCTTTGAGGGGCTTGTTCGGGGTATCTTCACCTTGACTGGAAGCAATAAGAGTTGATCCTCAACCTACTGAACATACTGAAAATATTTATTATGAAATTCCCTCGAGTATGTTAGGGAAACTGCTAGCTAATGCTTATGCGAGAGATGGAACAGTTCATCCTCATACACACTTAATGTATATAGATGAAATTTTGTGGATTATTTAAGCTTGGAGGTTTGTCCGAGGATAGAGTTAACAAGAAAGTATTCCCTTTATCTTTGGGGGGAAAGACCTTAACATGGTATATGATACGTCTCCGTCGTATCTATAATTTTTGATTGTTTCATGTCAATATTCTACAACTTTAACATATTTTTGTCAACAATTTAAATACTTTTCTTGGACTAACATATTGATCCAATGCCCAGTAGTTCCTGTTTGTCGCATGTTTTTTGTTTCGTAAAAATCCATATCAAATGAACTACAAACGCTATAATATTTTACGATATTTATTTTGGAATGTATGTGAGTTTTGGTAAAAAGAATCAACGCGAGATGATTCTCGAGGGGCCCACAAGCTCAGACCTACCCTGGGCGATCCCAGCAGGCTTGTGGACACATCGTTGGTTGGTTATGGGTGTCCTTCTGCTGCAAGGAATCAAATACACGGATAAAAATCCCCTTAAAATTTCATCCCAAATCAGAATTGCAGATCTCTAGGACTATAAGGAACGGTTTTCGGCCAGAAAATGGGAGTGCGAAACAGAAGAGAACAGAGAGAGACAAATCCAATCTCGGAGGGGCTCCTGCCCTCCGGGAGCCATTGCGACCATTGGGGGAAACTCTCCTCCCATCTAGGGGGGTGACCAAGGACTAGAGGGGACACCGTGCAATTCCTCCACATATCCCTCACTACAATTCTTTTTTACAAAGGACTTTCTTTATTAACTCATAATACCGCATCAAGTGAATACAAACAAAATGAGTATACACCCGACCACTGCACAACTAGGATACACACAGCCAAAAAGTAAAAAAATAAAGAAAAAGACCCATAGGGGTCAAGGCGAGGCGAACGACCCACCGCGGAAAAATCTCTGCTACTACCACTTGCATTGACAATACGCGGACAACGAGAAGGTTCCCCCAATAGCGACACCTTTAACAAGGACCCCATATAGGCCAGATCGTAGATTTTCACCCAGAAGAGAAGCATCGAGTAAGCTTCAAACAGTGCATTCAACAAGGGAGCATAAACCGCCACTGCCAGGTAGACCCAGAGAAGGTCAGACCTAGGATTTTCACCGTGAAACTCGAGACCTGGTATTCTGAGAACACCGCCATAGACAAAGTCCTCTATATTGCCGCCACCAGCTTGCCGTGGAGAAGTCATGCAGCAATGTCCCGAACAACATTGGAATCGCGGATCAATGTGAACACCTCATATCATTTGCTGAGACGACGGATCTGACAATGGCCGTGCATGCTAGCACTTGCGCCAATGTGGGGCACACCGTGACCATCACCGGAGCACGGCGAATATCCAGCGAAGACGAACCGTCCTGATCTGACCACATGATTATAATCCAAACTTTTGTAACATTAATAGTATACCTCTGATTCATAGCTAAACACATTTAACTCAAGGACATGTTTTGCGTGACATAACAACATTTGTTCACCTTATGATTACCGAAAGCCACTAGTAGAAAAGGGGGCAAAGGTCCAGGCCGGGTCAGCCCATTAGTCCCGGTTCACTACAGAACCGGGACCCATGGGGGCATTGGACCCGGTTCGTGAGCCCCGGGGGCCGGCCGGGCCACGTGGGCCATTGGTCCCGGTTCGTCTGGAATTTTGGTCCTGGTTGGTGCGACGAACTGGGACCAATGGGCCTCGCTCCTGGCCCACCACCATTGGTGCCGGTTGGTGGCTTGAACCCGGACCAATGCATTAGAAAATAAATAAGTAATTAGAATTTTATTCAAAACATTAATAGCAAAAAGAATTATCATAAAAGAAAATAAATAAGTAATTAGAATTTTATTACAAAGTTTAATAGCAAAAAGAATTATCATAAAAGAAAATAAATAAGTAATTAGAATTTTACCTTAAGGGTGTATGGACAGTCGTAAGGAGCTTCTTGGAAGCAAAAGGCAGTGAAGCGCAAGAATTGGAGACAAGATGATCTCCATTCTTCATAACGGAGAGTCAGGGTCTATATTGTTTCATGCAATTTTACCTTAAGGGTGTTTAGGTCCTATCTTATACTGATGATCATGTGCTAAGAACAATTATGTAGGGTTGGGTTCGATGACTATGAGGATGATGATCGTATGACTTATTATTAATAACGAGTAGAAGTTGTATGATGATGCATGATTAGTAGGACTTGTTATTATATATGATGATGTATGATGCGAGCATGCATGAGTAATTATATCAGCGGGTGAAATGAACATAGCAGTAGCTTTGGTAAACCAAGGACGAAGATATAAGAGAGGACACCTCTCTCTATTAGCTAGCTAATAACAACCTAAAAATAACCCCCAAAACCCATAAACCAGCCACTTTTTTTTTTAAAAAAAAGAAAAACATCAGCTCCAGCCAGCTGCTGACGCGTGGAAGCCTTTTGGTCCCAGTTTATGTCACCAACCGGGACCAAAGGCCCCCTGCCTGGGCTGCCCGCAGCGGCCACGTGGATGCTCATCTGTCCCGGTTCGTGTAAGAACCAGGACTAAAGGGTGGAGATATTAGTAACGACCCATTAGTCCCGGTTCAAGAATCGGGACTAAAGGCCCTTACGAACCGGGACAAATGCCCTGTTTTCTACTAGTGAGCACAAATTTCCTGGTAAATCTAACTTAACAAATGAGCATCCGGTTACGTTGTATGTTGTTGATCATGTCCACAATTAATGCTCAAATGGGATGGCAGTAATATGTTTTTAGAAAAAATAATAAATTAATATTTCTTGGGTGTGTTATTAATTTATTTTTTGTGGAGATGAGTATGTGATTAATGACAAAAAGGAAAAAAAGAACGAGTGGATAAACACTCACGATATTGCTGCTAGAAATGAACACGGATCCTCCGGGCTGAGTACAGAGTAATCATGAACGCAAACCCCACCCCTCTGGGACATGATGGGCCCAGTCTTTAACTTCAAAGCTCCCCTCCATGGTAATCAATCATTGTCCATATTTTTGGTCCTAACTGATTGGTAAATAAAAATAAAAAATGCGTACAATAAGGAATTAATATAGAATAGCTAGTGAAGTTCTCTTGACATATAGATGGCCTACCTGCTTTTGTATATCCATGCAATGCATGACCCGATCGATCCAATGTTCCTCCTGCAATCACCACATGGTGGACGCAATACTATGTTCTTTTGCTCACATTCAGTCTGTACTTCACATGGAGCAGTATCACAACGAGCAGTATCGCAAGGAGCAGTATCGCAGTCTCATAGTCAAACCCAGGTAGGGGTGCAATTGGGTGGGGCCTACCAGGTAACCAGCTTGCCCGCATGGTCGCCCGCAGTAATTTGTGACGCACCACACCACGCCACCGGTTTCTTGTATACTCCCTCCGTTTCAAAATAGATGACTCAATTTTATATTAACGTGACTTCAAAGCCAGTTAGCTTAACTACTGCCTAACAGTGCGGGTTGCTTGCCGCAATGCATCCAGTGAAACTACATGCAACTCATGCAAAAATGCAAAACCACACCAACTTGAATGTCCATAAATTTCTGGGCCACCCATTTGCTTTGGGCTTCGTGCTATCGTTTTCATGGCAAGGTCCTTCTTTTTGGCAACATTGCCCTCATGCTGCAAAGACAGTTTTTAAATGGTCTCTAGCAGATCAAGATGTCGCCTTAATTCGTACCGTCGAACGCACAGGCGTGTGTGTGTGTGTGTGTGTGTGTGTGTGTGTGTGTTACATGCTTGATTAATTTAGTAAAGGTTAAATTAACTTCCTGGTGCATGTGAGGCATAAGTAATTGCTTATGTATATGCGGTGAGCAAATTTTCAATGTCATTACTAATAAGCAAAGGATAAAAGATTGTCAAATTAAATAATAGGATTGTCACTGTGAGGAGTGGAAATAAAACATGAAACCTGGTTCAATCGAGACACTCGTCACTCGTCACTCGGCTCAAACTTATTCCCCTAACATCTTAATTCAAGTTAAAGGTTGACATCGCTAACAAAGTTAGTTAAATGAGTCATCAAGCTTGCTTCATTTCAGAGTTGTATCCATCCGACGAATTTTAGTCATGTTGAAAGAAATGTTGTGCCCATGGCCTCTACTGGTCTGTCTAAACCGATGGGGTGACTCATGAGGAGGTTGCGAAATGGGAGCTCCCATGGCCAATCCACACCCATTCCGCTACTTCTTAGGCCACCATCGCGAGCTTGGCACAAAGATGGAATGATGCTCCAGGTCATTCCCCAGTCTCAGATCTACCTGGAATTTGGATGTGCTATGTTACTTTTTATTTCGTGGGGTTTCTTCCGTTTGCTAGAAATAGCGCCCTGCTCTAGCCCGTGTGGGACTTTACTTGCTACTACCTCCGTCTCGGTGAATAAGTCATTCGTGTAGTTCTAGGTCGACGATTTAACTATCTAAATATGTATTATATGTGACAAAAAATATATATTTAGAAACTACATCCGTGTAGAAATCTAGTGACATACTTTTCATGACATATAACACATATTTAATTGTTCAAATCGATGACCTAGAACTACGCGAATGACTTATTCACCTAGACGGAGGTAGTAAGATGGTTGGACGTTGTGGTCTCATGCTGGTAATGGAAACAAGGTCAGGCTTTTTATTTATAAAAAACTCCAGTTTGCTGCCCCTACCCAATTGTCGCCAACCAAGCCCATCGGTGGCAACGCCGTCTATGAAGTGAGGACAAGTGCTTGGATTGCAGGATGGCATAAATAGATAGCCAACTACACTACAGTGACACATGAGACCACAATAACAGTACCAACATGAGTCCCCCCACTCCGTTAAGGATTCAAAATCAAGATAGGATTTCCTCTTGATTTGAGAGGATGTATATGTAATTGGGTGTTTATCCTTGTGAGATGAATTGTTTGGAAATGCTCAATTCGTATGGTGCCATCGACGCAAGCATGTATTTATACTCTACTACATACCACCATATCAATCAACAGTTAACACACATGTTTCTCTGCATATCGTCCAGGGGCACACATGCACCATATACGTACCATAAAGAATTAATGCGCTAGTGAAGTTCTCTTAATATATACAGATAGCCTACCCGCTTCTGTGTATCCATGTATTGCATGATCCCATTTCCAGTTCACAACATACCAACGAGCATGAGGTCTACCGCGGTATACATAGGATTGTTAGGCATTGGGAATCTTCCTACTATAGCCACCGCATGATCTACACCGTGGTGTCTTCATTTGTTCACATGCAGTATGAGCATCACATGGAGCATTATTATATTCTCATGGTCATATCCAGATAAGGGTGCAAGTGCTTAGGGCCTGCCAAGTAAGCCGCTTGCCAGCGACACAGAATGACAGCCGCAGCCATTCCAAAACACACCATTAGGCCATCGGTTTCATGCATAACTCACTGGCACTGGGCTTGAAGTTCAATACAAAGGTGGATAGATCTTGTTGTTAGGTGATGATTCTGAGCGTGACCCTGCTACTTGGGACGCCGCCCCAGAGAGTGACTTTGCTACTTTGGAAGCCACCAGAACGAGGTTGGTACCAAGTTGGATTGATGCTCCGAGTTGTTACCAAATCCAGATTTGCTAGTGTAATTTTCAATCAGTCTGGTGGAGTAACCCATGGGTTCAAAACTCAGCTTCACACAATGATACTACACCTTTAGAAATCATTTCACAGAAGTGCGAAGCAGCTTCGTGATAATTTGACAAAGAAAGTGGTGTAGTCATATTGTTGTCTCCCTCTAGCCAAGTTATCCAAAAGTCCGAATTGATGTAGAGAGATGGGCCCACTTTTGATCAACGTTTAGACCTAAGGGAGCCACACGTGAGAGAGTGTTGACGTATAAATGCAAAGCTCACCTTTCCCCATCAGTTTGAGCTTTTAGGTAAACTAGTTGATGCATGCAGTTCTACATGATATCGGAGCAAGAAGTCTCCTACCAACGCAGTATAAAAAAAAGATTTTGTGGACTACATACATCCCACATCTAAGAACTAAATAAGTCTACACTTGAGAGGGGGGGGGGGCGTTGAAGTATATTGCCCGTCTCTCTCCATCAGTTCGGAATTTTGGATGAGTTGGCTGGCAACATAACAACATAATATTCGGTCATCCTACAAATTTTAGATGATATAAGAGCGGTTTGTCTATACAACGCCGATCTTAAGACCTTCCACCACTTTCTCAATACGACGCTCCCAGGGAGACAGATTAATCAACCAAAGATTAGATAGGTTCTATACTTTAGGAATTAGATCAATTCCACTTTTTGAAATATCTTAGATTGATTTTTTTTAGCCATAAATAAAATTGATGATTCCTCTCTCCAATTAAAAAAAAGCAGGAATTAGTTCGGAAAAAAAAATCTTGTGCACCACATCGACTACAGGATCTGTTTTCCGGCGGCTTGACGGCATCTGCGCCGCCTACTAACACTACAGCGGCGCCAGGGGCGGAGGTAGCGAATTGTTAAAGCCTGGGCACACCTCAAGTGAAATTTTACTTTGGTCTATCAAACCCCACAAGTATCATATATTTGGATAAACGCCATGTGCAATATATACACCAATATTTCATAGTAGATTGTAGAATAAATAAAAACATGGGATACAACTATTGAGAAGCTATTATAGGTAAATTGAACAATTTGCCGATATATCATAGGGGGACGCTGCTTGGGTGCCTTAAGGCACCTACCTTTGGGTCTATGACGGGTGGGCCTAACAGGTGGCTGGCCCACCTGCCATAGACCCAAAGGTAAGGTAGGTGCGTTTTAGGCACTGAAGCTCAATCCATCGTAGGGGCACTCACCGGTGCTGCATGTATGGCTATGGCACGCTGAAGTACAGATGGTGATTAGGACGAGCCACCATGCGCCGGTGCCGGAGTGGAATCTGGGGTTGCCGCTTTGACCCCGAGCTTTCGATTTTGATCCCGGTCATTGCTCACTGGCGTCATAGCCTGATTGGAGGCCCGGCCGTGCACCATCTCTTGCGGTGTTGCCGGTCGCCGTGCCTCCGCCAGTCCACCTCACCGACCGCCGCCTCCAATCCTGGAGTTGCGGGCAAGTCGTGCCGCACAGACGAACCGGCGAGGCTAGCGATGCAACGAGCTTACTACCTATTGTGACCCATATAAGAAAATTACTAGCTATACCCGCGCGGCGGCACGCCGCGCCCTGTTGAGCGTAGTCGTGAATTTTTTTCCATGTTGCTAATGAAATTTGCGATGTTGTGTGAGGTGTTGCTGAGTTGCCATTTTTTTCAATCGGTTGTGATTCAATGTAGATCATATGTGTATCAAATTGTATAGTATTAATAAGGCAGTAATGATGCACTGCTAATAAATTGCCTTGATATTTTCAGTTGTAAAATACCTCTTCCCACATAACATCGTCAAAATGTACTCATTTATTACAGTTTACACTGAAAAGGAAAAAGAAGTTGAACATATAGAACTATTGTCAAATCTGAAGTTAATTCCAGCTAGTTTTTTTCCTGGTTTTGTATTTTTTTCAAAATTCACAAACTTTTTCAAACTCATGATTTATTTTTGAAATCATGAATTTTTTGAAAACCAAGAGCAATTTTCAAATTTGTGATTAATTGTCAAATTCGTGAATGTTTTTCCAATTCATGAACATATTTATAAATCCACAAACATTTTTCATATTAGTGAACTTTTCTCAAACAATTCGTGAATGTTTTTCAAATCCACAAACTTTTTGCAAATTCCTGAACTTTTTCTTCAAAATCCCCGAAGCTTTTTCAATTTAACAGAAAAAATCATTATTTTTCAAATCTATGATTTTTTTTTCAAATTTTATGATTTTTTTAATCCCTGATATTCTCTCAAAAGTCAATGGTTGAGGGTGAGCGATCAGCAGTCAATGGCCGAACGCTCAAAATGTCAAACCGACCTTGGGATGATCCAAGCAAACCGAGCTGCTCACGTTGGTAGGCTAGGTTCCACTTGGCATCCGGCTAGTGCCACTTTAGATTTTGGGTGCTTAAGCGCCAATTAGGAGGTCTTAGACCTAAACTACCTTGTTGAAATCGACCGATAGAATTTCTACTCTTATACTAAGATCGAACACATTAAAACCACTCATGGTTTATATCATTCTAGTGTGGCCTCATGTAGAGTTGGCATTCATGTTGCAGAAGGAAAAACGAAAGAAAGAATGTTCAATTAGTCGGATATGTTCACAGGTGGATATAACAGGTTCATTGGAAGCATTATGTTTCATAAAATAAATAAATAATGTTAAAACCCAAATAGATAAAAATAATCCACTGTTCTGGCTCTTGATATTGGTAACTTGCCACAATATGAAAATCATTCTAAAGTGCTACTCACCTACATCGACTATAGTTTATATCAAGCATGCAAGTATTGGTAGTGTTAGTTACAGAAAAGGATGGGAACAACACTATGCGCCTTCAATTTGAGAGCTTGTGCAGAAACCGTCGAAGGGAAGCTCTATTTCATTAGGCCTGTTTGCCACTGCTCTTGGCCATATGCAAGTATTGTTGAGAGGCATGTCCAGCAACATTTAATATGTCATCTGACATAGAATGATTGCAAAATTATGGAGCAAGGGAGATACCTAATTGCCTTTTCCTGACACAATCTTAATCCAGGTACAAGAAAGAGAGAACATCAAATGACTAATCTTGATTACAATTCATGTCTAGATTTACTCCACTGATATTAGAATTTAAAAGTGCAATTGTTAACAAAGACGAAATTTTAGCTTTATCAAGTTGCTCATGATCGGCACATACAGGGTAGAGTGATTTGTTTGGGGTGTAACTGAACTAAATTATAGCAAAACGAATTTACTGTGGTGGATCTCATACCGAAATTGTTCTCAGGCCTCTACTTCTTCATGTTGTTCAACGTCTGACAACAGATTCATAGGAGAAATGTTGCAGCACGGGTTCAACACGCTGCCTCGGAGCCAGTACGCCGACGACACTGGCCTATGCTGCATGCCGGTGCTGTCATGCAGCAAGCCAGCAGCGACTGGCTGCCAAGATCAAGCATATCTGACCTTTTGGGAATTGATCCTGGCAGTAGTGGTCACCACTCACCACCGGGTTAGCATGTGTTGCGCCGATCTGGGCAGATGTTGGGTAGAAGGCACAAATACTGAGCAACCTGCAGGACAGCACCGCTAAGGCAACACATGAATACTGATTAATGAGCATGTGAGGTGACGTAGCCTGCGGCGCCAGCTCTGGCGAGCAACAACGATAGCATGGCCGCGGCGACTGATCATGGGCACGGCTAGCCAGCACGCTGCGGTTCCCGAGCACGAGATGGTTGCGTACAGACGGGTGCTACATGACCCGACCTGCGATCACGGCTTTGGCGGCGTCGTGGAAACAAAGACCCGTGAGATGGCGACGTGGCGCATAACATAAGCATGGGCACATAGTGCCTATAACCTTTAGTCACAAACAACGACGACTGCAGTGTCACAGTTCCCTCCATGCACACCAAGGATCCACCCGACACCGAAGCGGAGGGCCATTGTGGGTCGGTCGCGGTTGCGCCCAGGACGAAGGGGCCATAGTGTCCCCAAAGTCAGGGGCCATGGCATTGAGGCTGTGTTGTTACGGGCGCGTGAGGCGGACTGGCGGAGACAATGACGCCAGCGCTGCGGGTTGCAGCTCCGTAGGGGGACCTTGTTGGCGGTCTGCCATGGCGCAGCCGACGACGGCATGGACGTCGCCGGGTTGGTGACCATGGTGAAGACCATGTACAAGGTAGCGGCCACGGAGGCCGCCGGTTCTATGAGGCCCACTCCAGCGGCGCAGGGCCTCTGCCCTAGCGGGTGTGCACGCATATGCCATCACGGCGTACCCGACGGCCTCGCTTGTAGAGACTTCGCGACACCTCTGGACGGTGGAGCGTGGGGTGGAACGGCTAGGCAAGACCGAAGATAAAGTGGGGTAGAGTAGAGGGGCTCGAGGTGATGACGGCGGACAGGAGGTCGATCTAAACGGTGGCGAACTTCAAGCGCCGACGGGTTGGGCGGGCAACCACCTACACTTTGTATTAACGAATACGTAAACAAAGTAAGTAAACATACCAACACACGTAGAACGCGGCGGACGGCGAGCATGACGACGGCCCTGTCGCGATGAATGAGCCCAGACAATTCATCACCGACGGCAGTCTCCCACATTAACGCAGAACGATCTTCAGTTGGAACAGAACGACCGCCATTGCGCACACGGGAGATAACGGCTGCCCGGATTTAGGGGGACGACCCCGACGGCCTCAACTAACACGAATAGAGCTACAATGAACCATCGGTAAATGCAGGCACGAATGAGCAAGAACCACAGGACGCAATTGAAGAAGCAACGGCAGAAAAGATTCATATTTATAGCAGCTTGGAGGTAATAATTTTTTCCAGAAACAACCCCGAACGACCCAGAGAGGCAACGACCATGTGACGGAAGAACCACGATGCATGTGCCATGGGGCGAAGCCAAATTGCAAACAATGACTAACGTGGCATCCTCCTAGTAGAACAACAGAATCTGCGAGAAGAGTGGACGAACCTGCCGAATGACACGCACGCCTGCAGGATCAGTATGCACATCCAACTTGAAAACGCCAAAGATCACGTAACCAAATCAACGAATCAATCCAGGGCGCGCATGCAGGCCAATGTGAACACACCGATCCAGCCCACGTGCACACCAATGGAAAACTCGGCACAAATCCTGTGAAGGACCTGCTGGAGCCACCCGAACAAATCCACACAGCCACATCCCCATTACATAAGCTGTCATCTCCCCATTGGTCTGATTAGCACTGTTTGAAAAACTCGAAAAAAAACCCAGGTAAATGAAACTGAGCTTGGTGTACTATATTTAAAATTTAGAATTAACGTGACAAGTTTTTATTGGCCTGATTTAGGCTGTAAAAAATTATTGGCCTGATTTAGGCTGCAAAAAAAGTAAAAACAATATCAAACAAGAAACTTAGTGAGAAATAGGGTGAAGAAAAATTGCAACATACACCCATAATTGTACACACCGATGGAGAGGAAGTTGAGAAAATTTGCGACTAAACGCTAAGTCCACACACCATATCCTACCCTGCCATGTCCCAAACAAATATATGTGTCACCCATACATAGCTCCCTAAGTCACTTTCACCCAAGTGGCCAAACGTGGAAGCAAAATCCTTGCCAGATATAGTGGTTTGGGTATTAAGGGATGTGCCTGCCTATGGCGTACTGGTTTGACGTGGGGTAAGCCCAAAAGGCAAAAAACGATGCCCAAACAGGCCAATTCATCACGAAGTTGTTGTATTTTGGATCGTACGTCGTAGGTTGTGATCCGGCTGCTCGTAAAATTTGCAGCGCTCCAGCCCGGGCACGTGCCCAGGGTGCTCCAGAGGCGTCGTCTATATGCACGTACTACATCGACCCCTACATCAGCCACGAGCAGCGTCGCATCACCAACATCACGCCATCCGTGTACCATCCAGCAACTATGACGTGGGCAAGCTACTTCAGCCAGCTTCCTCCCGTCCCGGTTGGTCTGGCCAACCGCGACTAAAGGGATTTGAGGCCTCATTTTCAAACTCTACCCCCCCCCCCCCCCGGATCGCCTTTTCAGTTTTAGAAAAAACAAAAGAAAATTATGGAAATGTCAAAAAAATAAAATAAAATAAGTTTTCCATGTGATATGTGGTCTAGTTGTTGGGAAAATTAACAAATATGAATTTCGACTTTATTTGCAAAATCTCTCAGAAATTCTTAAAATTGGCATAACTTTTGCATACGAACTCGGATGAAAAAGTTTTTATATGAAAAATCATCTACTCGAAAAGTTACATCCGAATTTTAGAATCCCCAAAACCTAACAGAAAAAAAAGATACGGGCTTTTAAGTTCGGAGAGGCAAAAAATTCAAAAATTTCAAATTGTGGTCAAACTGTGGTCAAACAATGGTCAAACTAATTATTCTAGAATATTAGTGTTACTAAATAATTATTTCAGTTTTTTAAATTTTGGTCAAATCTGGTCAAACTGTGGTCAAAAATGGTCAAACTAATTATTCCGAAATATTAGTGTTACTAAATAATTATTGTTTTTAAAACAATAGTTTCAAACTCAAACAGTGAAATGTGTCACTTCATGCTCAAGCTAAATACCGAGGGTTAATAGAATTGACATCCTACTATTGTCGGAAAACAACAAGTGCAGACTTGGAAACGAGGAGAATAGAACCGGAAATTAAGCGTGCTCAGTGGGGAGTGGGAGGATGGGTGACCGTTCGGGAAGTTAGATGATTTGGAATTATGAGGGGTGATTAGAGATTAGAGGATAAATTGAGCAGTGATGAGGGGTGGTGATTAGAGATTAGAGGTTAAAATAATTCAGAAATTTGAAAATAAAAAAAAATGAAAAAATTCGCAAAAAAAATTCGTAAAAAAATTTAAACCTGCGGAGGAGGCTTTAGTCCCGGTTAGCCACGAGAACCGGGACTAAAGCCTTTAGTCGCGGTTCGTAAGAGGCGCGACTAAAGGGGGGTCTTTAGTCGCGCTTATCTGGTCGCGGTTGCGCAGCCGCGACTAATGGCAGTTGCGAACCGCGACCAAAGGCCTTTTTTCCACCAGCGACACGGACACTTCGTTACCAAAATCTTCATCAAGTGGTTGTCATCAACATCTTCGTCAGCACACACCACCGCCCCGTCCACGAGATGGACATCTCCAGCGTCCTTTGACAGTATATCTGCAAGACGCGGCCACGACGACAGCAATGACCGTGTCGTAAATACGCCATCGACCAGGTCATCCAGGATGACACGACTGCATCGACATGGCGTCACTACAGTGACAATCCATACACGGCCACACGGTTCTGGCAAAACCGATGTGTGCTCCATGGGCTTCCTCTGGTCTTGGCAAAACCGGTAGACTCATCGCCTATGGCACCCTCTGACATCCACAAGATGTATAGTCCCCGTATGTAGCTCCATCATAGCGCATTTGTTTGCGCATTCGGCTTTGTGTGGCTTCATCATCCACCACGACAACATCATCGACCACGACTACCTCGGCCAAGACTATATCACCATGATCAGCTACCTCGATATCGACATTAATGACTACGTCTATGGCTACGCATTGGCAAGAACTCCAGTCAACAGCGTCCGCATCATCACTAGCGTCGACGCCACTTCCGTGGTGACTGCGGGGGGAATAGAGGAGAAGGCAGTAAGGCACCTGAAGGGGACGCAGTCACCGCCCTAAGTGCCGATCCATCAGAGACGCAGTTGATGATAGTGCAGCAGAGAAGACGACAAAAGCGCAGGACTTCAAATTCAGTCGCAATCGTCAGGTTCACTCCCGCTACGACCGAGGGGGAATGTTAGAAGTATAATTGTGTTTTAGGTAGAGGTAAGAGTTAGAGGTAAAATAGGTTTAAGTATACCTATATATATATATATATATATATATATATATATATATATATATATATATATATATATATATATATATATATATATATATATATATATATATATATATATTACACTAGGGTCAGATCATTACCATGAATATTAAGGATCCTGCAATTTCTACATGTTTAGACGATAAAGAAATGTTTAAATTGTTTAAAATCCTAATTAACTTATATTTCCTTGTCGGCTTTGATCTCGAGCGTCAATTTCTGTTCAAACACTCCCTTTCCTTTCCAATAACTATGTACAATGGGGAGGATTAGCTTGGGTGGTCATCTCCAAACGCTAGCAGTCCACAAATTGCAGGATCAAATGTGAAAACAAAAGCAAAATGATGAATCTAAAAATATAGTCATTTAGTTATAGTAGGCATTTTATTCAGGCTAATAAAACTGAACTGGCAAACTGAGTGTCACTCTGATAAGCAATATCAGCACTGTCATCGAGCCACTAAATGGAGTAGTAGAACAATGTATCATATCTGCAATGGCAAAGCCTAGACCCTTGGACCAGGAATTGTAATAGAGATATTCATACTGAGATCATATCGCTGTACCATTGTAATAGAGATGGAGGCCAATGCGGCGAGTCTTCAGTCCCTTGGTGCTTTCCTGTGGCTCGGTGGAAACCGGCCCTCGGTCAATGCTACGGAGATCAAGGAGGCCATCAACATCCAGTTCGGCATAAACCGCGTTACGGTGGTTCCACACTGCCTGGAGGACTTCTTTGTGCTGTTCGAGTACCCGCACCACCGGGACAGGGTCGCCGCGTCGCCGGGCCTCTTTCGGCATGCCGGACTCGACATCCACTCCTCCAACTGGCAATGTGACGCTCACTCCGACGTCGTCCAAGCGAACTACCATGTTCATCTCTGCATTGAGGGCATCCCGCTCAATGCCTGGAGTGACTCTGTGGCGGCCAAGTGCTGGGACCGGACACCTTCATGCACTACTTCGACATCGCCACGCTTCATCGTGAAGATGCCTCCTGCCTGAGGCTGTCGGTGTGGTCTAACAATCCATCTCCATCCCCAAAGTCCAACATGTCACCTTCGCGCCGCGGGTACCCACTGGACCTGGAGGTTCCACATCCGCTGCCATCCATCGTGGGTTCCGGTGCCGTGCTATCGTCCATCTGGACCAGCTGGAGGATCACACACTGGACGCAAATGGTCAGGTGCGTCACCGCCCTCGCACTGATCCTTTCACCTGGATTTATGGGGTGGTCGATGGGGAGGAGAGGCCTAGGGACCAGCTGGAGCCTCCACCACGGCGCCGTGATGACGAGGACCGCCACCGCAGAGATGATGATCGTGACAGAGATGATAGAAGAGGCCACGACAACGATCGCCATCGCTCCTCTTTCTGGATGGGCCTTTTTCGCAGTCACTCCCGAGTCCCTGAGCGGCGGGCGGATGAGGAGCGCCGCGGCGACCGCAGCGGTGATCACGGTCATGGGAGGGATGACCGCGACCGAGGGCGAGATTGAAGGCGTCGTGCCTGTTCCTTGGACCGTCCAAGCCGACAGGCCTCAGCAGATGACCGCGGACACTCGCCACCGCCGTTGCCTCGAACCACCTTCTGCGATGTCATTCAGATCAAGACTCCTCTGCTGCCATCAATTGGCTGCGCCGGCTGCATCCCTCAACATCGATGCGATTGTGATTGCTTCTCTGGAACAGTCCATGCCTATACACACAACGATGAGCCCAGTAGTGCCCAGCACACCTGAGATGGTCTTGGACTCGGCGTCCTCTCCGGGCCAAGCTTTGTGTTGGCCACTCCAGAGCAACCTGCTACTGATCTGCCTCAGTTAGTCCTGGAGGTTGCTGCATAAGAGGTGCCTGACAATGAAGCCACTGACGATGCTGCCACTCCCATCTTTGTTCCCTCCAGGACGGCACTGCTCCCCTCGAAGCCTCCACGGCCTCCTGCTGCGAGGCGCAAGACTTTGGCGGGCGTCACGAGCTTCAACCTTGGTAGTGGCAGCCCGAGGATCCGCGCCAAGAACCAGAGGCTGCCCACTGCGATCCTTGATGAGCGGCTTCTCTACCAGCACATGCGCATTGTGGACGAGGGCGAGCAACTAACCGAGGTGGCCATCAGCAAGTTTGTGCAACTGTTCAATGGTCGTCTCCTTGACATCACCATTGCAGCATTGCGAGCTCTGTTCAACCTGGACTGGACCTGATGTCGGTGGTGGAGAATGCCTTGATCGAGCATGGTGGAGAGGGAGGCTCGGACCTGGGCTTTGAGGAGGATGAAGAAGTAGCTACTGCGACCTGATCTGCTGCTACTTAGTGATGCTCAGATGTAGATACTTTGTTATGTTAGACATCCTGATTGTCTTTAGAGAAGGGATGCCTATTTGTACCTGTAGCCATTGCAGCTACCTATCACCTTGGCGAGGCTGGTTTGTAGTAGTACCTGTACGCCTGTTTGTTGCTTCTTTATATTGTTGCAGCTTCTAGGAGCCCTCGCGAGGCATACTAAGATGTTGTTATTGCTCCTGATCCTTGTCGCCGTTCCTCCCAGTTGTTGTTGTTGCGTCATGAACATCGTTGTATGCCTCGTTTCCAAATGACAGACCGCAACCACAACCTCACGATCCTAAACTGGAATGTTCGAGGCTTGAACTGTCCTGACCGCCTCACTACCGTCCATGAGACCATCGCCTCTACTCCCTCTCACATCATTTACCTTCAGGAGTCCAAGATGGACTCGGTTGATGCTTTCACTACAGCACATATTTGTGGCCACATGCTTAAGAGTTTCGCCCATCGTTCGGCTGATGGTACACGTGGTGGCATCCTCCTGCTTTGGGACGATGATGTGGTACATCTGTCCAACGTCCAATTTGATCGTTCACCCTTTCAGCAACGGTTACTCTGTGCCCCCAAAGCCCAGCCCCTGCTTCCTTCAAGCTGACCACTGTCTACGGGCCAACTCGAAGTAACCTTAAGGATGCCTTCTTCGCTGAGCTTTTCGCCGAAAAACCACCCCTGGGCACCATGCGGCTGGTCACGGGGAACTTCAACCAAATTTATCGGGCGAGAGATAAGAACCGTGCAAATGTTGATCGGAGCCGCATTATTAGGTTCCGAAACGCTCTCAACTCTTGCGAGCTTAAAGAGATTCAGCTCCAGAACAAGAGATTCACTTGCACTAATGGACAGGGTGAGCCCACATTGAGCAAGCTTGATAGCTTTTTTTGCAATGAAGATTGGGACTTGGAGTTTGGCTCCCACATACCGCATGCCTTATCATCCTCCCTCTCTGACCACTGCCCTCTTCTACTTGCAAATGTGAATGGCCCGAAGCGATCTAAATGCTTTCGCTTTAAAAAAAATTGGATCAAGATGCCAGGCTTCTTGACAATTGTCCAAGACACGTGGAATGAAGGACATAACCATGTTGAGTCGTACCATATCCTACATCACAAACTCAAGAAAACTAGTGTCAGACTGAAGGCATGGAGCGAGTCCCTCTTCTCCAACATGAAAGTTCAGTTACATATGGCCTTGGAGGTCATCCATCGCCTCGATATCGCGCAAGAGTCAAGGTCTCTGATCCAGCAGGAGATTGAGCTAAGAAGAGGCTAAAGAGGAGGGTGGTTGGCTTGGCAGTGCTTGAAAAAGCTCGGAAGCAACAGATCTCTAGAATAACAAACATTAAAGAGGGGGACGTAAACACTAAGTACTTTCACCACCGAATCAACCGTCGGCGAAGAAAAATATATTCATCGCCTCAAGCACAATGTGGGGTGGGTGCCCGACCACAACCACAAGAAGGATATTATCCACAGTCACTTCTCCTCCGTCATCAAGAAGGCCCAGAAGACAAGGACTTTAATAGGAATTGTATCCCCACTCCAGATTGTGATCTCAGTGACATTGGGGCTCCGTTCACCATGGATGAGGCTAGGAAGGCCATCTTTGATTAGCCTTTCGATAAGGCGCCGGGGCCGGCTGGGTTCATAGGTGCGTTCTTGAAGGCGTGTGGTGTTGTTATCAAGGTCGATGTCATGGCTGCTATCAACCATTTCTCCAATCTTCATGCCACCAATTTACATTGGCTAAACTCAGCCAACATCGCATTAATCCCCAAGAAAGATGGCGCTGAGGATATTTCTGACTTTAGGCCGATAAGTCTAATTCATGTTGTGGCAAAACTCTTTGCTAAGATGATGGCAGCGCACCTTTCAACCCATATGAATGATCTCGTGTTGCCGGCTCAAAGTGCGTTCATCAAGAAGTGAAGCATCCGCAACAACTTCACCTATGTCTACTTTCGCCTGAAGGCTGCATCGAAGTGATACATCTATGTTGCTTTTCATGCTTGATATCAAGAAGGCCTTTGTTCCGTGAGATGGGACTACTTAATGGATCTTCTCCAACATCTTGGCTTCCCTACATGCTTCAGAGGCTGGGTCTCGGCGCTCCTCACTTTGGCCACCTCGATAGTGTTGCTCAACGACACGGCCGGAGACCCTATTAGGCATGGGAAGGGATTACGGCAAGGAGACCCGCTGTCTTTGCTTCTTTTTGTGCTTGCTAGAGATCCCCTACACCACATTCCATCTGGAGAAATGCCCCAACTCTTTGTGCCTCCCTCTATGCGGATGATGCAGCCAATTTTGTGAAGCCCGTCAAGGAGGACGTCTCCTGCTTTGCCTCCATCTTAGGCGACTTTGGTGAGGTAACGGGACTAGTCAGCAATTGCAGTAAGAGTCTGGTGGCCCCAATTCGATGTGCTGTCCTTGATCTTCCTGACATCCTGCAACTTTTCCGCGCCAAACTCACGAGCTTCCCCATGACTTACTTGAGGCTGCCACTATTGGTGAAGAGACATAAGGCTGTTCATTTCATGCCTATGGAGGACAAAGTTGAGTGCAGACTCACCCCTTGGATTGGCCACCTCATGGCCGCCCCTGGGAGGGCTGTTCTGGTAAAGGCGGTTCTCACCGCCATTGCTATCTACAACATTACTTTGCTGATCCTGCGAGCGGAGGTGATGAAGCGTATTGATGCCTTACGACGTGCATTCCTTTGGGCCGGTTGCGACAAAGTTACTGGTGGCAAGTGTAAAATCAATTGGGATAGAGTTTGCAGTCCTAAAGCTATGGGCGGCCTGGGCATCCAAATTAAGCCTGGACAAATTTGCCACTGCCCTCCCCTTGAGGTGGCTTTGGAACGAGTGGGCGGAGCCGCCAAAGCCATGGGTTCGCTTAGGCACCCCTTGCACCGAGGCCGACAGGGACCTTTTCGCGGAAGCAACGAGGGTCGTGGTTGGGAACGGGGATAAGGCTTGCTTCCATACGTCCCCCTGGCTTGATGGTCTAAGGCCGATGGAAATCGCCCCAAAAATCTTTGAGATCTCCAAAAAGAAAGGTTGCTCTGTCAGGAAGGCCCCACTGATGATCTATGGATTTCGCACGTTGCCATGGCAAATGGCATTACCACCGGACACATACAGGAGTTTACCATCCTTTTGGAGAAGTTTGATGGGATAACCTTGGATCAAGACAAGAATGATGCGATCATTTGGAAACTTACAGAGCGCGGTATCTGCTCCACTTCCTCAGCCTATTCGCTACAGTTCGAGGGGCGCACCTCCACACCACTTCTAAAGACTGTTTGGAAAGTCTAGGCTACACCAAAATGCAAGTTCTTCGCTTGGTTGATCATTCACAACAGAGTATGGACGACGGATAGGCTACAACGGAGAGGGTGGCCAAACTGCGGTTTGTGTCCTCTTTGTAGCCAAGTCCAGGAGTCTGCGGCGGTTGCAGTTTGGAATGAGGTAAAGGTGAAGACCGGACTGAGCAATATTGTCATGGCAGACTGGGCGGCTATGCAAAGTGTCAGACATTGGTGGACCGAGAATGTGCTTACGCGCTCGCCTAACAGAAAAGCGATGGCCTCCCTCGTTATGCTTATCTCTTGGGAACTTTGGAAGGAGAGGAATGCTAGGGTCTTCTGGAACGTTTCCGCGCCTTCGATGATTCTCGTGGAAAAAATCATTGATGAGGCGGCACTGTGGGCTTTGGCGGGTGCAAAAGGGCTTGATGTAATTTCACACCGTGAGTAGTTTCTTTATCTTTGCCATTGTATGGCTGTTGTCCTCGGACTGTTACAACTCTCTCTTAATTAATGAAATGGCAAATCTTTGCCTCGTTTCAAAAAAAACTAAATAAATAATTGGAAGGGGGGAGGTCCTCATTGAGCACTAGTCCTAGAAGTGGCACTTGTGCACAAAGTACGCAGAACTCACACCAACGAAACTATTGGAACTCACATTCAACGAAACTCACAGTAGTAACACTTGTGCACAAAAAACAACAGCGTTAGCAGAGTATTCTCTAACTATAGAAATGCCATTCTCTCGGACGTATACAGATCATGGAAAATAACACGAACAGGATCACTATCATTACTATTTCTTCGAGTGAAAAAAGGTAAGTACGAGATGATCCGACGCACACCGGCCGGAGGAAGGAGAGGATTCAAAACCATGCTGCTCTTGGTCTCCTGGCACATCTGGAAGGAGAGGAACGCCTGCACTTTCAGAGGAAAACTGCCACGGCTGGACAACGTCTGTCAGGCTATTATGTTGGACTTTGCCCAATGGAGACCCGCCGAAGCGGCGTGTCTAGAGCCCCCGTTCGGGGACACTGTTGCGAGATAGCTAGCCTAGGGCGCCTCTAGCTTTGTCTTTTTTTTTTCAGTGTTCTTTTGATTTTGCTCTCCTTTTGCACAACCTTCTTGTGCCCATGATCACTTGATCCACGTTGTTTCCCTCATGCTTTCTCCTACATCAGTGAAGCCCGGCTAAAACCGGGTCTTTCAAAAAAAAAGGGAAGTACGTACTGTGTTTCTAAGACTGTCGAACAGGGCTACAAAATTTGTTATGGCCAAGTATCCATCTGTTGCCAGTCCAGGAAAAGAATGAATACACTGTTGCTCATGTACCTAGTATGGCAATAACAAGAGAAAGGTGTAACAGCTCCCGGGTGCCCCTACACCCTCATGAACAGTTAATTTTAAATACTAGGAAAAAGTAAAAAATATGAACTTTCAGGCATCAAAGGTGATCAAAGATTTGATGTTCTTGCAAAGTTTCAGCAACAAATAACCTTCGTGGAGACCTCACCAAACAACACAAAATCACTAATAAAAATGTACATAAACTTTGAACAATTATTTCTTTTTTCAGGTGAAGGCTCCTCGAATGTTATGTTTAGCGAAAACTTTGCATGATGATCAAAAGTTTGATCATGTTTGATGTTCCAAAGTTTCAGTTTTTTTTTAATTTACTGTTCATAGAGGGCGTAGGGGCGCCCGGGTGCTGAAAATCCTGTCTCGCAATAACAACGCATTGGATCTCCCCTAAGTTGTCCATCAAGGTGGGGTCTTTCAAACTTGAGCGGTGGAATCTGCACAAATCACTGTATCGACATTCTGCTTCGATTACACAACCAAATGGAACTCCGACTGTGTATATTTGATCAGCTAAAAAATATAACAACATCGCTTCTGTGTCCCCTTACTATCAACATGCACAGAATGTTCTCTACAAGCAGATTCATGAACTCCATGTAGAAGTATGCGGGGTGGTTCAGCCGTGGCGGAGGGAGGCTCACTAGCAATATGACTGCCATCCAGGAGTGCATCAGCATCATGGAGTTAAACTTCATCACCGTGTCGAGTAATTTATCGACCTTTTGTTCACTTACAACAGCTTGCTTCCCATTCACCATCTGCGTCTGTCATAGTGTCATTCTCTTTCTGTGGTTCCCTTCATCTAAGGAACTTAGCTTCACGAAATGAAACTACACCTTTAGAGACCATTTCATAGAACTACTCTGCAGCTCTATGATAATTTGACAAAGTGGTGTTCTTTGATGACAGTTTTCAGGTTCTAGCAAAAGGTATTTCTAGTGTGACATATGCAAGCATCTATTCCTTTTGATTATCATCTCGAGTGTTGACTTCTGTTCAAACATTCCACTACACTTTGCAGATACCATATTCTCGAGAGAAGAAAGGTCTTAAGATCGCTTCTTGCGCTAGCCCTGCCGCTCCGAGACTCGGCGATTCGAGCCCTAGCCGTGGTATCTCCGCCGGCACCGGCGATGGCCCGGCGACGCGTGGCGGGTCTCTCTCTGCGCTGAGGGTGGCTGCATGGGTGGCGCTCGATCTAGAGCGCGCGCGTAACGATAATGCCGCGGCGGGCCTATTTTCGTGGCGGGCCTCGCCAAGGCGGCGATGGTGCAGCAAGCTCGCTCGCTGCGTGGCGCGTTCGGCAGACTAGTTCTGGGCGACACGCCATCCGACTCGGATCGGCGGTGGCATGGAGCTGTGGTTGGGTCGGCACTATGAAGAGCCTCCGGACAGATCGATATGGCGCACTAGCGAGTTGCCTCGCGGCTCTATCGCAGGCGGCTCGACGATAGCGACTGTGACACATTACGTGATGGAGGTTCTTCGAGCGGACCGTGAAAACCTTGTGCTCGCTTGATGCCAAAGATAAGCACATGCATGATAATGACAAGACATGGCTCCATGGCCCAGCTCTATAAATCTCCGCACATACCTTGTTACTAGAACCTAGAACGCTAATGAAGCTCTTTGTTACACACACGCGCCACGCTTGTTCTCTCATGGCGGATAGGTAATGCATATGCAAGATAGAAACTGGTTCCGCAACCAGTTGGGTATATATAAGATAAATGTAGATAGGATTGTGAGGCATCAGAAATCCACGTGCTATGCTAGCCCTGGAAAGCCTGGTGGGTATCGATGGATGCCTTGTAGACTGAAATTATAATCGCTTAACGAGCGGAGTAACTAGTACTTGAGCTTGGCATTGGCAGAATGTGTCTTGAACGGACTCAACAATCCACCCTCCTTTTGCTGTCAGTGTTTCCTCTAACATTGCAGCAGGTGATAGGTATAGTAAACAGAATAATACGTGTTCGCTAAACTGTTTATGTGTGGCTGTTCCTCAGCAAAATGTGGCGATGCAATATATATTGGAGCCAAATAATTAGAGTCTAATCTCTCACGGCAGATGATATTCAGGAGTCTCGAGTCATCATATCGTAACACCCCACTATGGGTTGTCACTATATGTTTGTAACCTGGCCTGAGCTTCGAGATGAGTCTGGAGTACTAGGCTGGCTTATAAATGTGTACAGAGGTAGTATTAAGTAATACATCAGGTAGTGACCTAAAACGTCTTATAGAAGTGTATGGAGGTACTATTAAGTAATACATCATCCATTTCCTCCTACATATCTCTCCCGTCAATTCTCCTTAATCCAGGATTAATCTAAGCTTTTGTAATATTGGTTGCATCTTGCTGTAATTGATCATTGTCCATAATTTTTATCGTAACTGATCGGTGCCTCTCATTCGCAGCTCCGGCGGACCTCAATAGCCTGACACATTTTTTTTTAAATTCCACTATCCAATATTTTTTATCAGTAAATTTTATTTGACACAGGGTTCTCCCTTGTCGTTGAGCATTCCAAATAAAATTAGAATTTCCTCTGGATTTGGGAGGATGTATATGTAATTATTTAGGTGTTTATCCATAGGGCAAATACTAGTCAGAAATGCTCGATTTGTATGGTACCACAAAAGTAAGCATGCATGTTCTTCTACTCTGCTGCACACTACAATATTAATCAACACTTAGCACACATGTTTCTCCGTATATAATTCATCCATGGCGCGTACATGCACCACATGTATGTACCATAGAGAATTATTGCTAATGCTCACTAGTTAAGTTCACTTGATATATATACAGACTTTTTCTTATCCATGTCATGCACAGTCCAATTCTCATTCCCGAACATACAGGCCACCAAGAGTCTACACTGGCATAGCTAGGATTGTAAGGTATCGGGAATGCTCCTGCTGCCAGAATAACCAGCGGGACACTTGTGTTATCTTCATTTGCTCACATATAGTATGAGCTTCACACGGAGCGGTATCCTTGTCTCGGAGTCAAATCCATATAGTAGTGCAAATTGTGTGAGCCGTCGAAGTAAACTGCTCGCTCACACTTCAAAATGAATCGGAATAGTCATTCATGATGCACAGCAACATGTCTCAAGCGGCTTGCAAGTAGCCCATCAGGCATCCACATGCCCACACATGCTACGAGATTGGATGACCAAGCCAAGCTGGAAAATCCTTGTACTGGTTGGTGTTGTCTCAGAAGTCACTTAACAGTTTGATCTCAAAAGTTACCTTAAACATGTCAGCCTCAAGGCCACGCTTCGATCTTGAAAGGCATGCTTTGTTGTCAGAAAAAAAAAGGACTCAGAGACACGCTTAATTTAGAGGTTAATTGTACTTTCCGATGCATGTCAAACTAAAAAAATTGCTTCATGTATATGTCAGGAGAAGAATTCCTCAACAATACCCATAACCAAAGGATAAATGATTTTGTTTCCCAACAATGGTGTCGCCATAGAATCAAACGAGTCACCTGTTACTCGGTTCGTACTCGTCTCCTAGCATGTTTAGTAGTTGGAAGTCGTTAATAAAACAAGTAAATTTCGTGGAAAATTTACACCAACAAAGTTTATTAAATGCCCACATTCATTTGAGCTCTCAGTAGTGATACTTGTGCAGAGAGGAAATAGGCAGTGCAATGTATGATAAGATTTGGTAGTATATCGAAATCACTCCATTGATTCGCCACCCCTCGATTTCTGCAGCTGTGCCTGTGGATATGCCTCCCCTCCTCCTGCCGCTTTGCAGGCCGGTGGATGGGAGGGGATTCCTGGTGAGTCATCTTCGGCTAGCTAGTACATAGGTATGGTTTTATTCCTCATAGGGGGCTCGCTCAGATGGAGAGCAGCGCTTCTTCTTTGAGTCAGTCTTCTGGCTCCGATCCTCCTCAAATTCATTTGTTGGATCGATTAGACGGAACTTCGGAATTGATTCCTACCAAATCCTCAGGGCGGTGAGGTTAGGTTTCTCATCATGCATACACAATGGTGATATTTGTGGTCTGGTTCTTCATATCAATTCAAAGATTAAACGGGAAAGAGTGTGGCGTTGGTCTGTAGGGACACGTGCACGAAGACTTGTTGATTGTTGTCGACAATGTCGGGCAGGCTCCAGTATGGGAGCTATCACGGCATGTCGGCGACTTGTTCTGGAGGCGACAATTCTCGTTTAGGTTGTTCATGGACTTTGATGTTTTTTTAATTATGTTTGAGGTGTTTTGTGTTTTCGATGAATCGTTTCAATAGATTTTCAAGAAAAAACACAAGTCATGTAAAAACACAAGTCGAAAAAGTCCCTGCCTGGTGCTATCCATGCAAGCATGTACATGTATGATGTATCCGAAAATCCAATTCGGTGTCTAGGCTTATCTGCACCCGGCTAGAAAAAAAATCAAAATAAATACTAAAAATCCAAAAAAATTGTGTGATAGATAAATTTATGCGTGAGGTTCGCTCCAAATTTCAACTTATTTGGACATCTGAGAAGCTCTCAGCAAAAAAAATTGGGTCAGAACAGTGTGTGAATAGTAGACTTTTTACAGACCCTGAATTTGTCATTTTTGCCGAGAGTTGCTCAGATGTCCAAATGAGTTGAAACTTAGAGCGCACCTCACACATAAACTTATCTACCACAAAAAAATTTGAATTTTTGAATTTTTTAGTATTTATTTTGATTTATATTTTTGTCAGGGCGGGTGCAGATGAGCTCGGGAGTAGAAACGCCGCATTGATGTATCCTACTACATACTACCGTATGAAACCACAATTAGTGCACATATAAATGATCAGACCCACCATGTATGATAAATAATTAATGATGACCAGCCAAGTTCTCTTGAGAGCATGGTTAATAGTATAGCCATCTGTTGGCAATAAGCCAGTGCCATGTCATCTACAGCTCATCTTATAGTCAACATGTACAATATTAGATCAAAAGAGTGTACTATTTTTTTATTATATTGCCCACCTTTCATTCCCACAAAGTGCCTAGGAGCACGTGCTAGGGCTGGCTCTTCACGAAGAGTCCGCTTACCTTCTCTCTCCTCTTCTCTTTCCTCCAACTAAGCAGAAATATACTAGTTTATTCTTTATAGCCCGCTGACTCAGCTCTACTTTACTTGCTCTGATATATAGCCTAGATGGTTTCACTTACCCATGGCATGCGCGGTCCCATTCGAACATTTCCCAACATCCCGGTAAACAGGAGGTCCACACCAACATACTACTTAGGATTGTGAGGTATTGGGAATGTGCTCCCTACCGTGTCGAACTCCACGGTAGACTGTGTTATCTTCATTTGCTCACACCAGTTCTGAGTCGCATGGACCGGTATCGTATTCTCATAATCGTATCCAGATATGGGTGAAACTGGCTCTGGGCTACCAAGTAAGCCGCTTGCGGAATACAACAAGTGAAATTACGGGGACGCCTGGAGCCTCCGTGCTCGTGTCGTCTGTTCGAGACTATGTCCGATACGCTGCCTAGTTGTGGGCTTTATTAATTTAATGTCGGACGTGTCTAGCCTCTCCATTCTAAAAAAAAATTACGGGGACAGGAACGAAGCATTCCGTGGTGAGCACAGGTAGTGTACGTAGTGCAGGGAGCCGTAACTCGCCCGACTAACTACATCCCTCCCTGGGAACCACTAGGGATCAGACTACTGATCCCTAGCTTCCCGTCAGACCACTGGATGGCCATTGGAGGAAATTTTACAGATCGTTGGATGCATCCCTACAACAGCGCCCACTTTCCTTCAATTTTTGAAACAAACTTTCTGTATACGTGTAGCTTCCATATATGAGGTCCCTATAATCATGCTTGATAACTACCTTGGCAGTTTCCAAAACAAAATTTCCCTTATTCCCGTTGCTTCCATATACGGGGCTCCTATAATCACGCGTGTTTCCAAAGCAATGCTTCCTTTCCAGCACTACAAGCCACGCTTGATAACTCTACTCTTTTAGTCACATTTTTTCCTAGCAGCATCACAATTCATTCTTTGCTATGAAGCATCTATGACTGTATTTTGAAACACAGTTTTTTGGTGGTCGAAGCATGAAAATCTCGTACCAAAACATTGCCGTCGTACTGTAAAGGAAGGAAGCATTCAAGCATGTCACTGGAAATGTATTGTGTTTATGTGGGAAGCATGTCACATGTAATAGTGATCCATTTATGTGAGCCATTGGAAGCACAGGCAGATAAATGTTGAAGCAGGAAAATGTAGCACAGAAGCATCGTCTCTGTTGTATAAAGAAAGGAGCACATATGTACACATGAAAGCTTATTATATATAATTTGGAAGCATGACACGTATGATAGCAAAGCACATGCGTGGTACTATAGACATAGGAAGCACATAAAAGGCACTAGAAACTGAATATACATATTCTGAAGCATTGCATATGTTACAAGAATCACAACATTCACACTAAGGCATGGGCCGGTCACTATGAAGCATCAGAGACGAAGCCGCTGGATCACAAATTAACAATCACTGCAATGTGCTCCGTGCGCCACTATTGATATAGTGCTTCGTCATGATGAAAGGAGTGGTGGTTAGCACGACGGCAAGGAACCAGAGGTGGTCGGCAGTGGGTAGCATGTCGATGGTGGCTACACAAAGATCGTAGAGGCGTGCTCCAATGTGGGCTTTGTTGCTTCGGCTGCTACCTCCCGCAGAGTGCTTCCTCCATGCCGAGGAACTCATCGCCGCCAAGGTTTCGACGTACATCTGAAGCATGATAGATGCATCAGTGCATAGGAAACTAGCTAGAAGCATGGCAAGAGACTGAAATTCAGTCCGTACACAGGAAGCATGAATGCTCTCAAGCTATTTTGCTATCACTACAAAAAAGGGTAAAATGTATTAGAAGCACAGAAATTTGAAGATGCAAAATAACATTGTTGCCACTAATATCTGGGTGCAGTAATTTACCCTGATTGGAGGTTTTGTGATCTTACATTAACTTAAATTCTGCAGAAACATGAAATCAGTTTGCTTCCATCGGCTTGAAGAAGTAGCTTGTCAGTGCGGCGGTGCTTCATGCTTGCCGGTTTTCTTCCGCTGTTTAATTCTAGGTTGGCGCTGACGACACGGTTGGAGCGGCATACAGTTTGCTTCCGCTGGCTTGAAGAAGTAGCTCGTCAGTGCGGCGGTGCCAACCGGTGCATACAGTGCTATCCAAATCACCTAAAGCAAAACATCATTCCAACTGAAGCAATAAAAGGTTTGAATGGAAGCATATAAGCATGGTATGTTTTGTGAACTACAGAACTAGTGTGGAAAAACATATTGTTACTGAAGCACAAAATTTAGCCTACCAAAGCTAGATCGATGACGACGCTGCAGCTAGGTAGGGATGTGATCAAGGACACATCAGCTAGAACATATTGACACCCAACAAATTCAGCAAACCAAGATATGAACACAGATTTGAAACAATCCTCAGGACATAAGCAACCAAAATCAACTCCCATTGCAGAAATTAAAAATGAATCAAGATGAGAGGAATCTAACCCTAGGTTAGATGAGGATGGAGGAGGCGGCGACTGGGGCTATGCTCCATGCGTGCGGGCTTCCTTGTCGAACCAAGACTGCGCACTGTCGTAGAGGATAGGAAGGTGGCAGGGCAGGATCCTGGCGGAGAACCGGGGCAGGGAGGGAGCTTGTAAGCTCGCCGGCGAGAGGGAGCTTGTAAGCTCGCCGGCGAGGGACCAGGCGATAAACTGGGGCGGGGCGGGATGGCGCCATGGCGGCAGAAAAAGCCGTGGCGGCGTGGGACCTTGCGAGCTCAGCGATGGGGTCGTTGGGGGTAGTCGAGACGAACGGGGTGAGGAGGTCAGCGGCAGGCGAGATTAATTAGGGATACGATGTAGGCGAGCAATTTTTTTTTTTTTAGGGGCGAGCAATTATTGGGATGGGTCGTGAATACCGGGTTGTTTAATTAGCAAAGCAATATTGGTATTGGCTTGCACGTGTTGGCCGTGGGATCAAATAGCATCGACGGCTGATGAGTGGTCTGGTGAACTCTCTGTATCAGATGTACTCTCTCCGTTCCAAAATAGATGACTCAACTTTGTACCAACTTTAGTACAAAGTTGGATCGTCTATTTTGGAACGGAGGGAGTATGATACTAAGTGTTTCCCTCCCTAAATCCAGACATATGGTGCCCTCATGCTGCACGAACAGTATTTAAATGGCCTCTCACATACCGAGATGCCGCATTAATTCGTCTGAGACGAGCGTCCACGTGCGACCTGGTCAGAGCACCTTAAAAGGTCTACGCTTTCATCTCAAACCAGAAGCTCATGTGCGCCTTGCTGCGCCGCATTTCTGTCTTATCGCTGTAAAAATGATTAATTTTGAAGCATTTAGTTCACTTACGATCGAACAAAGCAATGCAAGATTAGAATGACCAACCCAGTCCAAATCCAGCCAATTTTATCTGATAAACTTGTTATGGCAACAACAGAAGAAGAATAGAACAGACAACAAGGTGCAAGACAGGTGAGCTCATTGATTAGGATGAAGAAAATTGAGAAAACAATGTAGGTCACAAAGTAGTACAAACCCCTGTTTGAGATACACAGATGAGTTATATCAGAATTCCAAAACCATCCTACTCACTCCACTATCTTTGAAGCCGGCTCACAACACATACACACATATCCACTACTAGGGAAAACCCTAGCAGTAGCGTGGGTATTTTGCCTATCAGTAGCGTGGGACGTCGCGCTACTGATAAGGCGCTACAGCTAACGTGTAGCAGTAGCGTCTGTCGTCCCACGCTACTGCTATACAAAGCTAGCAGTAGCGTGCTTTAGATAAGAGCGTTGCTGCTAATATCTCCAGTGCTTTTTAGAAGTAAGCGCTACTGGTAAGGGAGTGTTACTGCTAACTTTGTTTCCCTCGCTACTGCTAGTTTTATTAGTTTCTGTTTTTTATGCATATTTATTTTGTATTTAAATAGGCTTTATATAATAATCTTTAGCATATCATACACATACAAATGTAATCATGGCATATACATACAAATAGTCTCATCAAATCATGTCATCATCATAATCATCATCCAACACAAAGTGGTCTCTCGTCATCATCTCGAAAATAGCGATACAAGTCTCGATTACTTGCAACTACATCGTCATCCATCTAAACAATGATATACGCGAGAAGAGCTACACTATGAGTGAGAGCGGAACTATGAAGTACATGAGTTCGTATCCCTCTCTCGCATTAGCGTGAACCTAAACTAACTACTGGCTGTCGCTCGGAAACCGGAAACCGGTACACCTGGGCCTGACACTCCGGCCACTCGTCGTATACTCCTGGCGTAGCACTTCTTCGCCATCGATGATCTATGCACCTGCATCGTCACATGAGTCAATGATATGCAACATATATAGTTGAGCAACAGAAAGAGACAGACTTGGCAAAAATAGAAGCAACATATCATAAGCATAAATAAAAAAGTTCATCGTACCCAAAATGCCCTAACTATAGTGATCTTCGCTAGTAGAGGAGGAGGACGGTTTAGTTACATCACAAATAAAGTTTCGTCGTGCATAACTCAAAGTTTTGTCATACAGAAAGTATGGACTAAACGGACACACATTGTGATATATCAACAATCACTCCAACATGTCGTGTCATTCATCCATGTCAGGGAGAAAGTCCTCGAGCTTAGTGAAAGGCTTCATGTCGAGATGCTGAGAGGCTACGCGTGTTCGGACGTCTTCCCGCGACATTTCTCCTTCGTCGTAGAACATCCCTGTTTTTTCGAGGACCTCTTTCATGATGATTTGGGCGAGTTCACACTGGATGTGATAGAACTCAGTTCGAAGTCGATGATCCTCGATATCTCCTATGTGCTTTGCCCATTGCAGAATATGGGCTTCGCCGAATTTAGCTGACATGCGAAGTTTCTGGTGATCCCGTCTGTACTCCAGCATGTGGTGTAGGACATAGAATCCATCATTAAGAGAATTACTCGGTTGCTGGATGAAGCAGAAGCCGGTCTTATGGCTGAAGGCTGGCCTGCCGTGCCTTGTCTTCTTGTCGTTGACCTCTCAACCCCCTTTGCCATAGTAAAAGATAGCACTGTCGAGAACAGACTTGACGTGGGTGTAATCCTTTTTGGTAATGTTCTTTGACGAGTCCAAGTAAAGAGCATGGGAGTATCGGGGGTAGAGGATGATGAGGACGGCATGCCCGCGGCTGCATGAAATAAGTACACCTCAAATTAATTAGCCTCCACTGTGCAAATGAATGATTGAAATCAAAGAAAGGATATCCGCGCGGATGACTTACAAGGGATGATAAGGCACGAGAATCGCCTCCTTGTCCTTATTGGCGAGCATGAAATTGACGAGGTAGTCCATCGCGAATTCACGGTGCTTTTGCGCAGACTGCCAAGAAGCTCTCGTGCATGAAGTACGGGTCAGCGACACAGACAAAAGGTATCTGATCAACCCCAATGAGGTAGTTCATGTGCAAGGCATAAAGGTGGACAAACGTAAAATCCAGCTTCTTCAAGCGATACATGTCGAAGATGCAATCGAATCGGAGGAAGAACTTGTCCGCGGGGAATGTGTCGACATACGACAATTGCCACAGCACGTTAACCACGTAGAGTGGGTATCTTGGATTTTTCGAGGCGATGAGGCCTTTCTCTCTCTACAGCACATCGTCATGAAGTCTCCTTACATCGCCGAATCTGGCCCCTATCGCTGCTTTAGGTAGGATTGGTTCACCGGCGATATGCCATTTTGCCGCACCGGGGATATCTATACGGTCTTGAACCCGAGGCTGCTGAGGCGGCTGGATCATAGAATCAGGTTTTTTTGCCTTTCCTCGGTCTCTTCCTAGACTTCTTTGGTACTGGAAGGTTGTCCGTAATATGTTCAGACTCCGGAGGCGACAATTCAGGCACCGACTCATGACGCTCAAACCGTAAGTAGGCGCCAGTATTGACATATTGTTGAGTGTCATCATCATCCTCATCCTCATCTATGACGACGTCACCAATGACTAGCTAATGGAGCCTCTTCCTCACCCCCTCCGCTATCACCCAGCACGACAGCCGATGCTACTTGAGTAGGTGAGGTGTTGATGTTCATACCTAACTGAGTGCTCGTGGGTGTGCTCTCGGCCGCCTCCAGACGAAGCGGACTCTTTGGCCATAACAGGACCCACCCATTGCAACAATCACCAAGCTGTCGCGGGATCTCGTCGTCATCCCCCACTATTACCAGAGGAGCCAAATTCTTGTGGCCCGATTTGACACTGGCCACGAAAACCTTGAAGATGTCCGGGGGGATCGGCCGGCTGTGGAACAATGGTTCCTTTGGTTCCATTATCGTCGCCTTCCCCACGTCCATCTTCTGGTCGCCGGTGGTGTATAATAAGGTGCACGGGGTTTCATCGGCCTACAAAGAGAAGTCTGCGACGTGAGACATCCGAACGGCAACGAAAACAGGAGATTATACATTTATTGAAGAGGGCTGGTGTGACAGATACCGTGAGGGCGTTGAGCTCAGCCAAAGACGAAGCACCGCCGAGCATGTCCGGTGCCGGAGCTGGTGCCGGAGCAGGTGCGGGAGCCGGTGCGGGAGTAATACGTCTCCAATGTATATATAATTTTTGATTGTTCCATGCTATTGTATTACCCGTTTTGGATGTTTATGGGCTTTACTTTACACTTTTATATCATTTTTGGGACTAACCTGCTAACCGGAGCCCCAGCCCGAATTGCTGTGTTTTTTCCTATTTCAGTGTTTCCAAGAAAAGGAATATCAAACGGAGTCCAAACACGATTAAACCTTCGGGGGCGATCTTTTTGGAACAAATGCAAACCTGGAGACTTGGAGTGGAAGTCAAGCAACAACTGAGGCGGCCACGAGGGTGCCCGGCGCGCCCCCTACAGGTGGGCGCCCCCCCCCCCCACCCTCATTTGCCCCTCGGGCGTCCACCGATCTAGTTCTTCCTCCTATATATACACACGTACCCCGAGAACATCATAACAGACCACCAAAACGTAATTCCACCGTCGCAACCTTCTGTATCCGTGAGATCCCATCTTGAGGCCTTCGTCGGCGCTCCGCCGGAGGGGGAATCGACCACGGAGGGCCTCTACATCATCTCCAAGGCCTCTCCGCTGAGTTGTGAGTAGTTTACCACAGACCTTCGGGTCCATAGATATTAGCTAGATGGCTTCTTCTCTCTCTTTGAATCTCAATACAAAGTTCTCCCCAATCTTCTTGGAGATCTATTCTATGTAACTCTTTTTGCGGTGTGTTTGTCGAGATCCAATGAATTGTGGGTTTATGATCTAGTTTATCTATGAGAAATATTTGAATCTTCTCTGGATTCTTTTATGTGTGGTTAGGTTATCTTTGCAAGTCTCTTCGAATTATCAGTTTGGTTTGGCCTACTAGATTGATCTTTCTTGCAATGGGAGAAGTGCTAAGCTTTGGGTTCAATCTTGCGGTGTCCTTTCCCAGTGACAGCAGGGCAGCAAGGCATGTATTGTATTTGTTGGGGAACATAGTAATTTCAAAAAAATTCCTACGCACACACAAGATCATGGTGATGGCATAGCAACGAGAGGGGAGAGTGTTGTCTACGTACCCTCGTAGACCGTAAGCGGAAGCGTTAGCACAACGCGGTTGATGTAGTCGTACGTCTTCACGATCCGGGGCCTCCGATTTCAGCACACGTTCAGCTCGATGACGATCTCCGGCCTCCGATCCAGCGAAGCTCCGGAGATGAGTTCCGTCAGCACGACGGCGTGGTGACGATAATGATGTTCTACCGGCGCAGGGCTTCGCCTAAACTCCGCGATGATATGACCGAGGTGGAATATGGTGGAGGGGGGCACCGACACGGCTAAGGAGCGATCCGTAGATCAACTTCGTGTCTGGGGTGCCCCCTGCCCCGTATATAAAGGAGCAAGGGAAGGGGCGGCCGGCCAAGGGAGGGCGCGCCAAGGAGGAGTCCTACTCCCACCGGGAGTAGGACTCCCTTCTTTCCTAGTCCAACTAGGAGAGGGGAAGGAAGGGAAGGAGAAGGAGAAGGAAGGAGAGGGAGGAAGAGTAGGAAAGGGGGGCCTGCCCCCTAGTCCAATTCGGTTTGGGCTAGGGGGGCCGCGCGCCCTGCCTCCTCTCTTCCACCACTTGGCCCATGAGGCCCATTACTTCTTCCTCGTATTCCCGTAACTCCCTGGTACCCCCGAAAATACCCGAATCACTCGGAACCTTTCCGAACTCCGAATATAGTCATCCAATATATCGATATTTACGTCTCGACCATTTCGAGACTCCTCGTCATGTCCCCGATCTCATCCGAGACTCCGAACTCCTTCGGTACATCAAAACTCATAAACTCATAATATAACTGTCATCGAAACCTTAAGCGTGCGGACCCTACGGTTCGAGAACTACGTAGACATGACCTAGAACTTTTCTCGGTCAATAACCAATAGCGGGACCTGGATGCCCATATTGGCTCCTACATATTCTACGAAGATCTTTATCGGTCAAACCTTATAACAACATACGTTGTTCCCTTTGTCATCGGTATGTTACTTGCCTGAGATTCGATCGTCGGTATCCAATACCTAGTTCAATCTCGTTACCGGTAAGTGTCTTTACTCGTTCTGTAATGCATCATTCCGTAACTAACTCATTAGCTACATTGCTTGGAAGGCTTATAGTGATGTGCATTACCGAGAGGGCCCAGAGATACCTCTCCGACAATCGGAGTGACAAAACCTAATCTCGAAATACGCCAACCCAACATGTACCTTTGGAGACACCTGTAGTACTCGTTTATAATCACCCGATTCGTTGTGACATTTGGTAGCACCAAAGTGTTCCTCCGTAAGCGGAGTTGCATAATTCTCATAGTTACAGGAACATGTATAAGTCATGAAGAAAGCAATAGCAACATACTAAACGATCAAGTGCTAGGCTAACGGAATGGGTCATGTCAATCACATCATTCTCCTAATGATGTGATCCCGTTAATCAAATGACAACACATGTCTATGGTTAGGAAACATAACCATCTTTGATTAATGAGCTAGTCAAGTAGAGGCATACTAGTGACACTATGTTTGTCTATGTATTCACACATGTATTATGTTTCCGGTTAATACAATTCTAGCATGAATAATAAACATTTATCATGAAATAAGGAAATAAATAATAACTTTATTATTGCCTCTAGGGCATATTTCCTTCAGTCTCCCACTTGCTCTAGAGTCAATAATCTAGTTCACATCACCATGTGATTTAACACCAATATTCATATCTGTATATGATTAACACCCATAGTTCACATCATCATGTGACCAACACCCAAAGGGTTTACTAGAGTCAATAATCTAGTTCACATCGCTTATGTGATTAACACCCGAAGAGTACTAAGGTGTGATTATGTTTTGCTCGTGAGAGAAGCTTAGTCAATGCAGTGTCACATTGAGCCGTATGTATTTTGCAAATATTCTATGTCTACAATGCTCATGCGGAGCTACTCTAGCTAATTGCTCCCACTTTCAATATGTATCCAGATTGAGACTTAGAGTCATCCGGATCGGTGTAAAAGCTTGCACCGATGTAACTCTTTCTGACGGGTTCTTTTATCACCTCCATAACCGAGAAATATTTCCTTAGTCCTCACTAAGGATATTCTTGACCAATGTCCGATGATCTACTCTTAGATCACTATTGTACTCCTTGCCAAATTGAGCAAGGTATACAATAGGTCAGGTACATATCATAGCATACTTTATAGAACCTATGACTGAGGCATAGGGAATGACTTTCATTCTCTTTTCTATTTTCTGCTGTGGTCGGGCTTTGAGTCTTACTCAATTTCACAACTTGTAACACAGGTAAAAACTCTTTCTTTGACTGTTCATTTTGAACTACTTCAAAATCTTTGTTAAGGTATGTACTTACTGAAAAAACTCATCAAGCGTCTTGACCTATCTCTATAGATCTTGATGCTCAATATGTAAGCAGCTTCACCGAGGTCTTTCTTTGAAAAAATCCTGTCAAACACTCCTTTATGCTTTGCAAAATAATTCTACATTATTTCCGATTAACAATATGTCATTCACATATACTTATCGTAAATCTTGTAGTGCTCCCACTCACTTTCTTGTAAATCTGAGGCCTTTCCAAAAGTCTCATAAAACCATATGCTTTGATCAACTCATCAAAGCGTATATTCCAACTCCGAGATGCTTGCACCAGTCCATTGATGGAACGCTAGAGCTTGCACACTTTGTTAGCACCTTTTGGATCAACAAAACCTTCTGGCTGCATCATATACAACTCTTTTTCAAGAAATCCATTCAAGAATGCAGTCTTGACATCCATTTGCCAAATTTCATAATCATGAAATGCAGCAATAGCTAACATGATTTGGACAGACTTAAGCATCGCTACGGGTGAGAAAGTCTCATCGTAGTCAACCCCTTGAACTTGTCGAAAACCTTTTGCAACAAGTTGAGATTTATAGACAGTAACATTACCATCAGCGTCAGTCTTCTTCTTAAAGATCCATTTATTCTCAATGGCTTGCCAATCATTGGGCAAGTCAATCAAAGTCCATACTTTGTTTTCATACATGGATCCCATCTCAGATTTCATGGCTTTTAGCCATTTTGCGGAATCTGGGCTCATCATCGCTTTCTCATAGTTCGTAGGTTCATCATGGTCAAGTAACATGACTTCCAGAGTAGGATTACCGTACCACTCTGGTGCGGATCTTACTCTGGTAGACCTACGAGGTTCAAGAGAAACTTGATCTGAAGTTTCATGATCAATATCATTAGTTTCCTCACTAATTGGTGTAGGTGTCACAGGAACTGATTTCTATGATGAACTACTTTCCAATAAGGGAGCAGGTACAGTTACCTCATCAAGTTCTACTTTCCTCCCACTCACTTCTTTCGAGAGAAACTCCTTCTCTAGAAAGGATCCATTCTTAGCAACGAATGTCTTGCCTTCGGATCTGTGATAGAAGGTGTACCCAACAAGTTCCTTTGGGTATTCTATGAAGACGCACTTCTCTGATTTGGGTTCGAGCTTATCAAGATGAAACTTTTTCACATAAGCATCGCAGCCCCAAACTTTAACAAACAACAACTTGGGTTTCTTGCTAAACCACAGTTCATATGGTGTCGTCTCAACGGATTTAGATGGTGCCCTTTTAACGTGAATGCAGCTGTCTCTAATGCATAACCCAAAAAACAATAGTGGTAAATCAGTAAGAGACATCATAGAGCGCACCATATCCAATAAAGTGCGGTTACGACGTTCGGACACACCATAACGTTGTGGTGTTCCAGGTGGCGTGAGCTGTGAAACTATTCCACATTGTTTTAATTGAAGACCAAACTCGTAACTCAAATATTCGTCTCCGCGATCAGATCGCAGAAATTTTATTTTCTTATTACGATGATTTTTCCACTTCACTCTGAATTCTTTGAACCTTTCAACTATTTCAGACTTATGTTTCATCAAGTAGATATACCCATATCTTCTCAAATCATCTTGTGAAGGTCAGAAAATAACTATACTTGCCACGAGCATCAACACTCATTGGATCGCATACATCGGTATGTATTATTTGCAATAAGTCAGTAGCTTGTTCCATTGTTCTGGAGAACGGAGTTTTAGTCATCTTGCACAAAAGGCACGGTTCGCAAGCATCAAATGATTCATAACCAAGTGATTCCGAAAATCCATCTTTATGGAGTTTCTTCATGCGCTTTACACCGATATGACCAAAAGCGGCGAGTGCCACAAATAAGTTGCACTATCATTATTAACTTTGCATCTTTTGGCATCAATATTATGAATATGTGCATCACTACGATCGAGAGCCAACAAACTATTTTCGTTGGGTGTATGACCATTGAAGGTTTTGTTCATTTAAATAGAGCAACAATTATTCTCTGATTTTAAATGAATAACCGTATTGCAATAAACATGATCAAATCATATTCATGCTCAACGCAAAAGCTAAACAACATTTATTTAGGTTTAACACTAATCTCGAAAGTATAGGGAGTGTGTGATGATGATCATATCAATATTGGAACTACTTCCAACACTCATCGTCACTTCCCCTTCAACTAGTCTCTGTTTATTCTGTAACTCCTGTTTCGAGTTACTAATCTTAGCAACCGAACAAGTATCAAATACTCAGGGGCTACTATAAACACTAGTAAGGCACACATCAATAACTTGTATATCAAATATACCCTTGTTCTTCACTCTGCCATCCTTCTTATCCACCAAATATTCAGGGTATTTCCGTTTCCGGTGACCATTTCCTTTGCAGTATAAGCACTCAGTTTCAGGCTTTGGTTCAGCTCTGGGCTTCTTCGTAGGAGTGACAACTTGCTTGTCATTCTACTTGAAGTTCCCTTTTTTTCCTTTGCCCTTTTCTTGAAACTAGTGATCTTGTCAATCATCAACACTTGATGCTCTTTCTTGGTTTCTACCTTCGTCGATTTCAACATCACGAAGAGCTCGGGAATCGTTTTCGTCATCCCTTGCATACTATAGTTCATCACGAAGTTCTAGTAACTTAGTGATGGTGACTAGAGAATTCTGTCAATCACTATCTTATCTGGAAGATTAACTCCCACTTGATTCAAGCGATTGAAGTACCCAGACAATCTGAGCACATGCTCACTAGTTGAGCGATTCTCCTCCATCTTTTAGACATAGAACTTGTCGGAGACTTCATATCTCTCAACTCGGGTATTTGCTTGAAATATTAACTTCAACTCCTGGAACATCTCATATGGTCCATGACGTTCAAAACGTCTTTGAAGTCCCGATTCTAAACCGTAAAGCATGGTGCACAAAACTATCAAGTAGTCATCATGTTGGGCTAGCCAAACGTTCATAACATCTGCATCTGCTCCTGCAATAGGTCTGTCACCTAGCGATGCATTAAGGACATAATTCTTCTGTGCAGCAATGAGGATAAACCTCAGATCACGGATCCAATCCGCATCATTGCTACTAACATTTTTCAACACAATTTTCTCTAGGATCATACCAAAATAAACATATGAAAGCAACAACGCAAGCTATTGGTCTTACAACATAATTTGCAAAATACTACCAGGACTAAGTTCATGATAAATTTAAGTTCAATTAATCATATTACTTAAGAACTCCCACTTAGACAGACATCTCTCTAGTCATCTAAGTGATCACGTGATCCAAATCAACTAAACCATGTCCGATCATCACGTGAGATGGAGTAGTTTTCAATGGTGAACATCACTATGTTGATCATATCTACTATATGATTCATGCTCGACCTTTCGGTCTCCGTGTTTCGAGGCCATATCTGCATATGCTAGGCTCGTCAAGTTTAACCTGAGTATTCCGCGTGTGCAAAACTGGCTTGCACCCGTTGTAGATGGACGTAGAGCTTATCACACCCAATCATCACGTGGTGTCTGGGCACGACGAACTTTGGCAACGGTGCATACTCAGGGAGAACACTTCTTGATAATTAGCGAGAGATCATCTTAAAATGCTACCATCAAACAAAGCAAGATAAGATGCATAAAGGATAAACATCACATGCAATCAATATAAGTGATATGATATGGCCATCATCATCTTGTGCTTGTGATCTCCATCTCGAAGCACCGTCGTGATCACCATCGTCACCGGTAGCGACACCTTGATCTCCATCGTAGCATCGTTGTCATTTCGCCATCTATTGCTTCTCGACTATCGCTACCGCTTAGTGATAAAGTAAAGCAATTACTGAAGCGTTGCATTTCATACAATAAGCGACAACCATATGGCTCTGCGCGATTGCCGATAACTACGGTTACAAAACATGATCATCTCATACAATAAAATATAGCATCACGTCTTGACCATATCACATCACAACATGCCCTGCAAAAACAAGTTAGGCGTCCTCTACTTTGTTGTTGCAAGTTTTACGTGGCTGCTACGGGCTTAGCAAGAACCGTTCTTACCTACGCATCAAAACCACAGCGATAGTTCGTCAAGTTGGTGCTGTATTAACCTTCGCAAGGACCGGGCGTAGCCACACTCGATTCAGCTAAAGTGAGAGAGACGGACACGCCAGCCACCTTTAAGCACGAAAGTGCTCGTAGCGGTGAAACCAGTCTCGCGTAAGCGTACGCGTAATGTCGGTCCGGGCCGCTTCATCTCACAATACCGCCAAACCAAAATATGACATGCTGGTAAGCAGTATGACTTGTATCTCCCACAACTCATTTGTGTTCTACTCGTGCATATAACATCAACGCATAAAACCTGGCTCAGATGCCATTGTTGGGGAACATAGTAATTTCAAAAAATTCCTCGCACACACAAGATCATGGTGATGGCATAGCAACAAGAGGGAGAGTGTTGTCTCGTACCCTCGTGAGACCGTGAAGCGAAGCGTTAACAACGCGTTGATGTAGTCGTCGTCTTCACGATCCGACCGATCCAAGCTCCGAGCGTCTGGGGCCTCCGAGTTCAGCACACGTTCAGCTCGATGACGATCTCCGGCCTCCGATCCAGCGAAGCTCCGAAGATGAGTTCCGTCAGCACGACGGCGTGGTGACGATAATGATGTTCTACCGGCACAGGGCTTCGCCTAAACTCCATGACGATATGACCGAGGTGGAATATGGTGGAGGGGGCACCGACACAGCTAAGGAGCGATCCGTAGATCAACTTGTGTGTCTGGGGTGCCCCCTGCCCGTATATAAAGGAGCAAGGGAAGGGGCGGCGGCCAAGGGAGGGCGCGGGGAGGAGTCCTACTCCCAGGAGTAGGACTCCCTTCTTTCCTAGTCCAACTAGGAGAGGGAAGGAAGGGAAGGAGAAGGAGAAGGAAGGAGAGGAGGAAGAGTAGGAAGGGGGCGGCCCCTAGTCCAGTCGGTTTGGGCTAGGGGGCGCGCGCCTGCCTCCTCTCTTCCACCACTTGGCCCATGAGGCCCATTGCTTCTTCCTCGTATTCCCGTAACTCCCCGGTACCCCCGAAAATACCCGAATCACTCGAAAACTTTCCAAACTCCGAATATAGTCGTCCAATATATCAATCTTTACATCTCGACCATTTCGAGACTCCTCGTCATGTCCCCGATCTCATCCGGGACTCCGAACTCCTTCGGTACATCAAAAATCATAAACTCATAATATAACTGTCATCGAAAACTTAAGCGTGGGGACCCTACGGGTTCGAGAACTACGTAGACATGACCTAGAACTATTCTCGGTCAATAACCAATAGCGGGACCTGGATGCCCATATTGGCTCCTACAAATTCTACGAAGATCTTTATCGGTCAAACCGCATAACAACATACGTTGTTCCCTTTGTCATCGGTATGTTACTTGCCTGAGATTCGATCGTCGGTATCAAATACCTAGTTCAATCTCGTTACCGGCAAGTCTCTTTACTCGTTGCGTAAGGCTTATAGTGATGTGCATTACCGAGAGGGCCCAGAGATACCTCTCCGACAATCGGAGTGACAAAACCTAATCTCAAAATACGCCAACCCAACATGTACCTTTGGAGACACCTGTAGTGCTCCTTTATAATCACCCAGTTACATTGTGACGTTTGGTAGCACCCAAAGTGTTCCTCCGATAAACGGGAGTTGCATAATTCTCATAGTTACAGGAACATGTATAAGTCATGAAGAACGCAATAGCAACATATTAAATGATCAAGTGCTAGGCTAACGGAATGGGTCATGTCAATCACATCATTCTCCTAATGATGTGATCCCATTAATCAAATGACAACACATGTCTATGGTTAGGAAACATAACCATATTTGATTAATGAGCTAGTCAAGTAGAGGCATACTAGTGACACTATGTTTGTCTATGTATTCACACATGTATTATGTTTCCGGTTAATACAATTCTAGCATGAATAATAAACATTTATCATGAAATAAGGAAATAAATAATAACTTTATTATTGCCTCTAGGGCATATTTCCTTCAGTATTGTTGCCATCGAGGATAAAAAGATGAGGTTTATATCATATTGCATAAGTTTATCCCTTTACATCATGTCATCTTTCTTAATGTGTTACTCTGTTCTTTATGAACTTAATACTCTACATGCATGCTGGATAGCGGTCGATGTGTGGAGTAATAGTAGTAGATGCAGGCAAGAGTCGGTCTACTTGTCACGGACGTGATGCCTATATACATGATCATGCCTAGATAATCTCATAATTATTCGCTTTTCTACCAATTGCTCGACAACAATTTGTTCACCCACCATAATACTTATGCTATCTCGAGAGAAGCCTCTAGTGAAACCTATGCCCCCTGGGTCTATCTCTTATTATATTTGCTTCCAATCTAATTTTATTTGCATCTTTACTTTTCCAATCTATATCATAAAAATACCAAAAATATTTATCTTATCATATTATCTCTATCAGATCTCACTTTCGCAAGTGGCCGTGAAGGGATTGACAACCCCTTTTTTGCGTTGGTTGCGAGGTTCTTGTTTGTTTGTGTAGGTGCGTGGGACTTTTGAGGAGCCTCCTACTGGATTGATATCTTGGTTCTCAAAAACTGAGGGAAATACGTACGCTACTTTGCTGCATCACCCTGTCCTCTTCAAGGAAAACCAACGCAAGCTCAAGACGTAGCAGGGAGCAGGTGCAGGAGCCAGTGCGGGAGCCGGTGCGGGAGCAGGTGCAGCTGTAGGTGCTGGTGCAAAGCTAGTCGAGCTGCTCCCCAAGAAGTCAGCAAGGGGGAAGTCCGCTGCATTTTTTTCTTGGATTTTGCCTGGTCCAATTGAAAACGGCCGGAACCAAGATAGTAGACATATCTACAACCACCTGTTTTGCGGCAGCTACCGCGGTTGCGACTGTTTCAGATGATTTCTTCTCAACCATAATCTCAACCTTCTTGTCGATGTTTTCTTCAGTTAACCTCCGTCTTTCCTTTCTCTCCTCCATGGTCTCACGATAGTACTTCTTCCACGTGGCGCCATCTCCGACACCATGCATGCGTCCATACGATGGTCGAGTGTCCACTGGGAGTCCTTTCAATATGTTCAACGCCTGATTGAATGGAGTGTCCCACTTGGGCCTCGCCAATGCCTCAGACGGCGAGTCGCTTTCGGCCACAATCCTGTGCTGCTCTCTCTGCAAAATGCACAAGGATCATCTACAAATATGACTAACGTGCAGTCGAATTGATCTGAAACTAAAATTACCAGCAGTCTCATGAACTCCGTCGTGACCCCGTTCGTCTTGAAAACCTTCTTCACTGGGTCCCAACGTTGTCGGGCCCTAAGGACGTCACGCTCCTGCGGGACGATGAACTCCACCAAGGGGTCTAGGATGCCTAGACTCGCGGCTTCCGCGTCCTACTTGGCCCATATGGACCTCTTCCCGCTGTAACCACGGCTTCCAAGGTGTTGGCTCCCAATGTTCCTCTGTTGAAGCCCCTTCATGTACTTCGACTTTTTTGGGCAGCTTCGGCCTCGCAAGCCGCCTTGAATATTTGAAAGTGCTCTTCCGTGATTGTCGGATTATCCTTTACAATCTTGGATTAGGGTTCCTTTTTTATGATGATCTGATATTTCACCCTTGATTTCCAGGCGGCCAACGCATCGCTAAACTTGGTCATGGCATGTTTGTTTATCTTCTTCATTGCTGGGTCCTTATCTGGATCTTTATAATCGTTTTCATTCTGGTCCGGGAACAAAAATATCTGGTGCATCTTCTTTAGGAGGGAGGGCCTCATATTATCTATCTTCTTTGGTTTCGCATCGTTGATGGCGGCGATTGTACATATGATGCAGCCTACTTGATTGTCGTAGCACGCGCGCGCTTCCTCGGGTGCGGTTGGCTTAAAATTGCCATCGTCCACCTATGTGACCACCAGTCTAATAGTCCTGAGATTGTTAGGAAGTCGTTGCCTCTTTGCTTTTGGTTCTATACCGGCTCCGCTAGTCTTGACACCGGTCTCAGTCTCAGCGCCGATCTCGATGCCGGTCTCAGTCTCAGCGCTGGTCTCGATGTCAGTCTCAATCTCCGATGTTATAGGTGGACCCACCAACATCGACTCTTGATCGTCGGCGTCCCTCAAAAATTCTTCTGCTGCCCGGTAAACGATGTCGCAATCACCAGAACCCTGTCCTTCATCGTTGCTAGCCATGTTTCCTACGATTAAATCTAGTAATTAATTCTAGACCTAATAAAATGAATAATGACATGGAGGAACGTTGACTCCTTCCCGGTGCGGCAAATCCCGGGAACTCGATATGTCCCAGTTTGTAGCACAAGTCATGCCGAAATTCACGGAAAATTTCGGCATGATTTTTGCTAAAAAGTGGACAAATCAAGAACCTGAAATTTACCAGAACAGAAATGAATCAACATTCTGGCAAAACATAGGCCACTCGGCTTCATTCCCTGGAAACAACAAAGCCACTTGGGCACAATCAAAACATGTGCAAACACAATTGAGGAATTTGCATATATCGTGACCACTTCAAATTTGCATGTCCTAGCGCTTTACACTTCAAGAAAATCTACACAAATCTCATGCTCTCTCAAACTCAATTAAAAAACTAAATATAGATTATATTTAGTTAACTACTAAACTAAACTTTACTCCAAACTAAACCCAACTGCCCTAATTAACATCTAGTTAAACAAACTCAATTCAAAAACTAAACTCTACTGAACTAATTAACATCTGCATTATCTACTACTTAACAACTATTATTACCCTAACTAAAAACATCTACTATTAACCATACTGCCCTAGTTAACTAGTACCATCACTACTACTAATTAACATCTACTACTACTACTAAAAATCATTATGTATGAACCCTAGTACTAATTAACATGTACTACTACTGCTAATTAACATGGCAGAGGAAAAAAAAGCTGAGAGAGACGGGGTGGGGGTGGGGTGGGGGGCTTACAGAGAGGGGAGAGACGGTGGCGGGGAGGTGCTCGACGACGGAGGTAGGGGCGGCGAGGGCGGGCTCGGGATCGGGAGGCGGCGATCCTGGGCGGGCTCGGGGGTGATGAGGTCGAGGGCGGCGATGGTGAGGTCGAGGGCAGCCCGAGAGGCGACGGCAGTGAGGCTAGGCAACCTCGGGCGGCGGCAGTGAGGATGAGCGCGGCGTCGACGACGGCAGGAGATGGCGGCGAACTGGGGGCGACGGCGAAGTGGGGGAGACGGCGGCGAAGTGGGGAGAGGGATTTGGGGGAGAAGTGGTGGCCGGGGGGAAACCGTTTTTGGGTTAAGTCAAAAATAACGGTAGCGCGTTAGGGAAAACGCGCTATAGCTAACTAACACAATATGATCAAACCCCTAAATTAACCCTCAAAAACCCCCTAACCCCCCCTAAAAAAACAAAAAACCCAGCTCCTGCCTGCTGCTGACGCGTGGAGGCATTTTGGTCTTGGTTGGTATTACCAACCGAGACTAAAGGTCCTCCTGTCTGGGCGCCCCGCAGCGGCCATGTGGAGCCCTTCTGTCCCGGTTTGTAAGTGAACCGGGACTACAGGGTTTGGGCTTCAGTCCCGACCCTTTAGTCCGGGTTTCAAAACCGGGGCTAAAGGGCCTCTGGAACCGGGCCAAATGGGCCATTTTCTACCAGTGTCCTGTGGTTGCATGTTCCGATACTGCTAGCTAATAATGCTGCTATCAAAATATAACCGCGCATGGTACATGGCAATGGTGCCTGATCACTACTAGGGAAAACGTTATACACAGAACTTTTTGTACCCGCGCTACTGCTACTTCTAGTAGTAGTAGCGCGGTTGCCACCCGCGCTACTACTACTTAGTGGTAGCGCGGGTCGGGGCCCCGCGCTACTACTAAGTAATTGAGAACTAAAAAATAAATTCCATCCATGGCGGCTACTTCTGCTGAGCATCATCGTCCTCTCCATCCATGGCTGCTACTGGTCCTGGAGGGGATGAAGTTGTCTGTGGTGATGGTGCTTCCCACCCAACTTGTGCCCGCACCTCGCGTCTCTGCTGTTACAAGAGAAGAAAATTATTAGAAAGAGGAATCTGAGATAGAGAGCAGGAGGAGGAGGAACTCACCGGTGGCCACCGGAGTTGGAGCCGATGCCCGAAACCCTAGATGAAGCTCGGTGACCTGTTGTTGCTTGTCGTGGGACCCTTGACCTGGCGAGGAGGTGCAAGTGGTTGCGTTCATGGCGGATCTGGCCGCCACCATGGACGACGCTCTGCTGGTTTCCGTCTCCTTCCCCAGTGGAGAAGGAGGATGGAGGGGGAGGGGAGGGGTCTGCAGTGCGAGAGGAGGTTGTCAGATTTGTGAGTGCCGCCGAGGTGCGAGGCCAGTAGTGGCAGTGTGTGAGGAAGGGAATGACGAGGAGGAGAAGGGGAATCAGAAGACTGTGGGTTTTGATTTGGGCCTCCGCACGCTATGTGTACATATGTTGCTACTACTATGGCATGTCCCGGGTGGGCACGGTAGAGACCACTTAGTAGTTGATGGATTCATGTACCTAGGGTAGGGTCATAGGCCTGACCTAAACGTCCTACCCAAGGACACCCTTAGAAGAAATCACCTTCCAGTCGACTAACGAGGAACCCACTCGACTGACAAGAAGGACTCGACCATGGAGACTCACTCGACCATGAAGATACACTCGACCACCGGAAGGTCGAAGGCACTCCACAACACAACGGCACATGGCTGAATAGACTTAATGATAGTTAAGGCACTTTATGAGGCGTTACGATGCGCCCTGTGCTTAATGTACTTTAACCTCTCCATTATGTGGGCTGGCTGGGGTCTGGCGCACTATATAAGCCACCCCTCCACAGGCGGAGGGGTTCGCACTCTTGTAACACCGATACACATAATCCACTCGACCGCCTCGGGGCTCCGAGGCGTGGGGCTTTACTTCCTCAGAAGGGCCTAAACTCGTACATCGCTTGTGTTTACAACCTCTCCATAGCTAGGACCTTGCCTCTCCATACCTAACCCCTACTCTCTTTGTCGGACTTAGAACCACGACGGTTGGCGCCCACCGTGGGGCAGGTGTTTTAGCGATTTGTGGAGAAGTTGCGGTACTTCAGTACTTTCATCATGATGACTGCTGGAGTTTTGGTTGGGGCGCGAGATCCGTCTCGGTGCTCTCACCTTTGTCGCCGACGACTCGCGTGGCTCGTGGAGGCTCCACTCGACATCGAGGCGCTCCCGTCCATGGTGCGGCGCGCTTTCGCGCATGTGTCGCGGCGTTCTGCTGCGGCAACCGTCGACCCGTGTCGGTCGACTCCTTTATCGACCACCGTCCGGTCTCCCACCAGTATAAGCGCTCTGGTGATCGAGACTTCAGCGGTGGGTGAAGCCTGTGATGGCTCGCCAGACAGCTACCGCCAGTCGCGACAATTGAGCCCGACGAGTCTCTCTACGGCTTGTTCGATCTGTCGGTGGCTCGAGAGAGCGCATCGAATCGATAGCGATGATCCAGTGGCGAAATCCTCATAGTCGACGGCCCCGCGATCCTCCGGCCGCCCATAGGGGCGGAAGCGGCGATGGGGGTGACCTCGCGCAAGACCACGAAGAATACCAGCCCGAGACACTCGACTCTCTGCAGAGAGAAGAGCTTCGCCGCAGGAACATGGATGCCCTGCATACTCCCATCGTGGGAGAAACCCCCGAGGCTCGCGCCTTGGAGGAGGCACGTTTGGCCAATGTTTTGAACGCGCTCGCTTGAGAACCTTCAGCGAGCACTTTCGGCGTCTTGTGGCGGCAATGAGTTCTGAAGCGGTCGGCGTCGACTCTTCCCACCGACTCGGTATACCGCCGCCAATCGAGAATTTAGCTGCGCAACCCGTATAGCGAGTCCATCCAGCCTTCACGATCGGAAGGGAGAGGCTTGATCGATCGAGATTTACTCCGAGCAGCAGGAGACCAAAACTCAGCCGTGTCGCGATCGCGCAGCGAAATTCACGGTCGATCCGTCGCTGCGAATCTTTATTTAGTCGACTCACGATCCCGAATCGCCTCCCGGCGGGGAAGAGGCGCGACAATGGCGAGATCAGTATGGAGACCGACACGGCCGGGATGACAGCGTCAGCGCCCGTTTCCCCTCGAGGAAGGGTCTTCGCTGCTCGGCGGCAGGATGATGACGTCGATTCGATCGGGCGAAGAATTCGGTCGACCCGTGGAACCAGCTTCAACGCGATCTATTATCATGCAAGGCTTGGTCGACCGAACAGAGCCCATCAAAGGCGGACCGAGAGGATGCACCCTAGCGATCGAGTGCATGTTTCGGTCGGAGTGTTTTAGCGAGGCTATCGAGCCGTAGTGATCCCCCAATTTCAGGTTGGCAGCGAGAGTCAGCAAATTCCTTCGGGGAGTCCAAGCCTGAAACTTGGCTTGAAGATTACCAGTGGCTGTTCAGATTGGTGGTGGGAATGATGAGGTGGCCATGAAGCATTTGCCCTCATGTTGGAAGGATCTGCGGGCGTGGCTGAATCGATTACCTCCTAGCGATATATACACTTGGAAAGATTTGTCGAGTGTTCGTCGGGACTTTGAAGGAACTTGCAAGCGACGGTTGGTTTGTGAGCTGCAAGTCTGCGTCTGAAGACCAATGAAACTCTCCGAGAGTACATTCAGAGGTGGATTACTCGCACCATCTTGTGGAAAATGTGTCCGATCATCGAGCGGTTTATGCCTTCAAAGATGGCGTCAAACGAGAATTGAGTCGAAGTTTGGTCGAACCGGAGACATGACCTTGAGTCGAATGATGGAGATTGCTACCAAGTATGCCAATGGCGAGGAAGAGGACGGACTCCGAAGCGGCAAGTACAAGCCAAGTCGATCGGAGAAGGAAATTCGATCGGAAGCGAAGCGGAAAGCCGAGCCAGCAGCTCCTGGTGAGGCCCTGGCCGTGACTCAGGGGAAGTTCAAGGGGAAGCCAAAAGGATCCTGGAATCCTAAGAAAGTAAAGGATAAAGAAGGAAATGGCGTGATGGATATGCCATGCCATATTCACACGAAGAAAGATGAAGAGGGCAACATCATTTACCCAAAGCACACCACTCGCCGCCGATGTCGACTCTGATCCAGCGGCCAGGAAAAGCAGTCTAAGGACAAGGAGAAGGAGCGAGACAAGGCCGGAGACAAAGAGGACGGTGAGGAAGAATATCCACATGTCAACTCCACTCGATGATCTTCGCAAATGTGGAAAGCAAAAGTCATTGAAAGTCATTAACCGTGAGGTGAACATGGTTGCCCAGTAAAACCAAGTTATGTGAAGTGGTCCCAAACACCCATCACATTCGACCAATCGATCATCCGACTCATATTGCCACCCCAGGCGGCAAGCTTTGGTGGTCGATCCAATTGTCGAAGGCACTCATCGACGAAAGTCTTGATGGATGGTGGTAGTGGGCTGAACTTGTTATATCTGAGACACATTGAAAGGGATGGGCATTCGATGTCGGTGAGCACCGACAACATGAGTTTCCACGAGTCATACACGGGAAGAAGGCCAACTCACTCGGCCAAATAGCTCGGGCGTGGTTTTGGTGATTCAAGCATTTTCGCAAGGAGAAATTGACCTTTGAGGTTGTGGATTTTCAGAGTGCATACCACGCCATTTTGGGGAGGCCAGCCTACGCACGATTCATGGCTCGACCATGTTACGTGTACCTCAAACTGAAAATGCCAGGCCCCGCGCTACTACTAAGTAATTGAGAACTAAAAAATAAATTCCATCCATGGCGGCTACTTCTGCTGAGCGTCATCGTCCTCTCCATCCATGGCTGCTACTGGTCCTGGAGGGGATGAAGTTGTCTGTGGTGATGGTGCTTCCCCACCCAACTTGTGCCCGCACCTCTCGTCTACTGCTGTTACAAGAGAAGAGAAAATTATTAGAAAGAGGAATACAGAGATAGAGAGCAGGAGGAGGAGGAACTCACCGGTGGCCACCGGAGTTGGAGCCGATGCCCGAAACCCTAGATGAAGCTCGGTGACCTGTTGTTGCTTGTCGTGGGACCCTTGACCTGGCGAGGAGGTGCAAGTGGTTGCGTTCATGGCGGATCTGGCCGCCACCATGGACGACGCTCTGCTGGTTTCCGTCTCCTTCCCCAGTGGAGAAGGAGGATGGAGGGAGGAGGGTCTGCGGTCACGAGAGGAGGTTGTCAGATTTGTGAGTGCCGCCGAGGTGCGAGGCCAGTAGTGGCAGTGTGTGAGGAAGGGAATGACGAGGAGGAGAAGGGGAATCAGAAGACTGTGGGTTTTGATTTGGGCCTCCGCACGCTATGTGTACATATGTTGCTACTACTATGGCATGTCCCGGGTGGGCACGGTAGAGACCACTTAGTAGTTGATGGATTCATGTACCTAGGGTAGGGTCATAGGCCTGACCTAAACGTCCTACCCAAGGACACCCTTAGAAGAAATCACCTTCCAGTCGACTAACGAGGAACCCACTCGACTGACAAGAAGGACTCGACCATGGAGACTCACTCGACCATGAAGATACACTCGACCACCAGAAGGTCAGAAGGCACTCCACAACACAACGGCCTGTAATTGAATAGACTTAATGATAGTTAAGGCACTTTATGAGGCGTTACGATGCCTTGTGCTTAATGTACTTTAACCTCTCCATTATGTGGGCTGGCTGGGGTCTGGCGCACTATATAAGCCACCCCTCCACAGGCGGAGGGTTCGCACTCTTGTAACACCGATACACATAATCCACTCGACCGCCTCGGGGCTCCAGGGCGTGGGGCTTTTACTTCCTCCGAGAAGGGCTGAACTTCGTACATCGCTTGTGTTTACAACCTCTCCATAGCTAGGACCTTGCCTCTCCATACCTACCCCCTACTCTCTTGTCGGACTTAGAACCACGACGGTTGGCGCCTTGTGGGGCAGGTGTTTTAGCGATTTGTGGAGAAGTTGCGGTACTTCAGTACTTCCATCATGATGACTGCTGGAGTTTTGGTTGAGGCGCGAGATCCGTCTCGGTGCTCTCACCTTTGTCGCCGGCGACTCCGCGTGGCTCGTGGAGGCTCCACTCGACATCGAGGCGCTCCCGTCCATGATGCGGCGACTTTTCGCGCATGTGTCGCGGCGTTCTGCTGCAGCAATCGTCGACCCGTGTCGGTCGACTCCTTTATCGACCACCGTCCGGTCTCCCACCAGTATAAGCGCTCTGGTGGTCGAGACTTCAGCGGTGGGTGAAGCCTGTGATGGCTCGCCAGACAGCTACCGCCAGTCGCGCGCAATTGAGCCAGCGAGTCTCTCTACGGCTTGTTCGATCATCGGCGGCTCCGTAGAGAGCGCATCGAATGCGATAGCGATGATCCAGCGGCGGAAATCCTCATGGTCGGCGGCCCCATGATCCTCCGGCCGCCCATGGGGGCGGAGCGGGCGATGGGGTGACCTCGCGCAAGACCACGAAGAATACCAGCCGAGACACTCGACTCTCTGCGAGAGAAGAGCTTCGCCCGCGGAACATGGATGCCTGCATACTCCCATCGCGGGAGAAACCCGAGGCTCGCGCCTTGGAGGAGGCACGTTTGGCCAATGTTGCTGAGCAGCGCTTCGCTTGGAGAACCTTCAGCGAGCACTCGGCGGCAGCAGCAGCGACAGCGTGTTCTGAAGCGGTCGGCGTCGACTCTTCCCACCGACTCGGGTATACCGCCGCCAATCCGAATTTAGCTGCTGCAACCCGTATAGCGAGTCCATCCAGCCTTCACGATCGGAAGCTGGGAGGAGGCAATGCGATCGAGATTTACTCGAGCAGCGGAGACCGAGAACTCAGCGATGTCGCGATCGCGCAGCAGAATTCACGGTCGATCCGTCGCTGCGAATCTATTGATCGGCTCACGGTCCCAGATCGCCTCCGCGGCGGGAAGGCGCGACAACCGGCGAGATCAGTATGGAGACCGACACGACCGGGATAGCGAGCGTCAGCGCCCGTTCCCCTCGAGGAAGGTCTTACGCTCCTCGGCGGCAGGATGATGAGCGTCGATTCGATCTGGGCGAAGAATTCGATCGACCCGAGGAACCGAGCTTCGACGTGCGATCTATTATCGTGCAAGGCTTGGTCGACGGAGCAGAGCCCATCGGCGGACCGAGAGGATGCACCCTAGCGATCGAGTGCATGTTTACGGTCGAGTGTTTTAGCGAGGCTATCGAGCAGTAGTGATCCCCCAATTTCGGGTTGGCAACGAGTTGACAAATTCATCGGGGAGTCCAAGCACGAAACTTGGCTTGAAGATTACCGAGTGGCTGTTCAGATTGGTGGTGGGAATGATGAGGTGGCCATGAAGCATTTGCCCCTCATGTTGGAAGGATCTGCCAGAGCGTGGCTGAATCAGTTACCTCCTAGCAGTATATACACTTGGGAAGATTTGTCCCGAGTGTTCGTCAGGACTTTTGAAGGAACTTGCAAGCGACCGGCTGGTTTGACAGAGCTGCAAGTCTGCGTGCAGAAGACCAATGAAACTCTCCGAGAGTACATTCAGAGGTGGATTACTCGCACCATCTTGTGGAAAATGTGTCCGATCATCGAGCGGTTTGCGCCTTCATAGATGGCGTCAAGAACAGGGAATTGAGTCTGAAGTTTGGTCGAACCGGAGACATGACCTTGAGTCGAATGATGGAGATTGCTACCAAGTATGCCAACGGCGAGGAAGAGGACCGACTCGAGCGGCAAGTACAAGCCAAGTCGATCGGAGAAGGGAAATTCGATCGGAAGCGAAGCGGAAAGCCGAGCCAGCAGCTCTGGTGAGGCCACAGCGTGACTCGGGGAAGTTCAAGGGAAGCCAAAAGGATCACGGAATCCTAAGAAAGTAAAGGATAAAGAAGGAAATGGCGTGATGGATATGCCATGCCATATTCACACGAAGAAAGATGAAGAGGGCAACATCATTTACCCAAAGCACACCACTCGCCCGATGTCGACTCTGATCCGGCGGTTTGGGAAAAGCAGTCTAAGGACAAGGAGAAGGAGCGAGACAAGGCGGAGACAAAGAGGGCGGTGAGGAAGAATATCCACATGTCAACTCCACTCGATGATCTTCGCAGATGTGGAAAGCAAAAGTCGTTGAAAGTCATTAACCGTGAGGTGAACATGGTTGCCCTAGTAAAACCAAGTTATGTGAAGTGGTCCCAAACACCCATCACATTTGACCAATCGATCATCCGACTCATATTGCCACCCACAGGCGGCAAGCTTTGGTGGTCGATCCAATTGTCGAAGGCACTCGGTGACGAAAGTCTTGATGGATGGTGGTAGTGGGCTGAACTTGTTATATCTGAGACACATTGAAAGGGATGGGCATTCCGATGTCGGTGAGCACCAAACAACATGAGTTTCCACGAGTCATACACAGGAAGAAGGCCAACTCACTCGGCCAAATAGCTCACGGGCGTGGTTTTGGTGATTCAAGCATTTTGCAAGGAGAAATTGACCTTTGAGGTTGTGGATTTTGAGTGCATACCACGCCATTTTGGGGAGGCCAGCCTACGCATACGATTCATGGCTCGACCATGTTACGTGTACCTCAAACTGAAAATGCCAGGCCCCAAGGGGTGATCAACATCACCGCGATCGGAAAAAGCGAAGAGTGCTTTGGAAGGGCTCGAAGATTGCCGACTCCCAAGTGACAGCGGTCGAATTCGAAGAATACAAGCAAAACGCATATCCGAAAGTGATTTGTTGCGATCAAGAAGCCGCCACAGAATCGCATTTGAGTCATCTGGTGAGGCGAAGCGAGTTCACATTCACCGGTGACCCCAATGCAGCCCGACCCACATCTCCACGACACTCGACCGAAATAGGAAGAAGCGCTCATCCGGTTCCTCCGTGAGAAGCTGGGACATTTTGCATGGAAGCCGGTGACATGCGGGTGTTCAGGGGCTGGCTGGGCATCGACTTCGAAGTCGACAAGTCAGCAAAACCAGTCAAAGAGCATCTTGGCGGTCCGCCGTCGAAGAAGAAAGGCTATTGGTGAAGAAGTGGCTCATTTGTTGGCGGCAGGATTTATCAGAGATATACCACTCGAGTGGCTCGCTAATGTCGTCATGGTTCCCAAGAAGGACAACTCGCTCCGCATGTGCATTGACTTTAAGCACATCAATCGGGCCTGCCGAAGGATCATTCCTCTCCCTCGCATAGATCAAATTGTTGACTTCGACCGCGGGATGTGAGAGATTGTCTTTTCTACGCATATTCCGGGTATCATCGGATCCGTCTGTATGGACCCGGCGAAATAAAACAGCTTTCATCACTCCATTCGGTGCTTACGCTATATCACCATGCCATTGGCCTAAAGAATGCGGAGCCACATTTATGCGAATGATTGAAGTGTCTTCTCACTCAAATCAGTCGGAATGTGGGCGTATATGGATGATATCGTCGTTAAGTCGCGAAAAGGTTCCGACCTGCTTGCGACCTTGCGAAACATTTGCCAACCTCGGAAGATGCGATATCAAGCTCAATCCGTCAAAGTGCACATTCGGAGTTCCTGGTGGAAAATTACTCGGTTTTCGTTTCGAGCGAGGATCGATGCTAATCGAGAAGATCGGCACTATTCTCCGAATGAAAGCATACTGTGCGAGTGCACGGCGTCGAAGCTTCTTGGATGCTTGGCGCATTAAGTCGATTCATCTCACGACTCGGTGAAAAGGCATTGCCTCTTTACCGGTGATGAAGAAGGCCGACAAGTTGAGTGGACTCGAAGCTGATGCAGCGTTTGCCGAGCTAAAAGCTCTGCTCTCCACCCAGCCGGTGCTTGCTGCTCCAATCAGCAAAGAGCCTCTGTTGCTCTATATCGCAGCCACAGGACAGGTCGTCAGTACAGTGCTTACGGTCGAGCGGGAAGAGGAAGGAAAAGCCTTCAAAGTTCAACGCCCGGTGTATTATTTGTCTGAAGTCTTGACTCCATCCAAGCAGCGATATCCACATTATCAGAAGCTTGTGTATGGAATATACATGACCACGAAAAAGGTTGCCCATTATTTCTCTGATCATTCTATCACGATCGTCGGTGACGCTCCTTTATCGAGATTACACTGTGAGACGCAACGGTCGAGTGGCGAAATGGGCGATTGAACTTCTTCCCTTGATATCAAATTTGAGGCAAAAGCCATTAAGTCGAGGCTATAGCGGATTTCCTTGCCGAGTGGATTGAACAACAGCGGTGGTGAAGTTCACTCGGAGCATTGGACCATGTTCTTTGACGGCTCTAAAATGCTGAATGGTTCGGTCTTTGGGGTTGTTCTGGTTTCCCCCAGAGGAGATAAGCTTAGGTATGTGCTCCAGATTCACTTTGATTCCTCAAACAATGAGGCACAGTACGAGGCCCTTTTATATGGGTTGCGCATGGCCATCTCACTCGGCGTCCGTTGCCTGATGGTCTATGGCGACTCAGATTTTGTGGTCAACCAGGTGATGAAGGAGTGGGACGTGAGAAGCCCAGCCATGACTGGATACTGCAATGCAGTGAGGAAGCTGGAAAAGAAGTTCGAGGGGTTGGAGCTCCATCACATCCCCCGACTGAAAAATCAAGTAGTAGATGATCTGGCAAAGATAGGTTCCAGAAGAGAAGCCATTCCGAGTGGTGTGTTTTTGGAGCATATACACACTTCGTCAGTTAAAGAAGATCCCTTCACAGAGGAAGTTCCACAGCCCAAGAGTGCCACAGACCCGACTGAGGTTGAGGTCCCAGCAGTGGTCGACTTGGTCATGGAAGTTTTAGTGGTCACTCCCGACTGGACAATTCCCTACATTGCATATATCCTGAGAAAAGAGCTCCCAGAAGATGAGGAAGAGGCTCGGCAGGTCGTCCGTCGATCCAAAGCCTTTACCGTTATCAAAGGACAGCTGTATAGAGAAAGCCCGACTGGAGTTGGTCAAAAATGCATAACGCCGGAAGAAGGTCGAGTCATACTCAATGACATCCACTCGGGGACCTGTGGTCACCATGCGTCCTCTCGGACCATCGTAGCCAAAGCATACCGAGCTGGATTTTACTGGCCAAGGGCGAATGAGATGGCGAAAGAAATAGTGGACAAGTGTGAAGGATGTCAGTTCTATTCCAATATGTCACACAAGCCCGCGTCAACTCTGAAGACCATTCCACTCGTCTGGCCTTTCGCAGTATGGGGGTTGGACATGGTCGGTCCCTTGCGAACAGGTCGGAGCGGTTTCACACATGTGCTGGTAGCAGTCGACAAGTTCACCAAGTGGATTAAGGCTAAACCAATCAAGAACCTTGACGCCGGTACTGGTGTTTCCTTCATCAGGGAGCTGACGTTCAGATATGGAGTCCCGCACAGCATCATCACGGATAATGGATCGAATTTCGACTCGGAAGAATTCAAGGATTTCTGCAACGCTCAAGGCACGCGAGTCGACTACGCTCCAGTCGCCCATCCACAGTCGAATGGACAGGCAGAGCGGGCCAATGGCTTAATCCTCAAAGGTTTGAAGCCCCTACTGATGCGAGATCTCAAGCATGCGGCTGGAGCATGGGTCGACGAACTCCCTTCAGTGCTTTGGGGATTGCGGACCACGCCTAATCGGTCGACCGGAAGAACCCCATTCTTCTTGGTCTATGGAGCTGAAGCAGTCCTGCCGAGTGATCTTCTCCACAACGCTCCCCGGATTGAACTTTACAACGAAGCAGAAGCTGAGCAAGCGCGTCAGGACGCAGTCGACCTTCTAGAGGAGGAAAGGGAGATGGCTCTGATCCGCTCGACCATCTACCAGCAAGACTTGCGTCGACTTTACGCCAGAAATGTGAGAGGTCGAGCCTTCCAGGAAGGGGATCTAGTTCTCCGAGTGGATCAGCAGAAACAACATAAGCTCGCTCCCTCCTGGGAAGGACCTTTCATTATCACCAAAGTTCTCCACAACAGGGCATATCGTCTTTATAACGTCGAACACAATATCGAAGAGCCCCGAGCTTGGAATGCGGATCTGCTCCGCCCATTTTACACTTAAAAGTTTTTCACTCGGATGAATTGTAATAAAGTACTCCTGTAGTTCATGGATTTCGAAATAATAGTGTCATAATTCCTTCATAATTTTTGTCACTTTTTATTTTTTGTCCAGTAAATTTTTCCCCCAGTGGGTGGCTTAGCCGCGAATCCGTTTCGCCTAAGTTTGTACAAATCCTACCGAGTGGTAAGCCAGACTTCCACTCGGAGGCTTAGCCGCGAATCCGTTTCGCCTAAGTAACTAAAAATCCTACCGAGTGGTAAGCCAGACTTCCACTCGGGGGCTTAGCTGCAGCCCAGTGCTCGCCTAAGTAACTGAAAATCCTACCGAGTGGTAAGCCAGACTTCCACTCGGGGGCTTAGCTGCAGCCCAGTGCTCTTCTAAGTAACTGAAAATCCTACCGAGTGGTAAGCCAGACTTCCACTCGGGGGCTTAGCTGCAGCCCAGTGCTCGCCTAAGTAACTAAAAATCCTACTGAGTGGTAAGCCAGACTTCCACTCGGGGGCTTAGCTGCAGCCAAGTGCTCGCCTAAGGTATAAAAAATCCTACCGAGTGGTAAGCCAGACTTCCACTCGGGGGCTTAGCTGCAGTCCAAGTACTCGCCTAAGTATAACGTACGCTCGCAAGGAGGACGAAGTGCAGGTCGACTGCGACCCTCTCCTCCGAGCTACACCATAAGTATAATGTGCGCTCGCAAGGAAGACGAGGTGCAGGTCGACTGCGACCCTCTCTTCCGAGCTTCGCCACAAATACAATAAAAATCCTACCGAGTGAAGAGCAAACCTCTCACTCGGGGGCTTAGCTGCAGCCCAGTGCTCGCCTAAGGTATAAAAAATCCTACCGAGTGAAGAGCAAACCTCTCCTTTGGGGGCTTAGCTGCAGCCAGTGCTCGCCTAAGGTATAAAAAATCCTACCGAGTGAAGAGCAAACCTCTCACTCGGGGCTTAGCTGCAGCCAGTGCTGCGCCTAAGGTATAAAAAATCCTACCAAGTGAAGAGCAAACCTCTCACTCGGGGCTTAGCTGCAGCCAGTGCTGCGCCTAAGGTATAAAAAAATCCTACCAGTGAAGAGCAAACCTCTCACTGGGGCTTAGCTGCAGCCCAGTGCTTGCCTAAGGTATAAAAAATCCTACCGAGTGAAGAGCAAACCTCTCACTCGGAGGCTTAGCTGCAGCCCAGTGCTCGCCTAAGGAATAAGTCGACTGCAGTGGGCATCTTACTGTGAACCTGCAAAGGGCAATTCGAGCCAAAAGCAATCATATCCAAACACAAAATCCAAGTTTAGGTCGATACCTAAAAGAACCGAGAGTGCTCAGGCACTAAGCCTGTTAAGGTTTTATCGGTTACAATTCCACTCGGCATACCGAGGCAAATTTAAAGTGTCGGACTTAAAGGAAGTTTTTTACCCCTCCTGTGGAGGGCTGGAAGGAGCAACGAACTCATCGAGGTCGATCCCGTCTGCGATCCGTGTAGCAGCAGCGATGAAAGTTTCCATGAAGGACCTGAAGTCATGTTTCTTGGTGTTGGCCACTCGGAGAGCCATGACTTCTCTTCTCGTGCATCCTTGCGATGGACTCGGGCCAGCGCAGGCGACATCTGCGCCACACCGAGTCGAGGACTTCTTCCACTCCTGCACTCGGTCGGGGACGGCGTTCAGACGAGCCATCAGCGACTCGAGGTCATTTTGGAGTGTCGCCCCGGGCCAGAGCGTCGAGTCGATGCGGGACGTAGCAACCTTAAGCCTTGCGAGGTAGTCCACGACAGCTGCGACACGGGACTCCAGTCGGAAGACATTCATGGCAACTTCATCATTCACCGGAGAATTGACAGGGTCAAGGTTCGGCTCCAACTGGCTGGTTTCTTCTTCAAAGTTGCGGTGAATTCTGCAAAGACAAAACCCGAGTCAAGATAATGGTCGAATGGGAACATCACGGTTGGAAGTGTTGGTCGAGTGTAAAGATTACCTTCTAGCATAAGGAACAATTTCTTAGCAAGACCACCCGGAAGCCTTCCGGTCATTCTTCTTCCCGATCGGTGGTTGATCTTCTCGGTCGAGTGGTCTTGTCGACTTTCGGTCGGTCGACATCCTTGGTGGCAATTGCGAGCAGCCTTGATTGGTGTTTTCTGTTCGAGCTTGGTGACTGAAGCTAACTTCGCGTCAGCGAGCTTAGTCTTCTCAGATAGCTCAAGATCCTTCTTCCTCTGGGCCTCCTTCACCTTGCCTGCAAATTACAGCAAAGTCAGATTTGAAACAAATGGGAGGAGAAAGGAGTCGTCGAAGTCTCACCGAACATACCTTTGGTCTCCTCCTTCGCCTTCGTCAGATTCTCCTACACTAGCTTCAAGTCCAGCTCGAGCTGAATATGCTTCTGCTCCAGTTCATTATAGCGCGCCGCAAGATCACAGGATTTCTACGAAGAACCAATCAACAAAATGTCAAAAATGATTCACTTCCGAGTGAATAGGGAAAAATCATACGTTTCTAAGACCACAGTCGAATGCAAGCATTCGACTGTAGTCTCGGGGACTATACCCAGTGGGTGCACTCAGCGTGCCCCCTTGGTCCTATTCAAACGAGTCGACCGATCGACCAAAAAAAGGAAACTTCCTCGGTGTAATCAAGCGCGTGATCGACCACAGTCTCGGGGACTACACCTAGTGGGTGCACTCAGCGTGCCCCCACTAGTTTCAGAAATCCATTCGCCCTAGTCGAATGATGGTCAATCTTACTTATAAAGCCTAAGGCGATCGCCAGTGATCGACCTTAGTATAGGGACTACACCCAGCGGGTGCACTCAGCGTGCCCCCGCTAACACGGAGTTTTTATCGACACACCCACTGGGTGATTGCTATGGATGTCAGAAAAGAAAAAAAAGTTTTGATAGCATATCCTAACAGAACAGGCGGTGGTCGACTGACCTGAACATTGCTTTGAAGAGTGGAGCTGGCGTCATAAGCCGCTTGGCTTGCATCCCGGACGATCTTCACCTGCTCCATCATGATCCCTGCTTGGCGTATCGCCTCCTTAGCGGCACTAGCTTGGTCCTCCGGGACATGGTGCGTAGTGAAGAGCGAAAGTTGCCCAGCACTCGACGAAGTGGGTCGAGCACTCGTCAATGGCACCGCGAAAGACACGGTGTGTCGAGTGGTGTTCTCCCCCTCCGTGGCAACAGTCTCGGGCGCCGTCACATCTTGGGCTGCTTTGCCAGTGGACGCCTTCCTGCTCCTCCTATGCCTCAGTGGTTCCTCATCCTCATCATCATCATCAGGAAGGGTGATAATATCATTGGTTGGAGCTTCAGAGAAGAATCAAAGTTAGAAACTATGAGTCAGTCGACTAAAGACGGAACTAAGGGTATAGTACCAGGATTTGAGGTCGCCGCATCCTCCATCTCATGGTCCTCAGCCTTGCCTGAGGTTTCAGAAGTTGCAGCACTGAAGTTCCAAAGAATCAGTCGATTAATTCAAGTATCAACCAGAGATAAAGCTTGTACAAAACAGGAAGACTTAAGTAATATGTTTACCCTGATATGGTAGGGATGGACACCTTCATCTTGGCAGAGGCTTGGTTGGCCTCGGCGGGCTACCTTCGACCGCTTGGCACCTTCTCGATCGGCACCGGAGAAGCGGTCCGAGGCGTTTGGTCGATGCGAGGCGATCGCAACCCCTACAGCGTTCATCGAAGGGTCATGAACAAGTTTCGACCGCCTTTCGGTAGCGGTGGTGCAACCTCCTCCTCCTCCTCCTCTACTTCATCCTCATCATCGTCGTAAATGCGTCATCGTCATCCTCGGCAGCGTCTGAATCCCACTCTTCTGGCTCTCACCCCGCTGGCTTCTCCCTCCTCGGTCGAACTGAGCTCCGTTGGGCATTGAGTACAGCTCGGTAAGGGCCTGAAAAGCGTCAAACAGAGCTCAATCGACCAAATTGCGGGACATCTGAAACACATTCAACAGACATACAATGGAAAGCAGAGCAAATATACCTTTTCTGGAACACTGTGATGGTCGAGTGGAGAAATCCTCCTGGATCCGTGAGGGTTATCCTTGTTCCTAGTGATCGCGGCCATCCACCTTTCCACTATGGCGTCGTCGACCGCCTCCGGGTGGACCAGTCTCGTCTTGGTTCCATGATACAACCACATGCAGTGGCTTCGGAACTGAAGAGGCTGGATTCGCCGAAGGAAAACCTCCGAAGGTCCATGCCGATCACGCCGTCCCGAACCAACTGCACCACGCGATCCATCAACATCTTCACATCAGCTCTCTCCTCCGGAACCACCTTCAGAGAGGAGGGGTTTGTTCACTCGACTCATGGTAAATGGAGGAAGTCCACTCGACTATCCCGGCATCAGCTCATTCTGGCAGTAGAACCAGGTCGACTGCCAGCCCCTGACCGACTCGGGAAAAGACATAGTTGGGAAGGTGCTCTTATTCCTCACTTGGATTCCTAGGCCCCCGCACATCTGGACCACTTGGGTTTTCTCATCACCTGGACTTGCCTTCTTCACAGTCTGAGAACGACATGTGAAGATGTGTTTGAACAAGCCCCAGTGCGGTCGACAGCCCAGGAAGTTTTCACACATGGATACAAATGCAGCAAGATACGCGATGGAGTTTGGAGTAAAGTGGTGGAGCTGGGCTCCAAAGAAGTTCAAAAAGCCACGAAAGAAAACGCTCGGTGGCAGGGAAAATCCTCGATCGACATGGGTGGCCAGGAGCACACACTCACCGTCCTCCGGCTGAGGTTGCCACTCTTTACCAAGAAGTCTTGCAGCGCCGTGGGGGATCAGCCCGTCGTCGGCCATGTCGAGGAGATCCTTCTCCCTGATGGTCGACTGGATCCAATCTCCCTGGACCCAGCCCTTCGGCAGGCGAGATCTCGACGAAGACCCGCTGCGGCTGGTAGATCTCCCCTTCACCTTCTCCGCCGCCGACGCCTTCTCCGCCGCCGATGCCTTCTTTGCGCGCTCCAGCACCGCCGTCTTCTCCTTGCCCATGGCCGCCGGCGAGATGCGCAAGGGAGAGCATTGCGGAGGCGACAGCGGTTGCGTTGGGCGGAGAAAAGGAGAGCAGAGGAGAAAGAATGGGGTACTGTGCAGAAACCCTCACAAGTCGCATTTATAACATCCCTTCCGAGTGGATGACAGGTGGACCCGAGCAATCCAATCATATCCCGAAATAGTTGCATTGACACGATACGTGGCGGAAAAAGCGGCAGAGATCGAGGCGTCCATGTCCTGTCCCGTCCGAGCGCCGCGGTCCGTTCCGCTTCGCGCGCTTCCCCAAATTTCGTATCCCGCGGAATCCGCGAGCGGCAGATCGGTCTGCCAAGTACGAGATTTCCTGCGATCCGTCGCTCGGGAACCGGCAAAGTATAAAAATCACTCGACGAAAGAACAAGAATGGATCGAGTCGACTGAAGAAAAGTTGCTCGTTATCAGCAAAGAAAATCTTGGTCAAAGAAAACGCATAACCAGCATGCCAAAGTTCAATCGGAAACAGCATCAACTCCTTCCTCATTCAAGCCTCGACCCATTCGGGGGCTAATGATGGATTCATGTACCTAGGGTAGGGTCATAGGCCTAACCTAAACGTCCTACCCAAGGACACCCTTAGAAGAAATCACCTTCCAGTCGACTAACGAGGAACCCACTCGACTGACTAGAAGGACTCGACCATGGAGACTCACTCGACCATGAAGATACACTCGACCACCAGAAGGTCAGAAGGCACTCCGCAACGCAACGGCCTGTAATTGAATAGACTTAATGATAGTTAAGGCACTTTATGAGGGGCGTTACCAGTAACGCCCCAGGCTTAATGTACTTTAACCTCTCCATTATGTGGGCTGGCTGGGGTCCTGGCGCACTCTATATAAGCCACCCCCCTCCACAGGCAGAGGGGTTCGCACTCTTGTAACACCAATACACATAATCCACTCGACCGCCTCAGGGCTCCGAGACGTAGGGCTTTTACTTCCTCCGAGAAGGGCCTGAACTCGTACATCGCTTGTGTTTACAACCTCTCCATAGCTAGGACCTTGCCTCTCCATACCTACCCCCCTACTCTACTGTCAGACTTAGAACCACGACAGTAGTAGCGAGGATTATAAACCCGCGCTAGTACTATCAACTTAGTAGTAGCGCGGGTTTATAACCCTCGCTGCTACTATGGCATGTTCGGGGGGGAGGGGCAGGTCAGAAAACACTTAGTAGTAGCGAGGGATAAAAAGTCGCGCTACTACTATCAACTTAGTAGTAGCGGGGACTATAAACCCGCGCTACTAGTAAGTAGCAGCAGCGAGGGGTATAAACCCACGCTACTAGTAAGCGTCTGCCTATAAACTTTTTCCTAGTAGTGTCACATTACAGTTGTTTTAATGCTCCATTATAATCAGCCACTGAAGCCTGCAGCTAAACTCAAAGCACCGAAGTCCATACACCAGTTTGTAATCTTATTGGGCTCAATTGTGTACATATATGTCACTGCATCTTTTGGCAGTGATCACCGGCCAGTTGACATGGAGATCCTTTAGAACTCTTCAAGTATATATACATGTAGTGACCAACTGACCATGGACGAAATGCATGTGTGTTTTGGGCTGGCCCACACTTAAGGTTTCAAAAATGTTTACGCAGGGGAGGAGGCAGGTTTAAGCCAGACCGGGGCCTGCTTCACTATAGCTGCGGCATGCTATACAAAAGCATGTGTGCGGTCGTTGCGTACTCCAGCCTGCCTGGGGGGTTTGTCTTTTCCCTGCGTGTATGTGTCATCTATCACTATAAATATTACTCATTCCGATCCATATTGTTGTCGCAGCTTTACTAAAGCTATACTAAAGTCGCGACAATAAATATGGATTGGAGCGGAATAGCTTTTTCAAAAAAAAAAAGAATGGCAATGTTTTCAACCAACATAGAGAAAAAAACAGGAAAAACAAAAGCACGTGACCATAGTTTGAGAGAAGAAAAAGGTCTTTAATTAAGATGAGCACATGCATAATATAGGCATGGCACGGCTCCATGGTCCAGCTCTATAAATCCCCCCACATTCCTTGTTCTTCCATGTCAGATAGGTAATGCATATGCAAGATAGAAATTGGTTTCGCAACCAGTTGGGTATATATAAGATACATGTAGATAGGATTGTGAGGCATTAGAAATATACGTGCTATGGTAGCCCTGGAAAGCCTTGTGGGCATCCACGGATGCCTTGTAGAGTGAAATTATAATCACTTAACCATTGGAGTAACTAGTACTTGAGCTTGGCATTGCCAGAATGAGTATTGAACGGACTCAACTTGGCGGCCACTTTTTTCTGCCAGTATTTCCTGAAAGACCGGAGCATGGTGATAGATGTAGTGAAGGAAACAATACATGTTAGCTTAACTGCTTAAGTGCATCTGTTCGAAAGTAAAATATAGCACATGAATAAAGAACGTTGGTAGAGTGAACGAAAATGTGGCGATGCGAACAGAACTATTAGAGTGTGATCTCTGATGGCATGATACTCAGGAGTCATGATATTGTAACACCCACACTATGGTCCGTCATTCTATGTTTGTAGCCTGGGCCTATGCTTCTAGATGGGCTGGTCATTTGAGGCTAGGTCAAAAACATATGCAACCTAGGGAGCACAGGAGGAGACCATCAATTGAATTAGTGAATCATCTTCATCTTCTCGTCCCTTCTCCGTTCCCCATCTCCTACTCCGTGTACCTCCCCCTGCTGTTTTTCTTATTTCTCACCTCAAATCGCTTCGTATTCCCAAGTTGTATAAGATTATTGGTACTGATGCACTTGTTTTGTCCCATCCTTGAGTTTTGCTCGTGACAGATGTGTTGTGGCGACGGATCTAGGTCCCCTGTCTGATCATCATCTCAAAGAATTAACCACAACACCAAGTTAGTATGTGGATCGCTAGTTGGGGCGACTCTGGATTCATCTAGTCATATCTTGATTATCATGCCGGTGTAGTACTATGAACAGCACGCATCACTGGCAGATTTCGATGCATTATGTATTGAAAATCAATATGAGGATGTACAATTAACTCCACCAACCAGCTGGTTCAAGTTTTTTATGTTTTAATTTCTATCAAGTGATACATCATGCAATTCCTCCTACATATCTCTCTCTACAATTCTTCTAAATACATGACTAAAATAAGATTTGTAATATTAGTTGCATCTTGCCTTAATTGATCATTGTCCACGATTTTGGTCCTAACTGACTGCTGCCTCTCATTCACAACTCTAGTTGACCTTAAATCACTTGACACATTTTTTCCAGTCAATTCCACTTTACATTGCAATGTTTTTGTGATCAATAAATTTATTTGAGGTGGGGTTCTCCCTTGTCGTTGAGCATTCAAAATAAAATTCGAATTTCCTCTAGATTCGAGAGGGTGTATATGTAATTGTTTAGGCGTTGATCCATATGACAAACGCTAGTCAGAAATGCTTGATTTCTATGGTTTCATGAATGTAAGTATGTTCTTCTACTCTGTTGCATACCAATATCAATCAACACTTAGCACACATGTTTCTCCATATATAAATCGTCCATGGGGCGTACCCGCACCACATGTATGTGCCATTAAGAAGCAATGCTAATGCCGACTAGTTAAGTTATCTTGATATATAGCCTACACACATTCTCTTATCCATGTCATGCACAGTCCAATTCTCATTCACCAACATCCAGGTCACCAAGGGTCTACACTGACATAGCTAGGATTGTAAGGTATCGTGAATGTTCCTGCTACCAGACTGGCGTGTGGGACACATTGTGTTATCTTCATTTGCTCACACCTAGTATGATCTTCACACGGAGCGGTATCTTTATCCCGAAGTCAAATCCATATAGTGGTGCAAATTGTGCTAGCCTGTGAAGTACTCACACTTCAAATGACCTTAATCTGAGCAACATGTGTGACGGTTTCAAGCAGCATGCATGTAGCCCATCAGGCATCCACATGAGCTCACATCCTAGAAGATATGACCAAACCAAGATGGGAAACCTTAAACAGGTCGCCCTCATGAGCTAGCACCTTAAACAGTTCGGCCTCATGGATTAGTTGGTGTAGACTCAAATGTTAACGGTTCAATCACAAAACTTACATTAAACAATTCGGCCTCAAGGCCATGCTTCGCTCTTGAAAGGTGCTTTGTTCTCAGAAAATGAAAATAAAGAACTAATAGACATGCTTTAGGGGTTAATTGCACTTCTAGATGCACATCAAACTAATTTCTTTTGCTTCATGTATATATCAGGAGAAAACATTCCTGAACAATACCTATAAGCAAAGGATAAAGGATTGCGGTTCCCAGCAATAGGGTAGGCATAGTATCAGAAGAGTCACTCGGTACTTGGTTGGAACTTGTCTCCGAAAATGTTTATTCTGAGTTCGAAGTCGTTAACAAAATAAGTTAAATGCCTTGTTAAGTTCATTAAACTCACTTCATTTCAGAGTCACATCACTGCTATGATTTTTTAGCTGTGTTGAAAGAAATGTTGTGCCCGTAGTCTCTCCCGGCTGATTGAACCGGTTGGGTGACTCATGAGAAGGCTGCAAAACGGGAGCTCCAATCGAGGAAGACTCCTACTTGGGAGACCAACACAGCAAAAGAAAAGTAAACCAGGTAATGAACCACCGTAACAAAATATAACCAATTAAGGTGTAAAAAATGACCTTGAACTTGCTCCAAATCCGGAAATAGAGAACATTGTTTAAAGAAGAAGACATATGTAACACATGAAGAATGCAATCTTCTGACAATAACTACTCTATGGCACACCAAAATAACATAGCCCCCTGTAGAACAAATGAACATGACTACCTAGAGAGAGAGAGAGAGAGAGAGAGAGAGAGAGAGAGATCACATTGTTCTTCACCAAGATCTTCCTCAAGATTCATCCCCTTCTCCTTTTCTCCCCGATCTTCACACATGTGTTTAGAAAAAACCATAAATCAAGGAGTAAAAACTGGGGAAGAAGATGAGACCTTGCTGCTCCTTGCCTCATGGCCATCCCTCTCATCCTCCTCTGTTCCATGCCCACCATAAATACCACGCCCCTGCTCTCCAATGGCAACGACTTGCACGCGATCCAGATGCACAGCACGCGGCGGCAGCGAATCGAGAAACATGTAGAGAGATGGATGGCGGTGCAGCTCCAGGGAAGGATTTGGCGGCCATGCACTGGTAGAGGAGGAAGGATCGAAGTGGAGGAGGAGGTGCACACGGCGGCGCTGGAAAGAAGGGAGAGGCGAATGGGAAATGGAGGTTGTCAGCAGCGCTGAGGATGAAGGGGCGACAAGGACTGAAGTACCAAGAGAGAACTGGGCCAGAGCGGAGCAGGCCAGGCCCAAGAGGAGGACGCAGGCCCCTTCGAGGTTGCGTGGCCCAGAGTGGGTCCGTTAAGCGCGTTATATGTACTCCTCTCCCCCGGCTGTAACGGGTGGTGGCGGCTTCAGCCGAGGACGGATAGGATAGCGTAGGCTTGGCTGTAATCGTCCTCCTGCTTGAATCCTCATGAACTAGATCGAGATCCGAGTAACCTGCAACTATATTCGAGAATCCTAGTTCGTGCTTACAATTGGCATCAGAGCCTTGGATCCTGGCGCCGCCAGACCCACCCCACCACCCACACGCGACGAGATTCGCGGCACGGCGCCGCCGTGAAGCAATGGAGAGCTTGTCGCCGGCGACAAGATGAAGCATCAGCCAAGTCGCTGCGCTCCATTGTGGGCGATCTGACGGCGCGCATCAACGACCTGAAGATGTCGATCGGCGTCGACTTGGACGAACTCCGCGCTGGTCTGGAATGATCGCCGACCCCCTTGAATTCGTCCCAATCGGGCGACCTCCGTCAACAGAACAAGGCGCGCCCAGCAACGGCGACGCGCCACCGGAAGGGAGCCGCAGGATTCCATCAGCCAAGGGAAAGGACCACGCCCCCTACATTCCGCCACCAGCCAGAGGTACGAGATCAGATCAGAACTCTGCATTCAGTTCGAGGTTAGCGGAATTGCAACGGGAAAATTCTGATTCCTACGGTTTTGCTCCTTGCATCGATCTGCCCCGCTTCGATGGCTCCAATCCGAGGCTCTGGCAAACCAGATGCGAAGATTATTTCAGTATGAGTGGCACGCCTCGGCAGCTTTGGGTTCAGTTTGCGTCCACTTTGTTCGAGGGACCTGCAGCCAGGTGGTTGGAATCAGTTCAGCGTCGGGCGCCGAACGCACCATGGGAGGATTTCTGCAGGTTGTTACAGTGCAGATTCGGACGAAACCAACACCAGGCGTTGGTACGCAAATTTCACAGTATATCCCAAACGGGTTCAGTGGAGGAATATGTGGAGCAATTTGCTGAGCTCTATGACCAGCTGTCTGCATACGAAGCGGTGCCTGAGTCGGTGCACTATGTCACCAAGTTCATCGATGGATTAACTTCTTCAGTCAGGGTGATGGTTGCACTACAGCAGCCGGCAGATTTGGACGCAGCTTAAGAGTTGGCACTGTTGCATGAGTCCCTAACCAGTTCAACTTCTCAACAGCATTAGATCGTTCGCCGACAACAGTATACTCAGTCTGCTTCGACTGCAAAATCATCCGCGAGCAAGTCCACGGAAGATAGAAGAAACGTGGCAGATGTACAGAAGCAGAAAATGGGCAAGGATAAATGGGAAGCTTTGAGATCTTACCGTAAGGCTAAGGGGCTGTGTTTTATGTGTGGAGAGAAATGGAGTCGTGACCATCAATGCAAGCAGTCAGTGTCACTTCATGTGGTACAAGAGATGGTAGAATTTTTTCAGCGCACATCTTCAGAGGAGTTTGGTTCAGATGAGGATGAAGAGGTCAATTTAATGGCCATTTCGGAGGCAGCTGAAGGAAGATCAGCTCGTAGTAAGGCTTTTCAATTGGTTGTCATACTCAATGGACACCAGAAAACCTTCCTGGTTGATTCTGGCAGTACCCACTCCTTTGTGGATACTACTACAACGAACATATTGACAGGAGTGCAGGCTTGCTCAGCGATGAAGGTCAGGGTAGCAAATGGAGAAATAATGAGTTGTTCGGTTTATGCCCAAGCGCAAATGGTCGATGCAAAGTGCAGTTTGAACATGATCTCAAAATTTTACCCCTTAGCTGCTATGATGGAATTCTGGGAATGGATTGGTTGGCTAAACACAGTCCAATGACTGTAGATTGGGAACAACAATGGATGTCTTTCCCCTTGCATGGAAAAACAGTGACCATCCAAGGAGCTACACCTGTGGAATTTGCTTACAATATTATAGAATTGTCAGTAGTCACTGATGATAATGCACAAACTGTGTTGCCAGAAATTCAAGAATTACTGGAGGAATATAAGGATGATTTTGCTATCCCAACTGGATTACCACCGGAGAGAGCCTGTGATCACTCTATTCCTCTTATTCCAGGTGCTAGGCCATTTTCACACAGGTCATACAGGCTAGCACCAGAGTTAAAAGACGAGGTTGAAAAGCAAATCCAGGAAATGCTAGACTCTGGGGTGATTAGAAGGAGTAACAGTCCTTTCTACTCACCAATTCTATTGGTTAAGAAGAAGGATCATACATGGAGGTTAGTAGTGGACTACAGACATCTCAATGCTCTTACAATCAAAGGAAACTATCCTATGCCTGTGATAGATGAACTACTGGATGAATTACATGGTGCTCAGTGGTTTACAAAGTTGGATCCCAGGGCTGGTTACCATCAGATCAGACTAGCTCTTGGTGAAGAGTATAAAACAGCATTTCAAACCCATCATGGGCATTTTGAATTTTTAGTTGTGGGTTTTGGTCTGACAGGAGCTCCAAACACTTTCCAAGGGGCCATAAATGTGTCTTTATCTGAAGAACCTAATATGCTCAGGAATTTTGTGATAGCTTTCTTTGATGACATTCTTGTTTTCAGCAAGACCTTGCCACAGCATATAGAACATGTCAGAAGAGTTCTGCAAGTTTTGAGAAGGGACAAATGGTATGTGAAACTCTCCAAGTGTGAATTTGCTTCTCAGAAATTGCTATACTTGGGACATATCATCAGCAAGGATGGGGTTTCCACTAATCCTGAAAAGATAAGCACTATTGAACAATGGCCACAACCAAAATCTGTCAAGGAGGTCAGAAATTTTCTGGGGCTAGCTGGGTATTACAGAAAGTTCATTCGCCACTTTGGAATTATTGCCAAGCCAATGACTAACTTACTGAGAAAGGGTGATGTTTTCGTTTGGACCAGTGTGGAGGACACAACCTTCCAAACGTTGAAGCAAGCGTTAGTTTCTGTTCCTGTTTTGGCACTCCCTAATTTTCAGAAACCTTTTGTCATTGAGACAGATGCTAGCGACAGTGGGATTGGTGTTGTGTTGTCACAAGATGGACATCCTGTAGCTTTTGTTAGCAGGGCCCTGGGTCCCAAAAATCAGACATTGTCAGTGTATGAAAAAGAATTCTTGGCAATTTTGCTGGTGGTGGAACAATGGCGCTCATACCTGCAACTAAAGGAGTTTCAGATCATTACTGACCAAAAGGCCTTGGTCAGTTTAACAGAGCAACGCTTGCATACTGCTTGGCAACAAAAAGCACTCACTATGCTGTTCGGGTTGGATTATAAGATCATCTACGGAAAAGGGATTGAAAACAAGGTCGCTGATGCATTGTCCAGACGCCCTCACGTGTCAGGAGACTGTTATACCCTGTCAGTAATTCAGCCAGCCTGGGTGCAGGAAATATTGGATGGCTATAAGTCAGACTCTCATGCTACAGCGATCGCGCAAAAGTTAGCAGTGGACCCAACAGCTGTTCCTAATTATACACTGCAAGGAGGGCTTCTTCGTTTCAATAAAAGGATCTGGATTGGATCAAATGAACAGCTGCAACGTAAGATCATCGACAGTTTGCATGCTAGTTCAGTTGGGGGTCATTCAGGTTTTCCTGTCACTTATCGTAGGATTTCTCAATTGCTCCAATGGAAGAAAATGAAGCAAATGGTCAAAGAGGTGTTGCACCAATGCCAGGTGTGCCAGCTCGCTAAACCTGACAGAGTACCCTACCCGGGCCTGTTACAACCATTACCAATACCTGCACAACCATGGGAAATGATGACAATGGATTTCATCGAGGGCTTGCCAGTCTCGCATAATCACAATTGCATTCTAGTGGTCATCGACAAATTGACTAAATACGGACACTTCATAGCCCTCAAGCATCCCTACACGGCAACAACAGTTGTTGAATCTTTTCTGGACCGTGTGTATCGTCTCCATGGTCTTCCTGTGTCCTTGGTTTCGGATCGTGACCCCGTTTTCACTAGTGCATTCTCGAAGGAGGTTTGCAACAGAACAGGGATCCAATTGCGTATGAGTTCTGGTCAACACCCACAAATTGACGGACAAACGGAACGTGTGAATCAACAAGTCGAGGGTTATCTCAGATGTTTCATCAGTGCACACCCGCAGCGTTGGTTCAGCTGGCTTCCTCTTTGTGAGCTATGGTATAACACTAATTCACTACCAGAATCACGACTAAGTCTGTGAGCCAACTTATATTCTTGTCAGCCCCACGTAAGCTCACAGGAAAGTATCGTTTTACTGTAGGTCGGGCTGTAGCCAACAGGTTTTTGCACTATATTCCTGTAGGCTTTGAGTAAACACACAGGAAGAATATATCCCTGTGGGTCGCGGCCCACAGAAATAGCTTTCGGCCCTTCGAGCCCTCGGGCTCTCGCTTCGCGCCACCGGATTTCATTGCGCGCGCATTTTTAGCCGAGGCCCATTTATTTTTTTCCTATTTTAATTCCCGTGTGTTTGGGCTCACAGAATTAGGCCCAATACAAAATGAGAGGGCAAACAAAACCCTCTCGATCCCTAGTTCATTCTCCAGAACCCTCGATCCCCGATTCAGTCTCCTGCCACTCCACTGCCGCCGCCACCATCGCCCTGTCCAACGCCACCATTGTTCGGTCCACCGCCGCCGCCACCATCGTCCGGTCCACCGCCGCCGCCGCCGCCACACCATCCTCCGGTCCACCGCTGCCGCTGCCTCCCCTTCCCGTGGAAGGCCGTTCTTCCGCCCGCATCTGCCTCACCACCGGCGTAGCGCCGGTCTCCACCTCGCCACCCACCGGAGAACCAGCACCCGCCTCCCCACCGAGCTCCCGTACTAGTCCCCCCATTCGACTTTACACGTCTTCACCTCTGGCTGTCCATACTCCTCTGCTCGCTGCATATCACTGGTAATATATCACCTCGTTTTCCTGGATCTAAGATTTGCTTGCTCTATTTCTTGTGTAGCGTTTAAGCTTAGTTGAAACTATTTTAGGCACGTCTGATTAGTATACGGTTGATTTGAATAGATTAGTTTTGGTTGTTCTTAGATGTATCTTTGTAGCGTCGTAGCAACCTCCCCTAACAGCTAACATGTTGTAGCTTCGTACATGACCATCTAAGTGTTTGTTTTTCTAGGTTGTAGCTTCTATGACATCTACCTGCTATCTATTTTATTCTAGTAAAGTGAATTTAACACGTATAATTTTCCAGAAACATCGGCAAACAGCTAGGGGAGTTGGCTGGCCACCCTTTTCGACGCCGTAATTTCCCAGCTTGAACAAGTATATTGGTAAGTTATAGCTTTGAGCTCTTAAATTTATGTCGGAAACAATTGTCTTTTTGTGAATTGTTATTTGTGCTGCTGCCCTTTAGTATGCTATTATTTTTCTGAAATATCCCCATTTCGGTGAATTTTATTTCAGTATGAATTCTTGGTTAAATAATGGAGAACCGTGATTGGATGTATAGTGGATGGGTGTTTGGTCAAGTCCCTTCTAATATATGGCTTGAAGAAACTGCACGATTTATAGACCGGCCTTCTCTTACAGAGTGAAGGTGGTAAAATTAAGTGTCCATCGCCAAATGTTGGAATTATTTTCCACAAGAAAGGCACATTGTAGAGAAACACTTGTATAAACATGGGTATAAGCCAAATTACAAAACCTGGACAGAACATGGTGAGAGTTTTGTAGCTGCTGCTGATGGATCTGTCCCTTTAGTACATCATCAAGAGGGCTGTAATGAAACTGATCGAATGGACAATATGTTGGTTGACTTAGGTGGTAGCCATCCTCCACCGATTCTTGAGAGCCAACCTCCTCTGCCAAGGCTTTTATAGGATGGTCAGAGTGCCGATGAATTGGTACATGAGAATACAATACACACACGTCTTTCTGCTGTAGCTCGCTTGCTGGCTATGAAATCACAATACAACATGTCCATTGCACATTTTGATGATACCTTAAAAATAATCCATGAACTTTTTGCCTCCTGAATCTAATTTGTCCGAAGACTTCTACCAATCCAAGAAACTCTTAGAAGGTCTTGGTATGCCATATGTTAAAATAGATGTGTGCAAAAATAATTGCATGTTGTATTATAAAGATAACAAACATAAAGAGAAGTGTGACTTTTGTGGCACATCTCGTTACGAGGAAGGCCAAAAGAAAATCCCACGTAAAGTTTTGCGGTACCTCCCTCTAAAAGATAGATTGCAAAGGTTGTATGCCAATGAGGAGACCGCAAAGCTTATGCATTCTCACACTCCTTCCGGGTCTGATAAGATGGTCCACCCACGTGATGGTGAGGCTCGGCAAGATTTTGATAAGGATTTTCCAGAATTTTCATGTGATCCGAGAAGTGTGCGACTTGTCATAGCTATAGATGGTTTTACACCATATAGTTTGGTTGCTGCCCATACACGTGCTAGCCAGTGTTTGTAGCTCCATTAAACCTCCCCCTGGTTTTCTCTTAAAGCCAGAGTTTATATTTCTTAGTCTTGTGATACCTGGTCCTGAACATCCTGGAAAGAATTTGGGCATTCTAATGCAACCATTAGCAGATGAGCTTATGGAACTGTGGCTGGGGGTTAATACATGGGATGCCTCTGTGAAGAGAAACTTTTTAATGAAAGCAGCTTTTCTATGGTCAGTCCATGATTTCCCTGCTTTTGGTATGTTTGCTGGGTGGAGCACTCATGGGAAGCTAGCTTGCCCAGAATGCTTGAGTGATTCAAAATCATTTACACTTCCGCGTGGGCGTAAGGCTTGCTGGTTTGATTGCCATAGGCGCTTTCTACCTCCTGACCATGAGTTCAGAACCCAAGCCAATTCGTTTAGAAAGGATACAATAGTGCTTGAGGGGCCACCAAGGCGTTTGACAGGGGAGGAAGTGCGAGCTCACACGGTTGCAAATGTACATGACACAGATAACTATAATAAATCGCACAACTGGAACCACATAAGCTGCTTTTGGGATCTTCCATACTTTGATAAACTGAAGCTTAGGCACAACATCGATGTGATGCACAATGAGAAAAATGTAGCAGAAGCTATATGGAACACATGCTTTGACATTCCTAATAAAACTAAAGATAATGTGAAGGCAAGAAAAGATCTAGAAGAAATATGCCATCGCCCTAAGCAGCATTTGCATTTGAAGGACAATGGGAAGTGGTTCAAGCCAACGGCACCGTTTGTCATTGAGAAAGATGATAGGTTAACCATTCTTAAATGGTTTAAAGAGCTGAAATTTACCGATGGATATGCAGCGGGTTTTAAAAGAGGAGTTAGCTTCCAGCAAAGGAAGATTTTTGGGCTTAAAAGTCATGATTACCATATCTTCATGGAACGGCTCCTACCAGTTGCATTTCGTGGCTTCATTCCGGAGAATATATGGTTATGTTTGGCCGAGCTAAGCTTTTTCTATAGGCAGCTATGTGCAAAAGAACTTAGCAAAGATGTTGTGAGCTCCCTGGAAAAGAATGTTGTGGTGCTTGTATGCAAGCTGGAGAAGATATTCCCTCCTGGTTTCTTTAATTCAATGCAACATCTAATTGTACATCTTCCCTATCAAGCTCGACTAGGAGGCCCTGTGTTAGCACGATGGATGTATAACTATGAGAGGTAAATCCAGAACTTGTAGTCCACTATAAGTTGGTGTGTTGGCTCTTAGGCTAACTTCTTGACTTGCCCTCGCAGATGCATAGGTAAACTTAAGCCAAAAGTGCTAATAAGGCTCGAGTTGAGGGCTCCATTGTTGAGGCTTATCTCATTGAGGAGTCAACTAATTTCTGTCTTTGTATTTTAATCCTAAAATGCGGTCGAGTTAGAAACAAGGCACCTCGGTATGATGATGGGGCCTCTACATTTGAATCTGCATGTGACCTTGAGATATTTAAATGCCCTAGCCGATGCATGAGCCCTCAAGGATACCGTGAGCTCAATAACGACGAATACAAGGCTGCTTTCTTGTACATATTGACAAACATGCCTGAAATGGATGATCTTTTCAAGTATGTCTTAAAATCTCAAAATAACTACTGTGAACAATAATATGTTTTCAACTGTTCATAACTCTAAATAACTTCGTGTAGGGAGTTTGATAATGAGCAGTGGAAGAGCCCTCGAGTTGTTCCAACACCGAAACAACTCCGTGAGTTAAGACTGAATGGCTGGAAATCAGGCCCTGCTAGATGTCATGGACCTAATTTTTTTGACTGGTTTAAAACTAAAGTATTGTCCCTAAAACACTTAAATTTGTGCCCAATATTCATTTAGTTCCAAAACTGACATAAGTAATTATATCTTGCAGTGCATGAAGTCACCTAGCATTCACAATTCTTTACGCCAAATGTCTTATGGTTTTCGCACAAGAGTTGCTACTTATGGCTGTTATGATGTGAATGGGTATAGGTTTCGGTCAGAGAAGTATGAGAGGAAGAAATCTGAATTAACTACAGTCAATAGTGGGGTTTGTGTTACTTCACTTGATGAAGATGACAACCAATTCGATTATTATGGTGTAATTGAAGATATAATTAAAATAACTTGGGAAGGTAGAATGAAACTGGAGCTAGTCTTATTTGATTGTCGCTGGTTTGATCCAACTTCAGCTGGGGTAAGGAGAACTGAAAATTTGGGATTGGTAGAGATAAATCACACCTCCAAGCTCTCAAATTTTGATCCATTTGTTATGGCTGGTCAAGTTAGTCAAGTATACTACTTGTCTTACCCATGTAAGACTAGAAGAGATCTATTGGACTGGTCGGTGGTATTTCGAGTTCCTCCACGGGGCTATGTTCCTCCAATGGCCAGCAACAACCTTCCACAAGAACCAACACACGATGTCTTATTCTATCAAGAGGATGGGTTTGAGGGCACTTTTACTATTGATATAGGACTTGGCTTAGAAAACATGGACCCATTTGCGTCGGATGAGATTACTGATCCAAAAGAGATAGAACATTTGGAGAAGCAATATGCTGCTATCCAAGAAGATGAAGATGAGGAAGGGGAGGAAGAAGATGAAGAGGATGAAGACGAAGAGGAAGAGGAGGAAGAATATGACGAAGATGAAGAACTTCAATCCCCAACCTATGATCCAAATGATTTCTAATGTTGTGCTGGTTTAGTTTTAGTGTTCTATGGTAGTTTGTGTTATTTTGTAAGCAACTGAAACCTGATATTATTTGTATTGAATGTTTCTGAAAGTTTCTTTCTTTCTTGCAAATATGTGTTATTTGACATGTACCCCACATGATTTTCCTCTCATTTTGTTCAAAGTTGTATTCTAATTCTAGTAGGTTCCCTTTGTAATAGATTTGTCTAACATCTGAATTTTTCTTTATAGGAGATGACTAGACTTCGTCATGTTCGTGCAAGGAGCGGATCAGGCAACAATAACTCACCAAGGACAATTTCTGGCAGCACTAACTCTACCAACCTTTTGTCCCAAAAGAGTAATGTGAACTCATCTCACCCTTCACCCGAGAAGCGTAGAGGAAGACGCATGAGAGCTACTGTTGAATTAAGAGTGCCTCCACGTGGTCGTAAAGTTGGCCTTCAACCTAAAGGTGAAAGGTATCAAAAATGATGTGTTTGTTCTATCTTTAATGTATTGTTGCACATGTGTTTCCTGTTTTTCTAAAACTTGTCAATTAATATAGTTAAAAAAACTTTCAATTAATAACATTTACTGCATGTAGGCAATTTAAGTATGTACCCTATCATCCCAAGAACTACAAGTACACTACACAACTTGGAGTTCTTCTCAAACGTGAATACCCAGAAAAATAGAGGAAAAAAATGATCATGGTGTCATCACTAATACGCGCCCGGCTTTGGAGTGGTACGATTACTATCATGATTCGACTCTAGATTTTCAGCAGCGGACAGCCGCAGATCGTGTGAAGGAAGAGTTTTGGGTAAGTACAATTTTTTTGGAGCAATTGCAAATATTATTATACATATCTTTGTATTGCTGTAAAAGTCTGATCTGTAAATTTCTGAACATGTAGAACTTGTTTGAGCTGCATGTGGATGACGAGGAAGATGACAGTGCCGGAATCCAAATTGAGCAAGAGGCTAACCGGATTATTGACACATATGCAAGGAAAAAGGTGAAAGACATGTTGTACCAACTTCGTGTGGATGCTGTGAAGCTTTACTATGAGAATCAAGGAGAGAAGCTTGATGACTCGATGGCTTGTGCAAGAGAACTCGAATATGAGCAATACCTCCAGAGTAGGATACCATGGTGCAAGGAAGTTGCATGGCCTGGACTATGTCGTTATTGGACATCAAAGGAATACAAGACCAACAGGGGGAGGGGACGAGAAGCTCTCTTGAAATCTGAGGATATTGCTCAAAACCGAGGAGGCTCACGACCTTTTGCGGAGGCACAACAGTATTTGGTATGTCGTGATTATTGTATGATTTGCTTCATGTAGGGGAACGTAGTAATTTCAAAATTTTCCTACGCACATGCAAGATCATGGTGATGATATAGCAACGAGAGGGGAGAGTGTTGTCTACGTACCCTCGTAGACCGAAGCGGAAGCGTTGACTCAACGTAGAGGAAGTAGTCATACGTCCTCCCGATCCAACCGATCCAAGCACCGTTACTCCAGCACCTCCGAGTTCTTGACACACGTACAGCTCGATGACGCACCCCGATCTCCGATCCAGCAGAGGCGCGGGGAGGAGTTCCGTCAGCACGACGGCGTGGTGGCGATCTTGATGTTCTCTGTCGCGGGCTTCGCTAAGCACCGCTACAATATGACCGAGGTGTAATATCGTGGAGGGAGCACCGCACACGGCTAAGAAAGCGATCTCAATGATCAACTTATGCATTCTAGGGTGCCCCCTACCCCGTATATAAAGGAGGGAGGGAGGAGGTGGCCGGCCTCAAGGGGGCGCCATAGGGGGGAAACCTACTCCAAGTAGGTTTCCTCTCTTCCTTATCTTATTTGGAGGGAAGGAAGGAGTACTAGTATTAGGAAGTAGTACTAGTGGTAGGAAGGAAGAGAGGGGGAAGGAGAAAGGAAAGGGGGGGCCGGCCCCCCTCCCCAATTCGGATTGGGCTTGGGGGGGCGCGCCCCCTTCCCTTGCTCCTTCTCTCTTCCTCCTACATGGGCCCAATAAGGCCCATATACCTCCCGGGGTTTTCCGGTAACCTCCCGGAACTCCAAACTTCTCCGGAACCTTTCCGGTGTCCAAATATATCTGTCCAATATATCAATCTTTATGTCTCGACCATTTCAAGACTCCTCGTCATGTCCGTGATCATATCCGGGACTCAGAACAACCTTCGGTACATCAAAATACATAAACTCATAATATAACTGTCATCGAAACCTTAAGCGTGCGGACCCTACGGTTCGAGAACAATGTAGACATGACCGAGACACGTCTCCGGTCAATAACCAATAGCGGGACCTGGATGCCCATATTGGTTCCTACATATTCTACGAAGATCTTTATCGGTTAGATCGCATAACAACATCGTTGTTCCTTTGTCATCGGTATGTTACTTGCCGAGATTCGATCGTCGGTATCCAATACCTACTTCAATCTCATTACCGCAAGTCTCTTTACTCGTTCCGTAATACATCATCTCGCAACTAACTCATTAGTTGAAGTGCTTGCAAGGCTTAAGTGATGTGTATTACCGAGGGCCCAGAGATACCTCTCCGACATTCGGAGTGACAAATCCTAATCTCAAATACGCCAACCCAACAAGTACCTTTGGAGACACCTGTAGAGCACCTTTATAATCACCCGATTACGTTGTGACGTTTGGTAGCACACAAAGTGTTCCTCCGTAAGCGGAGTTGCATAATCTCATAGTCATAGGAACATGTATAAGTCATGAAGGAAGCATTAGCAACATACTAAACGATCGGGTGCTAAGCTAACGGAATGGGTCATGTCAATCAGATCATTCAACTAATGATGTGACCTTGTTAATCAAATAACAACTCCTTGTTCATGGTTAGGAAACATAACCATCTTTGATTAACAAGCTAGTCAAGTAGAGGCATACTAGTGACACTCTGTTTGTCTATATATTCACACATGTATTATGTTTCCAGTTAATACAATTCTAGCATGAATAATAAACATTTATCATGAAATAAGGAAATAAATAATAACTTTATTATTGCCTCTAGGGCATATTTCCTTCACTTCACACTTAGTTTTTTTATTACATGATGATGCCATGACTTTGCTTGAATTTATGTGGTCTTATAGGAAGAGACGCTTGGACCTGAGAAGGCGACCACGCTGAATACATATACTGCAATGAAATGTGGAATGAAGAATGTGAGTAGCAGTGGCAACAATGGCGCAATCATTAGCAATGGTGCAATCATGAGCCAGAAAGCACAAAAACGCTTTGTATGTCATCGTTTCTACTGCCATATTGCTTATAGGTTTTTAAGACGTTAATTTACTAGCATGTTGTGAACACACTATAATTTTTGATTGTCAGGATGACTATACTGCATTGGCTAAAGAGAAGTATCCAGATAGTTGGGAGGGAAGAGAGCTGGACGGTGAGCTGCTGTATGAAGCATCAGGTGGCATTCCTCATGGTCGCGTGTCAATAGGCGATGGGGCTATTAGGAAAGCAGATGTTAAATCAGCGGCTAGAAAAATAAATGCTAGTGCATCAATTTCGCTCACACTTCGAGAGAAGGAACAACTCAGGCGTGTTAATGAAGAAAATGCAGAACTCAGGCGTGCTAAGGAGATGCTACAGCAGAAAGTAGATATGCATGGGCAGCTCATAACTGTATGTACAAATTCATGCCCACATTCTAAAGCAATGGATCTCAACTTCTCAAGTATCAACTCTAGTAACATTTCTTCTTTGTTTGCAGGCACTTTTCAAGGAGATAGGAAAAGAGTTGCCAGCTCATATACTACATATACTAAGCCAGGGAGCTGTTTCGCAACCAGAAGTAAGTGTATGAGAAACTTGAAGTTGTATATATCATATGGATGAATGTGTGATGTACACTACTCAACTTAGTTTTGTGCGTTCCTTCTGACCTGTCTACGCTGATGTGGCTGCAATATCAACACTGTGTTGCATATGAGATTGTTTTTCATGTTTTGTATTAATTTTTTTGGATGTTTGCATCTGTGAGCTTGTCTATTCTCACAAGATTCTTTAGCTGTTGTGCCCAATTTCCGTATAAATAATGCTTGTCATGCTTAAGGTCCATCTGATTGGAACTTGAAAGTAGCCTAGACAAAATCAGTTCTTGGTGCCAAGCATTAATCAATAAATGGATATTATTTGGTTCATTTGGTTATGTTGTCTCCACTTGTTATCCAACAAAGTATTGTGTTTTTATTGTTCTAAATCAGATTAAGTAACAATTAGGTTACTTCTTGATTCAGGGGACAAATAACTCATCTCAAGCCGGCTCGCAAGCGGTTGATGGCAACAATGATGTCATGGAGTCAAGCGAGGAGGATGAAGCCACTGGGAATGTCGGCGATCAGACCATTGATGCAGCCAACCATGGCGGAAACTGATTGCTCAATCAACATGATAACATCAGACTATATGTGGTCGTAATATGCTCTTTTGTGGACTTGTGTATCTGGTATGGCTTAGGAATGAGAACTGAGATCTGGTGGTAGTTGCAAGCCGGCGTATTTTGCTAGTATTGTTGTAGTTGGCAGATCCTTTTGTGGATGGTACCTTTGTAGCCTTGTAGTGTAATTTGTTGATATATGTATGTATGGAACTGATGTTGATACATCTGGTGGTAGTTGCAAGCCGGTGTATTTTGCTAGTATTATTGTAGTTTGCAGATCCTTTTGTGGATGGTATCTTTGTAGCCTTGTAGTGTAAATATATATGTGTGGAACTGATGATGCTATATGAAGTTTGATGTTGTCATATAAATATATTCTCATATGGTTTCTGTGAAATAATGCAACATTTGTAAAACCTGGGTTAAGCACATTGCTTTTGTGGTAGGAATATGAAATAAAAAATCAACATCATGATGTAGTGACGGCCAACGGCTCACAGGAATGAGCGCGTGCTGCAGCAACCTAGTATAATTTTCCTGTCGGTTGAACCTACAGGTATAAGTCCTTCCTGACGGTCTTTCCTGACAGGTGGACGACAGGAATATGTATTTTCCGGGAAGAATAAATCTGACGCAACATTTCTTTCCTGTGCACCAACCGTCAAGGATAACCGACAGAATTAATATTCCTGTGGGCCGTCCGTCAGGCATATTTATTCATTCTTGGCAGGCTATGGCTGTGGGTTGTTCCTGTCGGTTGGCCGACAGGAATTATATTCCTGGCGGCCATATTTATTTTCCTGACGGCTACTGACCCACACGCTTAGTCACGTTTCTGGTAGTGATTGGCATTCGTCGACAGGCAGAACTCCGTTTGAACTGGTATATGGGCATCCTCCCCGCTACTTTGGCCTTTCTCCTGTAGATGCTATAAGCAATTCAGATGCTCATCAGTGGCTGCGTGATAGGCATGTCATCATGGAATCAGTCAAACAACACTTGGTTCGTACGCAACAACGCATGAAGGTTCAGGCTGATAAACATCGAACAGAGAGACAATTTGAGGTGGGAGATACAGTCTTTCTCAAAATGCAACCATACATTCAGTCATCCATCGCTCCGAGGGCAAATCACAAGCTTGCTTTTAAATATTTTGGACCCTTTGAAGTTTTGGCTCGAGTTGGTACAGTGGCATACAAGCTGGCATTGCCGGAACATTGCAGAGGCATCCAGTTTTTCATGTCTCCCTACTCAAGCGCCATGTTAAACCAGACCAACAGGTATTACCAGTCCTGCCTTCGACATCTTCTCACCTGCAGGTACCTACTGGGTTCCTGGACCGTCGACTGATTTCGCGTGGTAACAAGACGGTGACTCAAGTCCTGCTCAAATGGAGTCATTCCCCGGCGTCGTTGGCAACCTGGGAAGATCAAGATGTGCTGAAGCAACAGTTTCCACGCGCTCCGGCTTGGGGGCAAGCCGTTTCCTCTCAAGGGGGATTGTCAGCAGCGCTGAGGATGAAGGGGCGACAAGGACTGAAGTACCAAGAGAGAACTGGGCCAGAGCGGAGCAGGCCAGGCCCAAGAGGAGGACGCAGGCCCCTTCGAGGTTGCGTGGCCCAGAGTGGGTCCGTTAAGCGCGTTATATGTACTCCTCTCCCCTGGCTGTAACGGGTGGTGGCGGCTTCGGCCGAGGACGGATAGGATAGCGTAGGCTTGGCTGTAATCTTCCTCCTGCTTGAATCCTCATGAACTAGATCGAGATCCGAGCAACCTGCAACTATATTCGAGAATCCTAGTTCGTGCTTACAGAGGTGGACACGGGGCTCGAGGAGACACGGGATTGGTGCATAGGGTTTTCACCGCACGCCTCGCACGTCGCTTGTGGTCCATCTCTTTTTCACCGAAGACACACATGAGGCGCACTGCGAAGCTGGGGCCGCGAGCGAAGGAGGCCCATCCGTCATCTACTGGAGTAGGAAAGCACAACGTGCAGCTGAACGAACGAACAGATTTTCGACAGTGCTGTAAAATCATACGACCGCTGGAGATCGTGCGAACGAAAATTACTTCACGATGGAAAGGCCCCAGAATGGCGGGTACTCTAGAAGGGTTTATATGTTCGATTCTTTCTCTCAATTATTCAGCTTACAACAGAATCAGATTAAGAGACGGAGTACTGCTGCGCCACGATCTGTAGTGATCGTGCCGTTCGACGACCTGGCTTTGTGGCGCACAACGCCACCCACATGAGATAAAGCTACGGAACTGAAATAACTGAACTAGTCCACTAACTAAAGAAGTCCTCTAACTGGAAGCAACGAGAAAATAGATACGGGAAAAAACTTGTGCACGAGATTACTAGCTAGTAACAGCTAGTTCTTGTTTCCCTTTGTGCAGCTAAAAAGTGACTTCAAAGCCAGCTAGAATGAGCTACTTCAACGATGGGGAGGTATGCGGGGGCATGCTAACGACATCCCTAAATTCTTTGATGAAAGTTATTTATCCAAAACAATCACAATTGGAGTCAGGGTAACAACTTGATACTATATTCTAGTTAGGGCACAAAAAACTATCAAAATTGCGTCTAATCTGTAACGAAGAACATTGATTGTCTAATAAGCTCATGCAAACAACGAAACTGACAAGTTGGGCCACCTGTGAGGTTGGTGTGGCATGCTTGTGTGGACAACACACTGAGTTGGACGAGGGTCCTACCTATAAATGACTCAAGTGTTAATATTTACTTCCATTTCTCCTGGTCATTTCAACAAACACGTAATTGGTGCTCACTGACATTTTCGCATCTGCACACTTCAAGCCGACGGCACAGGCAGCTGCCCTTACTGGTCGATGGTTATCGAGACCTGGTCGTGCCCGTGCTTGTGGTGCCCACGTGCTCGCGTGCTGCAATGGTCACGCATATGCTCGCGGCGATCGCTAGGAGGCCCTGGTCGTGCCCGTACTAATGGGGGTGTGCTGTGATGGAGTGCCATGGTCACCCTCATGCTCGCATTCCGCCGGGAGGCTCTGGTCGCGCATGCTGTTGTGGAGCGCCATGGCCATCCCCGTACTCACGGACCCCACCGGGAGGCCCTAGTGGCGCTCGTGCACCGTGTTGGAGCCCCCTAGCCGCACCTATGCTCGAGGTTGTGCACCTGCACACATGCCTCGCCGCGGTCACCGTCCTGCCACTAGCCACCGTCGTGCACCCAGCACCCGAGCTCAAGGATGTGGCATCTCGGGGGGTCATGGTGAGCGGAGGTGGCTTGTTCGCCTCTCCTTGGAGCGCCGGTAGGGGTTCTCGCGCTGGGACAGAAGCAGGCCCACGGATCCGCCGGGATGGCGACGACAACACAAGGTCGCTCGTGCCAAGAGCAAGCTCGTCGTCGAGATGCTTCCTGCGGGTGGTTCTCCCCTGTTCGTGTAGGTGCTCCATGCTTGCCTGCATTCAACACCTGCCATCGTCCAGCATCGTGTGCTCGCATGACCTAGCTGCTAGAGGTGGCATCGGGGAAGATAGAGATTGAAGGAGGAGGAAGGAAAAGGCTGGATGGCAGGTAGGACCCACGCCACCTCTGCCACCTCATTTTCCACCACAATTAGTCAATCTCTTTTTTTGCATTTAGTCCTCGTCACGTCATTCCGACAAGTGGGACCAACTTGTCTTTCGCTGTTTGCATGAGCTTATCAAACAATCAGTGCTCTCCGTTACATGTTAGACGTAGTTTGGATGGTTTTTTTGTGCCCTGGCACAAATGTGGTACCAAGTTGTTACCCTAACCCCAACTGTGATGGTGTGATAGAGCAAAGGTGTTTTGGTCGTATCCAAGGTAGTCATGTCCTCATCATGGTGTTTGGGTAAATAACTCCTTTGGTGAGCACATGTAGCGTGCGTACCGCAGGTTGCAACTTGCCCCACTAATTGCATCCTTAAATCCAAACATGTGCTAATCACGGTGCCTCATGCGAAAATGCGAAACCACGCCTAGTTGGACGTCCATGCTATCATTCACGGAAGGTCCTTATGTTTGTCAACATTGCCCTCTTGCAGATCAAGATGTTGCATTAATTAATCCCGTCCATAAGACTGGCCATAGTGGGAGTAACTTCAAGAGTAACATAAGCTCCAACTCAGCAAAATTACCTATGTGGCTTTGAGTTAATTAGGAAAGAGGCAAATTGAGAAACTTAGCTAGTTATCATAACATCATATGTCACAATACAATATGAATCTATAACCTAAAATTTGTGTGAGCTTGTTAGTCAGTGCTCTCCATTACACGTTAGACCATGGCCCTTCTTCTTCATACAATTAACAAATATTTCTCGCCCAATTGTCAGCAAACAAGTGCTTGTCCTGCAGGAGGACATAAATAAACTACTCTGTTTCCGACGAGGCACGGCCGTGACTTTCGCGAAAGCACAACCGTGCCTCTCGCGGAAGCAAAACCGTGACTCTAGCGAAAGGAAAAAAATAGAAAACGCATTTTTTTCGTTTTCAAGAGGCACGGTCTTGCCTCTCGCGAAAGCACAACCGTGCCTCTCGCGGAAACAAAACCGTGACTCTCGCGAAGGAAAAAAACATGTTTTTTGCGCAAAAAAATAATCGAAATTTTTTTTTGGTCGAAAAGCTAGGGAAGACCGGTGGAAAACCAAAACATCGAAAAAAAACAGGGACAAATCGTTTAAAAAGTCGAAAACGCGTGCAAAAAAAGTTAAAAAAATCCGAAGGGAGCGTGCAGAGCACGACACATGGCGAATCGCTGAGAGGGCGCCAAGTGGCGCTGATCGTTGCAAGGCTCCGAAGGAGCGCTCGTTAATTAGTTGCTCTTTGTTTATGCAGGGGCGGAGGTAGGATTGAGCTAGGCCCGGGCCTACTTCACTATAGCTGTACAATTCTATTGGAAGCCTGCGTGCGGTCGTCGTGCACGGCATGCCTGGGATTTGTCTCTGCCCTGTGTATGTGTCAGTGACCTAGGTGAAGGAGTTGGCCAATGTTGATGTTTCTGAGGCTGGGACGGTGGATGAGGCCACTGACAGATCTGATGCAGAGAGGGCGTCCAAGTACGCTCGTAAGAAGGAGCGGATGATTTGCTATCGATGTGGGGACAAGGGTCACTTTATTGCTGAGTGTGTGGCCCAGTTGTGTGAGTCGTGCGGCAAGCTTGCCCATGAGTCGGGTGAGTGCCCGATTTTGCGTGACGTTCCTCCGACTCTAAACATTTATGGTGTCTACTGTGCTGAGCTCATGTTTTTTGAGTCCCCGGAGGCGAGAGAGGTCCCGGAGGAGAACCAGGTTACGACTACTGGGATTGTCAGAGCGACCCAGGGACCGGTGACTGAGGCACAGATTGTGAGGAGGTTGCAGGAGTTAGCTCCGGGTGACTTTGTTTGGGAGCTCGTTCCCATTGAGGAGAGAGTGTTTAAGGTTGATTTCCTGTCAGTTGAGGACCTGCAGAAATTGTTGAGTTTTGGCTTGTGTAAAGTTCCTGGTACTAAGTGTATTCTGGAGTTTAACGAGTGGAAACAGGTTGAGCCTAAAGGAAAACCACTGACACAGGTATGGCTGAGGTTTTTGGGGGCTCCTTCAAAGCCTCTGCGGGATGCTCGTGTTGTGGCCAGTTTGGGTGTCCTAGTTGGAAAAACTGAAAAAGTGGATATGGCTTTCACTCGTGCCAATGGGATTGCACGGATTCTTGTTAGTATTTTAGATATTGAGTATGTGCCCGACAAGGTTAACTGGACGTACAAGGGTGAGGTCTTCCCTCTAGAGATTGAGTTTGAGGACACAGACTTATTTGACGATGTAGTTAACGGTAATGATGTTGATATGCACGACCGGGATGGAGGTGCTGGGTCTAAGGGGGGCCCATCAGATGAGACCATGCGTGAGGGATCCAACGGATCACTCCCTCAGTCGGCCGGGACGGGACCGGAGGCCGAGCACACTGATTCACTGGCGGTTCCTATGGCTACGGTCCGGTTCGGTTCTTTTGAGCCAGCTTCGGCACCCCCCAGGCTCTGGAGTGACAGGGTGGAGTCCGACGATGTTACTGAGCATATGCTTCCTTCACTGGACGTTGTGAGGGAGGTTGGTGCAGGCTGCAGGCACGGTGATAGCCCTGTTGGACTGTTGACTGCAGTGGGAGTGACTTCGGTGTCACAGTGCTCGGGACCGAGGAGTCGTGGGGGAGGGGGGTCGGGACCAGGAGTCCTTTCTACCCCCGTCCCGAGGACGTTGCAGGCCTCGCCGGTGGCTTCGACCCCTAGGGGGCAGTTCCGGCGGCTGGAGGGACCTCGAGGCAGGAGGCCTTGACGTCCTCCGTGACGGTGGCGGCTACCACTGCCTCTGGGGCCGCGGGAGGGGGAACGGCAGGGCAGGTGGCCCGATCTTCTCCTTCCGCTCGGGTGGTCAGGCGGACCACCCTTCCGACGGCTTCCTCGCCTGCGCCGCAGGTTGGGCCGGGAGGAGACGGCGGGCAGGTGGCCCCGGTTGCTCACTCTCCCATTACTGTGGCGGGGCCCTCGTCAGATGGGGTCGGGAGCCCGCAGTTACCTCCGCCTGTGTCCTCGGCACCACTGGGAGCCTCGGTGCCAGGTTATACCAGAGAGGAGGTGATCGCGTATGGCGGGATCCCTGACCCTACTTCCGGGGGCAGATGGATGAGCGCTCGCATCCTCGACGTCCCGGAGGTTGATGATATGCAGCAGCGGTGCGCTATGAGGGCGGCCAAGCTTCAGGAGGCTGCGTGTTCATCGGGTATGTCAGTTGACTTGTCTAATTCGTTATTGCATTTTTCTAATGAGGACATTATAAATAATGCAAACCAATTAGGAGTTTCACTAGGTGCCACAGATAGTGAAATTACCAATTCGGTGAATGATATTTTAGACTTGGAGGCAGAGCGGGCTTTAGAGACTATTCGTAATCTTGCAGCACTTAAACCTATGAATGATGATGAGATAAATGCGTTAGGAGTTAGAGTGCTTGATAGCCTGTGTGAGGATCTCGCACCCTCTAACCAGGAGGTTGAGGAAGAGGATGTGCCCCTTCAGAATGACGCTAGCAATATTTCTGAACCCGGGTTTGAGGAACGGGGACTCGAGCTTAATAAACCTAAGCGTAAGTGGAAACGGAAGATTTATCCCGATTCCGCGGTCCGTAGGAGTGCTAGGATCCGAACTACCAAAAAACTTCATGATGAGATATGAGAGGAATTTTTTGGAACAGCAGAGGTCTTAAGGACTTGGCTAAAAGAAGATTCCTGGCTGAGACTTCTATTGAGCAGAAGTTAGATTTTGTTGCTCTATCGGAGACGGGTAGAGACAATTTTGCACCTCAGTTTCTCTCCTCACTAGTTGGTGGTATAGATTTCGATTGGCATTGCCTACCTCCGCGAGGAAGATCGGGGGGCATCCTACTAGGTGTGAGATGCGATTCTCTGGAAGTCCGTAGTGTTGTCATGGGTGACTTCGCCGTAAAGTTTCGAGTTCGGTCTAAGATTGATGGCTTTGATTGGGCTTTGGTGGCGGTATATGGTGCCGCGCAGCCTGAGTTCAAAGCGGAGTTTCTGGCTGACCTAGTGCGGATTTGTGGGTCAGAACAACTACCGATTTTAGTTGGAGGTGATTTCAATATCATCCGGAGGCGGGAGGAGAAGAACAATGATAACTTTGATGGTAGATGGTCCTTCATGTTCAACACCATTATCGAAAGCTTGGATCTGAGGGAGATAGAACTCTCGGGTAGAAAGTTTACTTGGGCCAACGCGCTGCCAAACCCTACGTACGAAAAACTTGATCGGGTCCTTGCAAGCGTTGAGTGGGAACAAAAATTCCCGATGGTCACGGTGCAAGCCCTGTCGAGGGGAATATCTGATCATACCCCATTGTTCGTGGACTCAGGGGAGCCGAACCATGTGGGAAATAAGAACACCTTCTCGTTTGAGACGTCATGGTTCGAGCGCGAGGGGTTTTTCGACTTGATTGCCAGGGAATGGGCTAAAGAGGTCCGCGGTAAAACACCCATTGAGCGCTGGCAAAATAAGATTAGGAATTTGAGAAGTTTTTTGAGGGGTTGGGCTAAGCATCTTAGTGGTGCGTATAAGATTGAAAAGGATAGACTCCTTTCTCTAGTCCATGACTTGGACGTAAAAGCCGAGTCTAACTTGTTGGCCCCCGCAGAACTTCATGTTAAACTTGAGGCGGAAAAGCGGTTGAAAGAACTTCTGCGTGAAGAAGAAATGAAGTGGGCTCTACGTGCTAAGGTTCGTAGAGTGGTCCAGGTGGACGCAAATACTCAGTTCTTCCATTTAATCGCTAATGGCAAGCACAGAAAGAAGCGAATCTTTCAGCTTGAGCAGGACGAGGGTACAATTTTAGGTCAGGATAATCTGAAAACATATATCACTGAATATTATAAGCAGCTATTTGGTCCACCGGAGGAGAATACGGTGTCACTTGATGAGTCCATGACTGAGGATGTGGCTCAGCTTTCGGCTGCGGATAATGACATTCTGCTTGCTCCGTTCTCGGAGAAGGAGGTTTTTGAGGCTATTGCTCAAATGAAAAACAATAAGGCTCCTGGACCGGATGGGTTCCCGGCCGAGTTTTATAAAAAGTGCTGGCACATTATTAAGGGGGATTTATTACCTATGTTTCATGATCTTTTCTCTGGTAAGCTTCAATTATTCCACCTGAATTTTGGGACTATCACATTACTACCTAAGAAGACGGATGAGGTCAGAATTGAGCAATTCAGGCCGATCTGTCTCCTAAATGTTAGTTTCAAAATATTCACAAAGGTCGGGACCAACAGGCTCACACAGATTGCGCATTCTGTGGTGCATCAATCCCAAACCGCGTTCATGCCAGACAGAAACATTCTAGAAGGGGTGGTAGTTCTGCATGAAACGCTCCATGAAATCCACTCTAAAAAATTGGATGGAGTGATTTTTAAAGTGGATTTCGAGAAAGCGTATGATAAGATAAAATGGCCATTTCTCCAACAATCTTTGCGAATGAAAGGGTTTGATGAAGCCTGGCGAAGGCAGGTGCAATCATTTACGCAAAAAGGTAGTGTGGGAATTAAAGTCAATTATGATATAGGTCATTACTTTCAGACTCACAAAGGCCTACGACAAGGAGACCCAATGTCCCCTATCTTGTTTAACATTGTGGTAGATATGTTGGCAATTCTGATAGGCCGGGCTAAGGAAAATGGTCAAGTAGGTGGATTAGAGCCTCATCTGGTAGATGGAGGCCTTTCTATCCTACAATACGCTGATGATACGATCATCTTTATGGAGCATGACGTGGTTAAGGCTAGGAATATGAAGCTGGTTTTATGCCTTTTCGAACAATTGACTGGCTTGAAGATCAACTTTCATAAGAGTGAGTTGTTCTGCTTTGGTAGGGCCAAAGATGAGCAGGAAGCCTATCGACAATTGTTTGGGTGTGAGGTGGGACAGTTACCTTTCTCGTGCTTAGGATTCCTATCCACCACCGTAGGCTAACGAACAAAGAATGGAAGTTCATTGAAGACCGCTTTGAGAAGAAACTAAGTTGCTGGAAGGGCAAGCTTTTATCGTATGGAGGCCGGTTAATTCTAATTAATTCGGTGCTCACAAGTTTGCCGATGTTTCTCCTTTCGTTCTTTGAGGTACCAGTTGGAGTCAGGAAGACACTGGACTTCTATAGATCGCGGTTTTTCTGGCAGGGTGATGAGCTGAAAAGAAAATACAGACTTGCTAAGTGGGACATTATTTGTAGACCGAAAGACCAAGGGGGTCTAGGTATTGAGAATCTCGAAATCAAGAATAAATGCCTTCTTAGCAAGTGGCTGTGGAAGCTCTCGTCGGAGACGGATGCTGTGTGGGCACAGATTCTTCGTAGCAAGTATCTCCAGTCAAAAACTTTGACACAAGTCTCTGTAAGGCCTACTGACTCGCCTTTCTGGAAGGGGCTCATGAAGGTCAAGCAGGTTTTCGTTAATAGGACAAAGTTTGCTGTAGGAAACGGCTTGAGTACGCGTTTCTGGGAGGATACTTGGCTAGGTGACGCACCACTGGCCACCCAATACCCATCTTTGTATCGTATTGTTCAACGAAAGAAGGTGGTTATTGCTTCGGTCTTTCAATCTATCCTCCTTAATATTCAATTCAGACGAGTGCTAGCGGGCAATCGTTGGGAACAATGGCTCCATCTAGTTAGAAAGCTGATGGATGTGCAGCTGTCCCAACAACCTGATGAATTGCGCTGGAAGCTGAGTAAGTCTGGAGCCTTCACGGTTAAATCAATGTATATTGATGTTATTAATTCAAGCTCCATTCCTACGTCCAAATATGTTTGGGATGTCAAGGTTCCTTTGAAAATAAAAGTGTTTATGTGGTTTGTCCATAAGCAAGTAATTTTAACTAAGGATAACTTGAAGAAGCGCAATTGGACAGGACCTACTAGGTGTAGTTTCTGTGATCGGGAAGAGTCTATTAAACATCTTTTTTTTGATTGCCCGCTAGCAAAGGTTTTATGGCAGACGGTCCACATTGCGTTTAACATCAAACCACCGACTACTGTTAATTCTCTTTTTGGGACATGGCTTAATGGGATTGAGCCCAACTTAAGGAAACATATTCGGGTGGGGGTTTGTGCTTTGTTGTGGACCGTCTGGAACTGCAGAAACGATTTGGTCTTTAACAGAATATCATGTATACATTTTTTGCAGGTTTTATTCCGGACTACGGCTTTGATTCGTTCGTGGTCGCTACTCACCCCGATGGAGGCCAGGGAGCATTTGGTTACTGGGTCTGTCCGTTGGGAGATGGTAGCTCGGGATATCTTCAACCGGTTTGGATGGCGGTCATGTAATAGGATAGGCATTTAGTTTTGCTATCTTATATGCCCTGCCGGTTGTGGCTTTATGATGTGGCTAGTTTGATGTATCTAGCTTATCTGGGCTCTGTGTGAGCTTGTTTTGATTTTTTTCACCTTTCAGGACCTTTGGAACCAGTTTGATACTACTCTATTTTATTAATAAGATGGCTGCATGCATCATGCTGATGCAGAGGCCGGGGTATCCCCCTTTTCAAAAAAAAAAAAATCCCCCCACATACCTTGTTGTACTAGGAAACTAGAACGCTAATGAAGCTCCCTGTAGCACACCACAAACCCGCGCTTATTCTCTCATGGTGGATAGGTAATGCATATGTAAGATTGAAACTGGTTTCTCAACCAGTTGGGTATATATAAGACACCTGTAGATAGGATTGTGAGGCATTAGAAATCTACGCGCTATGCTAGCCCTGGCAAGCCTTGCGGGTACCCATGGATGCCTTGGCTGAAGCTATAATCACCTAACCAGTGGAGTAACTAGTACTTGAGCTTGGCATTGGCAGAACGAGTCTTGAACGGACTCAACTATCCACCCTCCTTTTGCTGCCAGTCTTTCCTCTAACACAGGAGCATGGTGACAGATGTAGCGAACAGAATAATAGTACGTGTTAGCTTAACTGCTTAAGTGCAGCTGTTCCAATGTAAAACGTGGTGATGCAATGTACTATATGGGAACCAAACTATTAGAGTCTAATCTCTGATAGCATATGATACTCAGGAGTCTGGAGTCATGATATTGTAGCACCCCCACTATGGGCAGTCACTATATTTTTGTAACCAGGCCTGGGCTTCAAGATGGGCTTCTCACTGGAGGCTAGGTCCCACACAGCATGGGCTACATATGCAACCGAGGGAGCACAAGAGCAGGCCAGTAATTGAATTAGTGAATAATCTTCATCTTCTCGTCCCTGCTCCGTTCCTCATCTCCTGCTCCTTGTACCTCCCCCAGATGCTTTGCTGATTCCTCATCTCAAATCTCTCTATATCCCCAAGTTGTAACTGGTTATTGGTACTAAATCAAGTTTTTTTTCGTAGTTGTAAAAAAGAATCAAGTTTTTCGTCCCATCCTTTAGTTTGGTCTGTGACAGATATGTGTTGTGGCGACTAATCTAGGTCCTACTCCCTCTGTTCGGAATTACTTGTCTCGGAAATGGATGTATCTAGAACTAAAATACATCTAGATACATCCATTTCTACGACAAGTAACTCCAAACGGAGGGAGTATGTCTGATCAGTCTCAAAGAACTGTACACAACATAAGTTTGTCCGTGGATCGCTATTTGGTGCGCCTCTGAAGTCAACCTAGTCCTATCCTGATTAGCAAGGCAGCCAAGTACTATGAACAGCACACGTCATTTGCAGATTTTGAAGCAAACAAACATATGTATTGAAAATCAATATGAGCATGTATAATTAATTCCACCAACCAGCTGGTTCAAAAAAATTATGTTGTGATTTCTGCTCACTTGAGTGACCTAAACGTCTTATAAAAGTGTACAGAGCCGTCCCAAAATACTTGTCATCAAAATGGATAAAAGAGATGTATCTAGAACTAAAATACGTCTAGATACATCCCCTTTTATCCATTTCGATGACAAATATTTCTGGACGGAGGGAGTACATCATGCATAGATTTGGTCTTACAAGACTTTGCTATTAGCTAGCGTGTTTTTTATGTGTGTGTTGGTGTTAGCTGTGTTCATCCTAACTATGCAGAGGCCCGGTGTGTGCTCATTGTGTTTCTATCCACTTGATGCTTCATTTTGAGTCAATAAAATCTATCCTTTATCGAAAAGTAATACATCATGCAATTCCTCCTACATATCTCACCCTACGGTTCTTCTTAATCCAGGATTAATCTATGCTTTTGTAATATTTGTTGCATCTTGCCATAATTGATCACTGTCTATAATTTTGGTCCTAAGTGATTGCTGCCTTCCGTTCACAGTTCCGGCTGACCTTGATCGATCGACACTTTTTTTAAATTCCACTGTAAATTGCAATGTTTTTTATCAATCAATTTTATTTGAGGCGGGGTTCTCCCTTGTCCTTGAGCATTCCAAATAAAGTTAGAATTTCCTCTAGATTCAAGAGGATGTATATGTGATTATTTAGGTGTATATCCATATGGCAAACACTAGTCAAAAATGCTCGATTTGTATGGTACCATCAATGTAAGCATGTTACTTCTACTCTGCTGCATACGACAATATCAATCAACACTTATTAGCACACACGTTTCTCCGTATATAAGTCCTCAATGGGGCGTACACGCACCACATGTATTGTACTGTACCATAAGGAATTAATGCTAGTGCTGACTAGTTAAGTTTGTAGCCTACATGCTTTAACACTTTCTCTTATAAGTGTCATGCATAGTCCAATTCTCATTCCCAAACATCCAGACCACCAAGAGGACTCCTGCCGTGGCCTAGCCTACCTTTGAGTCACTGACACATGGGTCCCACAGAGAGGGGGGGCCCACCTGTCAGTGACTCAAAGGCAGGGTATGGCAGGGATTGCAAAGTCAGAGGATCCACGTCCGAGTCTGGACTGGCATAGCTAGGATTGTAAGGTATCGGGAATGTTCCTGCTACGAGGCTGACGTGTGTGGTACTGGTACAGTACATTGTGTTATCTTCATTTGCTCACAACTAGTATGAGCTTCACACGGAGCGGTATCATTGTCTCAGAGTCAAATCCATATAGTGCTGCAAATTATGTGAGCCTGCGAATTAAACTGCTTGCTCACACTTCAAATAAATTTGAATAGTCAGTCACAATGCACAGCAACGGACTCAACTCGTCTCCTAGTGTGTTTAGTAGTTGGAAATCGCTAACAAAATAAGTAAAACGAGTCGTTAAGCTCAGTTAACTCGCTTCATTTCAGAGTCGCATCACCGCTACGATTCTTTAGCTGTGTTGAAACAAATGTTGTGCCCATGGTCTCTCCCGGAATGACTGAACCTGTTGGGTGACTCATGAGAATCAGGGGCCAATCCAGGAGGACTCTGCTACTTGGCAGACCACAACAACAAACGACTCTGCTGCTTTGGAAGCCACCACAGCGAGCCTGTCATGAAAATGGAATGATAGTCCACGTCGGTCCCAAGTCATGATCTGCTGGTGATAATTCTCCATCAGTTCGGCAGAGCAGCCCATCGGTTCAGAACTTGGCTTCACAAAACCAATCTACACATTTTTCAACCATTTCACACATGTACAGTGCAGCTTCGTGGGAAAATGGTGTGGTTTTATCATAGTTTTTTCAAGTTCACATGAAGAGTATTTCTATTGTGGCATTTGCAAGCTTCTATTCCCCGCCAGTTTTGGAGCTCAAGAATTGACTTCCATTCAAACATTCCACTACTCATTCCAGATAATATGTAGAGTAAGGATAAATTGCTAGAGTGGTCATATTTAACGTTTGCAAATCGCCAAATTGCACAACCAAATATAAAAAAAAATACAGAATGAGGAATATAAGAATATATAATCATCGAGTTGGTACTCAGTAGGCGTTGCTAACAAAACCGAGCATCACTCAGATAACTCTCATCATGCCACTTAATCAAATAGTAGAACATATCATCTCAACATAATGGCGAAGCCTAGCCGCCTAGACAAGTAACAGCCGTAAAGAGATATTCATGCTGTGGGATATATCACCTTACCATATTAAATATGACAGGAAAAATTTCACACCAACAAAATTTATTATACTCTGCATTTGACAGAAGAACTCTCAGTAGTGACAACAACAGCAATGCAATGCATAATAAAGACTTCGTAGTATGTCAACACAAGTCCAGTAAAACATCATATCAGCTGATGTTCCCAAGAGATGTATCGGCATCGGGCATTACCAGAATATTCTCTAATTATAGCATTGGTATTGCTCCCTTTCAGCAACAGTTGCACAGTATCTCAAATCGTGTACAGATAATGGAAAATAACACAAACAGGATCACTATCGCTACTGTTCCAGTGAAAAATAGGAGGCATTGTGTTTCTATAGAACTATCAAGGTATGGAGAACAGGGCTACAAAATTTGTAATGTCCCAATATTCATCTCTTTTGTGTCCAGTAAAAGAATGAATATACTAATGTTTGTGTACCTAATATTGCAATAACCACCCAGTGTATCTCATAAGATAGCTGTCAATGAGAGGCCTTCCAACTGCAGTTGTGGTGAATTCTGCAAATCTGTGTATCCATTCTGCTGCTAGGATGGCACAAGAGCTCAGACTGTATTACATTTGATCAAGTAAAAAATGTGACAACATCTCTTCTGTATCCCCTAACTATCAACATGCGTGGGACGTTCTCGACAAGCAGATCCATGTACTCCATGTAGAAATATGCAGGATGATTCAGCGGTGGCGGAGGGAGGCTCACTAGCACCACAGCTGCCATCCTGGAGTGCCTCAGTATTGTGGAGTTCAACTTAAACATTGTGTAGAGGAATTTATCGACCTTTTCTTCATTCACAACAGCTTGCTTCCCATCCACCATCCGCGGTCGTCCTTCTCTTTCTGTGGTTTCCTTCATCTCGGAAAGGTATGCACTGACCCTTTGCTGTGCACTTGTGTAGGCCTCTTGGGAATCATCTGGCTGAGCACCACTGCTGTTGCTCTCCACGTGAGATTCCCATGACTTCATAGTCACGACAATGACCTCGGCATGCATCCTAAGATCGTACAAGAACTTTTTGACATCAGTCTTTAGCTCTGCAGCATCAGTGTCCTCTTCAGCTATGCAGAAGACTTGGATCTTGCAGCTTTCAAAGGTTGCTTTTGTGAGCAGGAGCTGAGACAGAAGAAGCATCAATCCTCCATCTCTCACAATCCAATACAGGTCAATAGTCCCATACTGTCTCTGGAACTCATTAGGCCACTCATCAAGACCCTTCACGATAACCACTGCCTTGTTAGCAATGATGCAATCGTTTATTATACTTACAAATGTAGACGGTATCTCTATCAGATCTCACGGCGCCAAATCTCAGGGTACCGCACTACAACAATATTCGGCTTCAAGTTCCCTAGGCCCATCGTCTGAACAATGCTGCGGAAGCCCTCAGACATCGAAGGTGCTACGATTATCTCCGCAACACCCTCACATTGTTTGTACTCAATGTAGGCCTCCAGCTGCTGACAGGCAGTCTTAGCGTCCTCAGCCAGCTCATGATAATCACCGTCAATTGTTGAGACAAATATTGACATACCACGGCCCTTCTTCTTCATACAATTAGCAAAATCGGCAAGTTTTGGATGACAGGGGACATTTTCCGGAAGTTTACCCCAAGGACGGCATAATATCAGAGGAATGGGGTACCAATTCTTAGGATGAACTTGGTTTGCTGTGAGAAGAACAGTAAGTGAGTGTTAGAATAATGTGTAAATAGATTAGGAATAACTATTCTTAGCCATGCAGAAAGTCATACCTCCTAGCGATCTGAGACTTCGCAATGCCAACTGAAAATACGCACTCTTGAACCCATCTCCCCAGTCTCCAGCCTTCCCTTTTAGACTCACATAGTAATAGATGAGGCTTGCAAGGGCAAGGGAGATAACAGTGAAAGACCAGGAGATCAAAAACATGATAACTGAAATTTGAAAGGAAATCCATTTAGTGGAAAGCACGACCATAAATACAATGTGTGGACGCATTTTAACTAACTGTGGGCCAGAAGAAATACGAGGTAAACAATACATCATTACAGATTATGAGAAACTGGTTGAATTAAAACTTATATATGTGAACAGAATTCTGCAATCAAAATTCATAATTCCTAAGTTACATATATTAATGTTCAGAAAAAGTGCTACAGCCAGCTCAGGATTAATGTAATGGATGACAAAATAAAATGATAAAGAGTCAAAAGGCCTACCAACACAAAGCAATGCACCAACAAGTGAAAGACTCCAGTGGTGATATTTCCATCGAGGGCGCCAACTTGGAGCATCAAGTAAGTCAAGCAGAAAGCACGACAGGTTCACACCAGCATAGCACAACAGAAAAAACATAGTGATAGTGGGTGTGATTAAATCTAAGTTCCCAATAATCACACATCCAATACAGATTAATGCTGTGAATAGAGTAGCTGCATGAGGTTCGACTCCTTCAGAAACCTTGAAGTAATTAAGGACTGGAAGGATGTCGTCATTTGCTATTGCTGCTAGTAACCTTGGAGCCCCTGTCAAACACTGTAGCGCTGCACCTAAAGTGGACAGGATAATACCAATGTAAATCACTACTGGTGCAGGCCATGCCACTGTAGCAGTAAGAAGCCTGCAAGTAAAGAATATTTATGAGCTAACCACACAACAAGTCAACAACTCAGTAATGTAGCAGCTTATGGGACTAACACAGAAGTGTAAACTACAGCCATGCTATCAGAAGACAGTTTTTAGATAAAAGAATACAGAAACAAAAATAGATTAAAGAAATATGTGCATTATATAACTGTCAGAAGAATAGTTGTGGCAGTGAGAACTGAGAGAGCAAATAAGCATGCCCTGACAAAATAAACACCGAACTGAAGCATACAAACAATTCTCAACCTAGAGAAACATTATCTACAATTCTGAACTTGGGAGCAGTGATAACTTGCAGCATTGAGAAACATGTACCTATCAGTTAGAAGCTCTTCTCTTGTGGACAAAGCTCCAAACAGCAGCACAGATAACAAGTACATAACAGTTGTTGTAAGAGTTGCAGATAATGTTCCAATTGGTATTGAACGCTGTGTATCTTTCAGTGAAGCAGATCGGTTTGAACCAGCCATAATTCCAGTGACTGCTGGGAAGAAGAGACCTACCAAAGCGCTGAAAAGGATACAAAAAATGTGTTGGCAAATTGCATTTGCACAGACAAAGAATTAACAAATTATCTTGAAGGTCCAAAAACTATTTTGTTTCCAATAATAGAGTTTGATTCATCATCAGCCTTCAACGTCACTTAGGCCCTTATAAGCCTGTATAGTCCCTAAACACGTCGGCCTTAGTCAAATAGTACCAAGAGCTGTGAGTTAATGGAAGTTGCTGATGTGGAGGCAGGCAGGTTGATTTCATTGTTTCATCAAAGATAGGAGGGGATATTGTGGACCTTTCTCTGGCTAGAGATTATCCCATCAAATAGATGGGAAATTTGTTGCTTGGGTCTGCCTGAACTACGGTCGATGTTTACAGTCCCTGTTATGCGCTATCCATCAGGTTATGCGCTATGTAAGCAAGTGTTTACCATGTGACCCTAGTTGACACCAAGTAAATTCGGTCAGTAGACCAACTTGACTCCAATAAAGCTATCCTAGAAGTTTAATAAGCGCCAGGTCTGGCACAATAATATTTTTTAACTAAAATCTATAGATTTATATTTAATCCCATAATACAAATGTATGACTTTTTTTTTACAGGACCTGGTGCAAATTGCAACAATATTGCACCAGACCTAATGCAAAGTGGAAACTCTTAGAAAACCTGATGCAAAGTGCAATTTTCGTCTATAAACTTCGTGAAACATTGCAATTCTCTCTAATAGAATGAACATGCATGTGAGGAAACTCACACCCCTCAGTATTGACCCTATTAACATATAATGAGAGTGGGATCATTGCCATGATTGGTCAAAGTTCATGGGGTCAAGTGAAAATTATATAGAATGACGAGAATATGATTGAGATTCAACATAACTACACATTTAATAGATAATTTTTCAAACCTTTTAGAGATGTTATAAGCTTACTTGAAATCCCAATATATAGAACCATTTGGATCAGGAACTCCAGCATTGTTTGTACGTTGATATTCTGAACCCCAGTTGTCTCTGAGTGAGGTTAGACGCAACCCAGTGATCCCCTCTAAGTAGGAAAGCCAGCATTACAATTGGATGCAGAAATGCATAATGAATGATTATCCAACATATAAGCCACACAGTACTTACTTGGAGCATTGTGTCTCGGTGCGATGAAGACACCAAGATATATGCACAGCAGTGAAAAGAGTACTGGTATTAAAAAGGCAGGTGCAACCTTGTTGATGATTTTGACACCACCAAATACAATAAAACAGAGCAGTATGGTCACAATAACACCATATACTTGAAGGTCATGCAAGCTGGGCGTCGATATAGTTGCTGTGCCAGCTGTTGCTGTACCATTTATTAATGTATTGTTGACCACTGTTACACTCTCTGCATTATTAAAAAGCTATAAGTTAGTAAAATAAAAATCAAAAGTCAAAAATAATACCTCTGCTTCCTTTTCACTATTTCTCACAGAATAAACCCAAGTTAGCACTGCAAATAAAATTCAATACAGGCATCTCTATGCCTAACAAAAGTTTGAAGTACAAGGTCTACACTTCCGTTATTTGGAAATAATTCAACATTTCTACTCGACAATCGCAAATACAAACGAAACTTAATGACTAGTATCACTTGTGACTTACCTTGAAACAATCCTGCAGAAGGAACGGCATCCAAAAAGGTTTCTACAGCACCCAGAACATACCTGAATTGACAGGTAAGTTAGCATGAATACATGTCAAACTAACAAGTACCAACAAATTAAATATTGGATCATCCAAAATTCCAATGGGCAAAAATGCTAAAAGTTTAGATTACAAATTCAGATGTGTTCGATCATTATTGTCAATCCAAACATTTTTCTTTCGAACATATTGGTTTAAGTGTACATTATTATACAAAACCAACCTATGGAACTTCCGCAAACCAATCATTCATTGGTAGCAGGCAAGGCCAACAAGCATCAAAATATAGCACAAAACCCTTAAAATTTCACCACTACACATTCTACTATAAATCATTCCACTAATCACATACTAACATGAAGAACTCATATGATGCCAGCTTCCAAGCAACTTATGCAGAAATATCATCAGAACTTCGTACGCAAGCAGACAAAAGATAAATGGAATTTGGAAGGAGAGCTACAAGTAGTTGGCATTTGCAGTGTATACTCACATGGATCCAGCAACAGCGTTTCCAAGAAAGAAACACAATCCAATACTAACTCCAACTTCAGGACCAAGCGCACGGCCAATGAGATAATATGGTCCACCACCCTATGGATCATACAAAATGTGTATCAGCTAATTTATAAATTTATAAGTTTGACGAGATAGCAGCATCACACATCAAGCAAGCTCTGGAAGTATTCCAAGCAATAAAGACTGACCATACAAATCGAATTTGACCATATCAGGAACCAGGTTCCACAGACCGCAAATGAAGACAATAAACCAGCAAAGCTAACACATATCAGGTATGAACCCTATTACGCGAACTTGTCACCAGCAGAATGGTCAGCATACCTTCATTGCCCCATTCGTTGCAATGGCACTTAGTGATAAGCCGGTTAAAAATGTGCAAGCACCACAGAATGAGACTAAAACAAGTGATTGCCATATGCCTGCCATACCCACAATCCTATAGAAACCAAATAAATGTTAGTCAGTGTTGAATAACCAAAAATGATTTTTTTTAGCTGAAAAGGGGATACAGGTATCACATTTAAGTGAAATACCACTTCCAACAAGGTTACAAAGGTGTCCAAGATACCAAAGGCATTAACACTTCCAACATAGTAACTTTTACTTGGTTCTAGCATGGGAAAATCTCATACAATTAGGAATCGAAATATTACAGGTGGCCCTCTGCCAAAGAATGATAACAACACTACAGTGACCAGCATGACTAAATGTTCATGTGCAGTAACAAAGACAAGTGCACATAATACTAATACTTACCAGGTGAAACGGATATAATAAATGATTCCCAAGATATTCTGCAGGCACGGAACAAAGACACCCATCATTGTACCAAACTTAGGTCCAGTTTCCTGCGAACCAAATGAAAGCAACGGAATAAGTAATACAGTTTTCATAAATATCCATATATCCAAATGACGTAAACCAAATAAACAGAAACATACAGGTCAATGAAAATCAATTGAACACTGAACGACTTTTGGAGAGCACGAATGAAAACTCAAATGTACAAATCAGCAACTTAGAGTTGACTAGATCTATTTAGGAATGTAGCAAATCATCAAAACCTATAGATGATGACACAGCAAGCAAACTGAGCCCAAGTACTACTCTTTCCTGTTAACTAAGTCCAAATATACTAAGTCCTAGTTATTCACGATTAACTAGGAGAAGTGTGACGAAATATCAAACAGATGGCACCCATCGTAAATGTTGGAACTGGGGACAACCTTTGGACGTCCAATGGTGATTGCTACATCCTCTCCCTCCCTAGGACTTGAAGGGGCTTGGGTCTGTTCTCCTGTCATGCTGTTCAGATTCAGCCAGATGCTTATGTCATAAAGTAAAACCAATGGTTCAAACTATTTCTTTGGGTAGCACATGCTTAATATATTAGTCAAATACTATGTGTCCTTAACAAAAGGAAATTGATCTCAAGTTTTAAGGCAGCCTAGATAAAATTACAAAAAGATGGATTTTACCTCTTGAGGCCCAAAATATTTACAAGTGAATCAAACCCAAAAAGCTCCAGCTTTGAATCCCCTTGAGATCCACTCGATGTAGCATGATCACTAGAACCTTCTTGCATGCTTGGATCAATAGTTAGATTAGCACCACCAGGCCTAAGGTTCCTGTGACATACATGAGAGTAAGTGTGAGTTCATAAATTTGCTTCTAGACAATTTTTGTTATCGAAATCGTCTTGCTAATTATAATGACCGCGGAAGAAACACATGGAACAAAATCTGCAGAAATTATGCCTGATAATGTGACATGGAGTATGCAACCAGAAATAGCAAATGGAGCACGGAAGCCAGTAGGTACAACAAACAGATATATGTTCGGGAGAAAATAAGTAAGCTCGACATCAAATATTGATATATGAGTGCGCACAAAATATTGATATATGAGTACACACAAAACATCGTATGCCAAAAGAAAATATCTACTGCAGAGTCATTCAGAATTACTCAAACCCAAAGAGATAACAACATCAACACCAATTTCAGAAGTCAAAGTGACGGCATCACCAAATTGATTGAAGGTATTCTACAAATAAACATGACTCATGTGAATTTCACAATCTTGCTCTTAATGCCCTGAGCTCTAAATGAAAGAAGCAACTCCAAAAGGCTATAATCAAGGCCTAAAATTGTGTATTTGCACTGGAGACTCTTTGCACTGCTTCTTGTCAGGTCCTACACACCTACACTATCATCCGAATCCAACTGTTCAGTTGAACACCCCATTCTGCTAAATAACTAAGTCAAGACAATGCAAGCACGAATTCGCAGCAGTTTAACATTTGCTAAATCCGAGACACTTATACTGGTCGTCTATCAAACAACAATGCCACAAAATACGAGACGAAGTATGCATCATCACCTCGGCGGCTGGGGCGTCACGGCGTCGTGACCGGTGACTGAGGTGGAGCCGCCGGGGGCGGGCTCCATGGAGGTCATCTGGATGACGGCGCTGTCGTCGGAGCCCACGGGCCGGTACCTGCGCCCAACGGGCGGCGCCGGCATCGGCAGCCCCTCCTCCGCGGCCTCGATCTCCCCGTTCCCCATCGCGGCTCGCTGCATCGCACATGAAACGGACGGCGCCGTGAGATCCAGGCTCCAGAGCACGCGCCGGAGCGCTCCTGGTGGCCGTGGATCTGAATCCGAGGCCGGCAGAGCGCGGGGAGAAAGCAGGGGCGGCGGAGGGGCGCGGTGGGCGGAAGCTTACTCACCTGGCTCGACGGGGAGCGGGGGCCGCTCGCTGCGGCGATGAAAGAGCGGCCGGTCGCTCGCCGGCGGTGGAACTGACGGGGTGGGTGGGTTTGCTTCGCCTTTTGCGGTGGGCACCCTGGAAAGCGGCCGTCTTTGAGTTGAGGACACGGCAGTTGACGCTGGGAAGGAGGGAGGGAGGGATTTGCTTCCCCACGAAGGTCCCTGCCTTGCGCGTTGACTTTTGACCTCAAAGACAAAATGTTTCAACCATCTGTATACAAGTCCCTAAGACTAAGCATTTTTTTGGAACCGCTACGCGTCCGCCGGCGGATTTGTTAGAATCATCCGCCACCCGGAGAGCCGTTGGATTAGCCACCTAACAGCCGTGGGATACAACCACCGCATAAAACCGACCAGTCGTTATTTCTCGCAATGTACCGCCTGCTTTTAAAGCAGAATCCCCGCCCACCGCCCACCAGCCTTCCCGACACACTAATTCCTGAAACAACAAACCAGTTACGAAACAACGGTCGCATCGCGAAAACACTCTGAAACAATGATCGCGTTGCGAAACAATTCACGAAACAAGGACGCGTTGCGAAGCAATTCACGAAACAACGGCTGCGTTGCGGAAACAACTATCATGTTGCAAAATTTTGGAGAATGCGAAACAATTCATGAAACAACGGCCTCAACTCGAGAAGGCGGCAGCCATGGACGCCGATGCTCTCCCGAATGGTCGTGGACGTGGAACGACAAGCGACGGCGAGCTTCAACGACGACGTGCCTAGCGACGCGGGCGGTGCAGCCCGCGCGCCGTCTTGCGCCGACACGCACCACCGAGTGGCGGCTTCAAAGATCAACAAAATCAGCCGCTAGTGCATACTCGCAGGCCGCTGTTACTGGTCGCCGGTCATGGGGTGCTACTCGTCATGGACGATGTCAACGCTTGGATTGAGATATGCATCTGAGCATGCAAGCTAGATGTAGACGAATGAGGATAAGAAGGGGATGAGCGGTGATGGCTTCACCTCACACAGGACGCGTGGCGCGTGTCTAAGGCGGCGGACGTTGCGATTGTAATCGGCCGGTTGATGGGAATCTTTTCCCTTTTTTTTTGGCTAAATCTTCGGTTTCATTTCTGCTTACGATTTTTTACATTGGTTCAAATAGGAGTGACATGAAAGTCGATGGACCAAAAAACGAAATGAAACCGACAACGAATTAACCTATTTTTCTGCCATTTTGGTGGCACACTGCACAAACGACTCATGATTAAATGTATGTGAGGTGTTGTGTATCATGTATACGGGCTAGCAACGGTGCGGCTATGTGTTATTGTGTATTAGTGTTGGAACAAGCAGGTGAAAAAGTTGGCAAGGCAAGTGCACATGGCACAGTTGTTAGAGGAAATAAAAAAGGACTTCAAGGTAAGCTAAAGACTGATGATGACATGTCATGGTTCCGTCGTAGCTTTATAAACTGCTCACACCCCTAGGCACCATATAACCGCATGATGTCGAGTGCTAGCAACCATGCACTGTCGGTAGTACAGGCCTACTTGGCTACTGGGTATTCATGGTTGATCGATGGTGCGTGTAGAATAACTTAGGATCATGAGGCGTTGGGAATCTACAAGCTATGCTTTCAGCCACGCCCCGTGTGAATCAATATGGATGCATTGCCTGATGGCAAATTGTTGGTTAAACACGATGAGGACATTGTGACTATAGGGATGGTATTGGCAATCTCACCCAACCCTTCCCAGTTTTGTATACATCGGGGTTTACCAGTCCAAGGGTTCATGTTTTTGTGTGAAGCGTAAACACAAGTATACTCTATTTTAGCATACAACTGTAGCTTTATTGCTTGCATTAGCAAATATTGATACTGTGACTTGTGTGGCAACCATCCTTTTTTGGTACATGACATGGAATTCTAGAATGGGCTTGTGATATGTATGGTGGCGGCTGATCAGCTTGTCTATTTGTTTCATCTGTAACAAGAAGTATACAATTAAATTAGTTTTGGGCGGCTATAGGGGTACCAATAATATGGTTCTAAGCTCGACAGCTTGCTACGTGGGGTCGCTCGTCATCTGGGTGGACAAGTTCTAGTTAGTGTTACTAGCAAAAGTGTCCGTGCGTTGCAACGGGAGAAAAAATAAATCTTAATCTTCAATAGGCATGACCATATTTTGCTGCATCATCGAGACACACTATCACTCTCAACTTAGTAAAAAAAATAGCAATTTTTGAAATCATGAATATTTTTTTAAACTCATGCACATATTTCAAATCACTATGTCAGCCATAATATTTCTAGGTTCATATAGAGGCAAGGATAAGAGCGTAGTATGATTAGAGAGGAAAGAAAAGGCTTCCATGAAAATACAATGTAATGCATATTCACCAAGAAGTAACATAATTGAAATCACTACATTAGATCATAGTATGATGAACCATTTATGCCGAGATACACGCGAGCAACACAAAGATGAAAGTCAAATCTAACAATATAGGAATGATCAGATCTCCATACAAAGCAGGATTTGGTACATTTGGTCCCGAAGGAAATCACAGATTAACCAGTGTAGTGTGGTAGATAGTTGTTTACGTGAACTGACAGAGGTATACCAAGTAACAAAGCTAGTTATTTACAGCCAAAGTTCAATGCCTCCAAACCAAAGCTTAACTCCTAACAAGAAATGTCTCCAAATATTGTGGCCAAACCTTGGAACCTGAAAAAATGGAGAGAAAAACGAAATCAGGAAATGCAACAGAGAGGAAGTCACATAGGATCAAACTATCTCATTGCACCTAACATATATAGTACTGCTAAGAAATTTAATTATCAGTATTTTGTAGATTTTTTTATAGAATTAGCTCACTGATGAGAGCCAACTGAAACTTTGCTGAAATACAGTTTGATGTAATAAACTTTTTTACAATAGTTAAAGTCGAATGTGCATATATACTTAAGCATGTACTGTGTCAAATATATATCTTCAGAACCGGAGAATCAGCATGCATGCCATATGCTATTTTTCTAATAAAAATGTTTCGGTACCATCCATTGTCTCAACCTTCTGAGTCCAACTAATCCAAGCTCGCCATCGCCATCAATGGCACATCCAGCTCACGAAAGGATAAATAGAAGAACAGGTTGCAGAACAGGACCAGGCTTGAATTTCCAAACGTTTATCAAATGATCGAAAGGTCCACTTTGAGACGCTATCGTCTACAGCAGAGCAGTATAGTCAGAAGCAAAAAAATGCAACTAAGCAATCATGAAGGGAAAAAGACCAGAGTACTACAGAGAACTGCCAATATTACTAATTAATACTGAAGCTAAAGAAGCACCCTCTAGATTGACTATAGTCAGATTAACCAAGTTGATAAGTAGACTTTCATCGACTAACAATATACGGTATTTGTTAGAACAAAGATAAAGAAAGTTACCACGCTTGTTATAGAAGGATAGAAGTTCTCACATTACTTGAAAACAAAGAGGCAGATCTACACTGCTTATTATGGTGGTGCAGAAGTGCCAGTTAATCAGATAAAAAAATATGTATCAGAACTGTTATAGCTTTATAAGACGAAATTGGATGACACTTCCTTCAGTATTTACTGTGCCAAAATATTTACTCTGACCTCGAATGGCACTCATGAAGAAATCTTGAACTATGAAACCATGTGAGCACGGTCTATGTTACCGTAAAGGACAAAGGATAAAAAATATACAAAAAGGAGATGACATTTGTATAGTAAGGAAAACTAACCATGAATAGATGGACCTTAAGGCACACAATGGGAATAAGACAGGAGTTTGTTCAGTAGATTTACCATTGGGCAAAAATGTTATTAGTAGGCTTAAGACACACGCATGAGGCATAACAGAGAATGAATGCCAGAACATGGCATCATAAAAAAATGCACAGAATAGGCCGAGCCCTGACTCAGGTAACAAAGAACATGGGATATATTATTCTCTCTCTTTATGCCAGATTGGTATTCCAGCATCCAGTATTGCTGCTAGCTTTGGAAAGTGAACTCAAGAAAACTTTCTGAGTACAAAGCAGAAGATCTTGCAGCAGCTCCAGTCAACTCTTTCACGTACAATACTGGATAGGTACTTTCTCCAGACATTCAAACTACCATGCGCCACTATGAAGTACTCCCTAGTGTGCATATATTTCTTCTCAAGATAGCCTTCTTTGTGGCTAATTTATCAGGCCTAAATAGTGCAGACTGGCCCTATATCGGCAAGGTGATGATGATAGCAGTTGTGGTTGCAGACACACATGAAAGATATGTCTTTTTCAAAATGACAGAACCGAATTTAGATGTGCATGAGATCAGGCATACCTCACATGGAGCATGGGTGGTCCATTGATGTTGGTAGAACGGCGAGATTGTACGACAACTTATGGAGTACGGGCAGCCTGCAGAGTTGGTAGAACGGTGAGACTGTATAGAGCTATGTTCGAAACTTGCGGCATGACGATGAGCCAAATAGCTGCAGATTATCCCAGAGAGTTAGAACACACACAAAACACAAAATTATTTAACCTTGCAATTAGAATCCAAAGGGTTCAGTGATGTCTTTTCCCTTGATGATAGATTCAAAATATCTGGATATAAATTGGGTACTATTTATTATTAGATATAGATTGATTGATGAGATTGTAGCAATAACAACAACAAGCAGTAGCAAGCTACATCTCTGTTCTCTATCTAAATGTGCATCAATTAGTAGCATCATACATCTATCCAAATGTGCAGCAATCAGTGTCCCTCCCTCTCTATCATCTCTCTGCTTTTTCTCTCTTCCTCATCTATCTCTCTTGTTTTTCTCCACAAGAGCAGATCAGCATCGAACTCTGTCTCTCCTCTGTTCTATACCAGCAGCAACCAGCAGAAAATCCAGCAAGCCCTCAATCTAAATATGTGGCAATTAGCGTCTCTCTCTGCTCTTTATCGCTCATCTCTATGCTCTCTCTCTTCCTCACCTATCTCTATCTCTCAAGCAGCAGCGCCCAGCATGCCCTCTGCTCTCTCCCTAAAGCAGAAGCTCATCCCTTCAAGTGCCTCCCCACCTTCAGCCACGGCGCCGCTGCCGCCGCCCCTGTATCCACTCATCGATGGCGCCATCTCTCCCTCCCCTAGATTCTCAAATTGCTTGGATGTGAAAGAAAATGGAGGGAGGGATGAACCTGCGTTGGTCACTGATGCCAGGATAGCACCTCCTTCGCGTCTCCCGTCAAACCACTGCCCCGGCCCCGGCACCACCGGCAACGGCCCGACGCCGTTCTACTGCGCCCGTGCCCCGGCGAGGCGGCCTCCATCCTTCCAAGCAAGCACGCCGACGGCCATGTCGTCCTCCGCCGCGACGCCTTGCCCAAAGCGAGCACGCCGGCCGCTTTATCGTCCTCCGCCGCAATGCCTCGCCCCGTTTCCCATTCCTGGGCTCCGGCGCGGGCGCGGACGGAGGCAAGCACAGGGGTGTGAGCGGACAGCAGCGACGGCGGGAGCTGTCGTCCTCTGCTCCGGTGTCCTCCATCCACCCCCGCGACGCCACTGCCCTGCCTCGCCGCGCGCCGTCTCCGCAGCACTTGCCCCGCCTCGCCGCGCAGCCGCCTCCGCGGACCTGCCCCGCCTCGCCGCGCAGCCGCCACTGGCCCACCTCGTCGCGCCGTCTCCGCAGCACCTGCCCCTCCTCGTCGCGCCGTCCCCGCAACCCTCAACCCGTCGCCGTCGCCGTCGCCAAAGAAACCCGTCGCCGTCGCCATCGCCATCGCCATCGCCAGAGAAATGGATAAGACTATGAGGACAGCGGATGCAAATCTAATGAATACAGGGGGTTTTATGTAAAATGTAACGTTATATACAGGCTTACTAAAATAGGCATTGCGGGTTAATTTCATATAAACCGAGGGGCTTTTATGCAAAATCGCACGCGACGCCGTACGACAGAAACCCTATTCTCTTTATTATTAGGTAAAGATAAAGATATAAACTTGCTGTTGGCACGTTTCACCGACGGGTTGAAAATCAATCTAGGAATTACACCATCTAGATATGCAAATTTGCCTCACACTATGACCTGATATATGTAAATATATGTTCTAACACAATGACCCCATTATCTTTATATGTCTTTTTTTCTAGTTTAGTTCATCTGTCCTGCCAAGCTAATATTGGTCAAATAGGGGTATGTACTAGTACAAAAGACTAAAGATCTGAAAAAGAGACACACATAAGCTGAAGTGAGTTGATTAATGATGAGCATTAAAGTAATTAATCACATTTTTTCATGAGTGAGGATCTCATGCCCACCGTGTGTGGTGCCACCCCCTAGTGGATACCGTTGAATCTGGATCATGTGGACTGAGTTGTACAGTGCTAATCAATGTGGGACGTTACACTTACCATGTACTCCCTCTGTCCCGAAATACTTGCCGAGAAATGGATGTATCTAGACATATGTTAGTTCTAGATGCATCCATTTTTATTGATTTCTTCCACAAGTAATTCCGAACGGAGAGAGTAATCATTTGACAAACGTGTTGGTGTGGTAGGGAAAAAGGACAAATATTATACTAGATAGATGTTGGGTCATAGTAGGGCTATACCTAGATGTACATTGCTGCAGGTTTCTTGCAAATTTCAATCCTTTGGGCCCCTTCAAATTTTACACTTCTTTGTGGTTGCAGATCTGAATATGAGGCTGGTGGGCGTGGGGTGCTACAACGATGAAAGACCAACCAGTCTCTCGCCAGTGACGAATGAGGCGGAGGAACTATAACATGGTTGGTGGTTTGGCTTCGCTTTTGCATTCAACACCCTAGAAAGCAGCCGTCTTTAGGTTGAGGACACGATAGTTGACGGTGGGAGGAATTGCTTCCTGGCCCTTCCGTGCTGACTTTTGACTGGAAGAAGAGACGAAAAAATGTTGGCTTGCATGTCGCCGGGTAGGTGCAGATCAGATCGGGCACCTCAAGAGACATTTTTATCCCGGTACATGACAATTATTCGATATGGGACATGTCAGCCCCATCATTTACAATATGATGCATGTTGTGCGCGCGCTGCAGACACTTCTAGGCCGTTGCCCCACTTGGTCAGTCCGCAACACATCATGTATAGTGCTCGACTCTCTTGCAACATATCCCAGGTTGCAAAGCGTGTGTGGTGTGGGAAGTTAGTGCGCCCTAGAGGATAAAAGGTTGATCGGACACTTGCGGTAGAAACGCCCCCGATACCAACTAATTGAGCACAAGCGTTTTCCAAAAAACGTTTCAACTATTGTATACGCCTTTAAGACTATTTTTGGTTCGAATAGGTGTGGTATCAAATTTGATGGACCAAAATCTGAACCGAAACCAACACCGAATTGACTTAGTTTTTTGGCCATTTTGATAGCACATTATACGCATGATGACGGATGATTCTGTGTGGTGTTGTGCCTCGCCGCAGATGGGCTATAGTGATGGTGAGTGGTGCGCTATTTGTGTAATGGTGTTCAAATTAAAGATTGGTAAGACTATACGTAGGGTAGAGAAAGGATTGGCAAGACAACCCCACATGGCATAGTTAGACCTTGTATGATGCAAGATGATTAGGAAAATAAATCAGTGTTTCTTTAAGCACCGGTGCAGTGCTTATCTTACATTCTTAAGAAGTTCATCCCCACTACAAAGCATTCTCTGAACATGCAAATTGTCCACATCAGCATTGCCATATCACCACTTCAGTTACAATAATCTCACCATGACAACTACCTCTCCATCACTATTTCTCTCTTTCACCAGCCGATTGTGGCCCACTACATGCATGCTCCCAGGCCATTAGTACTATTTTAACCAAGTAACATCACTTTCTATACTTAAGTTCGGTGAACCAACTAGCAACACATACGTAAATAACATCGCATTGACTCGCTGCTGACAGTCTTTATGTCCCCCCACTAGCGGTCGTGTTCTCCCAATCAGAATTACAACAACAAATACGGAAGATATGCAGTTTTATGGAAGTTGATTGACAGGACAGATGAGGGCAAAGTCATCAAGGAACACTTTAGGGTGAGTGCGGCAACAATGGGTGTATCATTCACGTATTGTAGGGTGAGCGGAGGTTTTTGTAGCAGTGTTTGACAAAAGATTTGAGGTACGAACACTTATTTCACTATACATTGCAGCAGAGCTGCAACAATAATGAAAAGATGGCGGAACAAAAGGGGTGGCGGGAACATAAGGGTTGGCGAGAAAGACGATGGCGGGCGGGAAAGGCAGGTTTGGTGGGAAAGGGTTCCCGGGACAATCATCTTCAGGGAGGATGACTGGAACTAATCATCTTCAGGGAGGATGACTGGAGCTAATCATCTTCAGGGAGGACGACTGGAAGCCCTTGTTCAGCCGACTGCCCAGCCATGTTCAAGGAAGACGACTGGACACTAATCATCTACCAGTAAGACGATTAGTTCCAGTCATCTTGCTCGAAGATGACACTGCATGATTTGTGAAATATATCTAAACCGTGTATTATTTCTGTATAAATTAATAAAAAATGTATTATTTAATTTTTTTTAGCAAGTATCCAACCTGCAAACACACAGGCGCAGACGAACGAAGGCCGGATCCAAGCAAATCAACCTTCAACAAACGCCGACCGGATCCCACGAGGTCAGCCGGAGATATACATCCACATGCCCTCTAACGACACTAGAAACACCATCGGGACGGGGGATAGACGAGGAGAATCTTAATCCATCTTCAGGAAGTTGAGGCCGTCTCGTCTTCCTAAGCATAGCACAAACCCTAGTGCGACTGAGAAAAACACCTAAAAAAGGAGCCCCTCTCGCCAGTAAGGGTCGGGATCCACCGCTTCTCCATGGTCCTAGAACCATAGGAGATGAGGCGGACCAGCCGCGACCGGCGAGAGGTTGAGGAAACCCTACTCGGCAGCCACCTGAGTCTACACCTCGCATGAAATTCAATGGACCAAAAACCAAAATGAGACCAATAACGAATTAATGTATTACCTCGGTCCCAAAAGGTTTGTCTTACATTTATCTAGATATATGTAGAGACGTATATAACACTAAAACGTGTCTAGATACATCTCTATCTTAACATATCTAAAACATATCTACACAAATCTAAGATGAGCTTTTTGGAACGGAAGGAGTAGTTTTCTGCCATTCTCATAGCACATCACACACACCAGTAATGATCAAGCGGTGTGTGGTGTGTTGTGTCTCATCTTATATGGGCTAGCGATGGCGCGGCGATGTGTTGTTGTGCAGGAGTATTAAGCGGTGGAACACACAAGGTAAAAAAGTTGGTAAGGCAAGTGCACATGACATAGTTATGAGAGGAAACAAAAAGGACTTCAAGCTACGATAAGCACGTAATGATAACATGGCATGATTCCATCACAGCTTTATAAAACCGCCAACGCCCCTAGGGACTAGATAATTGCACGACGTCGACTGCTAGCGACCATGCACTCTCGGTAGTACAGCCCTACTCGGCTACTCAATATTCATGGAGATCGTTGGTGCGTGTAGAATAAACTAGGATCATGAGGCGTTGGGAAACTACAAGCTATGCTTTTAGCCACGTCCCGTGTGAATCAACATGGATGCATCGCCAGGTGACAATTTTATGGTTAAGCATTTTGAGGATTTGGTGACTATAGGGTTAGTATTGGCAATCTCACCCAATCCTTCCCTCAATTGTATACATCAGGGTTTACCAATCCAACGGATGGTGTTTTTGTGTGAAGCGTACATACAAGCATATACTCTATTTAGCATACAAGTGTAGCTATATTGCTTGCATTAACAAATGCTGATACTATGGCTTGTGTGGCGACCATCCTTTTTGGGTACATGGCATGGTATTCTAGAATGGGCATGTTCATCCGGTTAATCTGTAAAGAAATTCCAATTAAATTAGTTTGTGGGAGGCACCAATAATATGGCTCTAAGCTCGACAGCTACTACGTGGGGTCCCTCTTCATCTGGGTGGACAAGTTCTAGTTGATGTTATATGAAATTGTTGTTGGCAAGTTTCACCGACGGATTTAAAATCAATCTAGGAACATACAATGAATTATAACATCCAGATGTACAAGTTTCCCTGGTACATACTATGACCTGATATATGTAAAAATATGTTCTAACATGATGATCCCACTATTATTATATGTATTTGTATCTAGTTTAGCTCATCTGTCTTGCGGCAACTCTAGCCGATCCAATAATAGAGAAGTATCTGGCCGAGTAAAGTTAGTGTAGTAAACTTTTACTCCTCTATAGGTGGCCACACCGCCAATTCCCTAAACTTAGTGGAGTCAAAGAAATTGCATAATTTTTTTGTCTTAGCCGCATAAACTTGACACACTTCACAGTATATATCATAAAACATTCAAATTAAAACATGCATAACATAACCGTTAATCTGCATATAGTTTTGTTGATCGCGATTTTCATATTAAAACATGCATAGTTCATCCATAAGGCATGACTTCAGACACTAAGTTTGATCCAAAATCACCACAAACATAGCATGTGTTATGTTGTGGATCAAGGCCAACCAATGGCATGCACGAACTCAAACAATGTCCTCGCCGAAGAAATGATACAAAGCGCAGAGCTTGTGGGAGAACTTCTTGTTCCTATGCTTGAATAGTTCTTGGATGTAGGGGCGATATTTAGTGACTTGCACACCGCTCGGTGATGCATAATTCACTTGATTGATGCAACGGGGCCATCGGATGGAATTGGTCGTGAATGGTGCCCCGACGATGCCCAAGAGACCCTTGTGCACAACTTGATTGCACCTCCACGGAGTTGTTGTAGTGCTTCACAATTCTCTCCCAAAACTTGTCCTTTCTTTGATCTGTTCCAACAAACGCATCCATGGAGATGTTCATCCAAGCATAGCATAGAGCAATATCTTCAACTTGATTGTAGTTGTGAGTTCGTGACCGTGGCGTCTTTGTGCTTGCTTCGGTCACCTGCTCAACCTCAATTCTTCTTCATCGATCACCTCCTCTTCACCCAACTCCTCTTCGGCCACCTTCGAATGATCCCAAATCGAACCGTAATTGAGATCATCTAGACCCATCATAGCCAAGGACTCCAAGACACCAAGAATTCGTTTGTGTTCATCTCCACACTACGACAACAAAACCAACAAACTACATCATCACCAGCCATGAACAATCACCATCAAATTCATCGGCCGGAATGGAAAAGAAGTTTGTTTTACCTTGTTGGCATTTCCTTGAGCACTTGGCAGTTGCGACCTCTTTTGCCTGCTGTGGCGGCTGGACGCGTCGGGGCATTGGACGCACGGGTGGCTGGAGAAGCTGCATGAGGCGTTGGACGTGGACGGTGGGGGAGAGGGGGAGGGGAGTGGCCTTCTTCTTCTTTGTGGCCGCCTCAGTGAGGGACGACGCCACAGGCGTCGGTTTCCTAGCTCTCTTGCTGTCGGCGGGAGGGAGGCTGACCGTCGCCGGAGAAGCAGTGGCCACCCCGGCGGTCTTCATCGCGGATGGAGCTACTACTTGTGGCCGGTGGAAAATTTTCATCCCCAACCTCTTTTTCGGTGCGGGCGGCGGCGCGGGGTAGTTTCTGGCTGTGACAAGCCGGAGGCGGTGGCTGACGGGGTGATGGGAGGGTCTTGGCTAACCATCCCGGCGACAGGGGCAGTCATCGGTGGTGACAATGGCGCGTGGGCCGCCGGCGGCAGGAAAAACGCAGTCGCGAGGGCGGGAGAAAGACGCGAGCATGTTTTAACTCAGCCGCGCGGGCCCTGAGTATTTAGGCACTATGGGGGATGGGGGTTTGACGAAGGAGTAAATTTTTTACTCCCTTATAGAATTTAGGACTTCGGGCAAGTGCGGGTTAGAGGAGTACAATCGAAATTTTACATCTCTATAGATTGTCAGGGGATCGGCTAGAGTTGCTCTAACATGGTTAAAAATTGGTAAGACTTCTGGTAGAGAAAGGATTGGTAAGACAAACGCACATGACATAGTTATTAAGAGAAAAAAAAGTGGCTTCAAGGCAAGCACATGAAAATGACATCGCTTGGATGTAAAACCCCGAGTCCGGACCCAGTAGGCGCCGTATAACTGCATGTTGTCGTGTGCTAGTGAGCAAGTGCTCTCATTAGTATTAATATATTCCCTTTGTCGAAAAAGTGCTCTCGTTAGTGTTGTTCTGAAAGGAAGTGCTCTCGTTAGTAAATGCTAACCCAGTACTAACGGCACATAGGTAGTCTGTGTAAGATTAGCTTTTGGTTCCCCGACAAGTTGGGGGTGTATGCATGATGTTGGCATGTAGCTGGGATTGTGAGGGATTGGGAATTAATCGTGTTATGCTTTCTACCTGAAACCATGTGGATCGACATGGATGCCTCACAGACTGACTAATCCACGGATGAACAAGTAGATGACATTGCGACTGAGGATGGTATTAATAAACAGGGTGTTCAAGGGCCTCTACTATTCCGGTTGTTGCTGCTACTGGGTCTTGCACAAGTAGAACCCCCCCACCCCCCCCCCCTATAGGATTTTCCTATCAGCAGCGTTTCTGAAATATAGGCCGCCGCCGCTATTTCGGCTAATTACCAGCTGTGTTTGACAGAAAATGAAACGCTGCTATGTTGAAGTACTTGCAACGTTCAACACCCACAAATGCTGCTAGTGTCGTGTGCCCAAAAAATTTCACGGCAGTAAGTGCTGCCTGCTGGCGCAAGAAGACTTAACAGCTATTCTATGTATTAGCAGCGTTTGGGGGCATGACGAAAGTTGCTACTGTTCACACTAAGGTACCGCTGCCGGTCCATAAATTTAGGAGTGTTCATAAGTCGTGCACGCTGCCAAATAGTTAACTTGTAGCCACGTCCATTATTACCGAACGCGCCTCTAATATTTGAAATCTATCCCTAAAACCTTTAGTTGGATTTTTGAATTATGTTCATGAAACAAAAGCAAAATGGACAGAGACATAATTTGGTAGCATGAGATTAGGAACACACACACACACACACACAAAAAATTATGCTTGTCACACCAAAACCCTATAAAACAATAATAGGCGCATTTTAGTTGTGCGTTGTCAATTTCGTACCTTGATACTCGTGCTAGTGTTAATTTTTCTTTTGTGTGCCAACACGGACCGTCTGCCTGCATTCCTACCCTTGTAACATCAAGTATTATTTTCTATTTTTGTGGAATATATATATATATATATATATATATATATATATATATATATATATATTCTATTAATTTGATAGTTGGATACTCGATTTATCATACTATATACTCAGCAACCAGTCTAGTATTGACATGCGCCTTAGAGATCGAGATGCTTATTCTATGAAAATGTAAGACTCTCACTGCTGAAGTGAAACAACGACATCACATATATGTCAATAGCAAGGCACCCTCTTCAGCTTCTTTGTCACCCCCACCTGTCATCTGCACTACAGCAGGGTGCAGTACTGTAGAGGATCTCAACCCATGATTGATGTTTACCTAGTATACGCCGGACTGTGTTAACGTACATATTTGCTAGTAACCATGGAAGATGATATCCGTACATGTTAATTTGGCCGATCCATCATATTTCAAATAGTTAACAGATGTGCTTTGTGACCCCTATCCATATCAAAATTTCACCTTCTCCTGAAGAGTTGGAAGATTGGTAAAGTCTTACTGCCTTCTTCCCCACGCTCTCGGAGTCGCCGGACTCTGTTGTCTGGCCTCATTCTGCCTCTGGTCGGTTTTCGGTTAAGTCTTTGTACGCGAGGCTCATCGGTGGTGTCCCTTCCAACAGTTCTCTTGCATTCGGAGGGCCAAAGTTCCTCCTAAGGTTAAAATCTTTCTTTGGCAAGCCTTTAGGGGCCGGCTCCCCGTTGCTGATCAAATCCGTAAGCGTAATGGTCCGGGCTCGGAATTTTGTGCCCTTTGCGGTGCGGTGGAAAACACGGAGCATATCTTCTTTCATTGTGTTTTGGCTAAGGTTGTTTGGTGCTGTGTCCGGTCGTGGCTTCAGGTTACTTGGAACCCCTCCTCCTTTCATGAGATGAGAAACCTTGCTAGCTCGCTGGTTGGGGTCACTAAGAGGGTTTTCTTGGGTTGGCTTGGGTGCGATTTGTTGGTCTCTATGGACGATTAGAAATAAATTTACTATTGAACACGTCTTTCCTTCGAAAGCGGCTGACGTTCTTTTCAAATCTTGTATATTCTTGCAGCAGTGGAGATCATTGACTAAAGAGGACGATCGGGGAGCTCTGGACATGCTAATCTCTAAAATTCGGGCCTCGGCGTCCTCCATATCCGGGCAGGCTCATGACGTCTAATCTTGTTTGGTGCTTCATCGCCTCTTCTATCTGTTGGTGTTTCCGTTATCCCTCCGGCCTGCGTGCCGTGTTTGGCAGGTTGCCATGTACCCTTATACTCTCGTGTGTCCTGGTTTTATTCTGCTACTGTGGTTGATGGGTGTATCGCCCTGGGTGTTGATGTTGGGCTTATGACGCTGCCCTGTGGCTTTATTTATAAAGTCGGGCTTAGGCCTTTTCTCTAAAAAAAATTCACCTTCTGTCAGAAAAAAGTAGAGGAATGGGAATTTTGTTTTTTTTTTCTGGAAAGTGTATATGACCAGGAGCTGAAGAGGGTGCCTTGCTTATAATGAATGGCCAGCAAATCTCGAACGCTGGCCAAGAGCACAACTACACGATGAGAGCATAGTCCATATGTGGGGAAAGCTAAGGTAAGCACGTGAGCATGTATAGTTTCAGAAAATAAAGAGATATAGGTATATTATCACGAGTCATGAGTCATGACACACATGGTTCCATACCTAGCTCTATAAATGAGTCAGGGCATTGGCCACCATGAGAAAGGAGGCTAGTAGTGAAGCTCTTCACAATCCATAAACCCATACGTGTTCTTCCGTGACAATTCATGCATTTCTAAACGTAGGTGTTAGGGCTTTATGCAGTCATATAAGTTGTAGGATTGTGTGGTACTGGGAATGTATGCGCTACGGTAAATTTCTTGGATTGTATAGGTCAACATGAATGTCTCGCAGACAGATGTGATCTTGCTATACATACTGAATTCCAGGCTATATATAGTGCTTGGCAGCATTGAGCCCTGCACTGAACTTTCTTGGGTTGTCGTTGTGGCTCGACGCGAGAAATGATGGACGATCGTTATTGTGCAAATGCCACATTCATAATTAAATCTGGTTTACCATGTCCTAGATATTGCACCACTGTGGTTGACGCGTAACTAAAATAACACTAAGGTGCAAGCTTGTACCTTAGTCACTGAAAGTTGTATGCAACACATATTTAATGTGTGTATGATATGGCACAACATACAATATGTTTGGATTGCCCAAATATATTTGTATGCTAGTTTTTGGTGCATAAAAGGACACGGTACATAAGAGCTGCAATCAAGATGTACCGCGATGCGAGTATCGAACAATCAGTCATCAAGACAATGACTGGAACACCGCTTCATCTTTGGAGTGAAAACTCTTCTCGTGAAATTTATTAGTTAGGCACAGCAGCGGCGAACATGCATCATTAGCTTGTTCGAGGCATTGTCTATTTGTTGTCATGCTGATCGTCTCGGCGACAAGGATGAAAATCCTTATCCAGGTCGTCTCGGGCCGAACATGGCTACGGTGGCGCAAGGACGTTTATCCCTTCTTAAACATGTTGTTGCGGAAGAAGTAGACTTGCTCTTAGGTGTTAATTCCGTATCTTGTAATGGTTCACAAGTAGGTACCTTTGTTATATACTTTTTTCAATAATTAATAAGTGCATCACAGTGATATAGAGGCCGTTAGTTTCAACCCTCTTTCGAAAAAATAGGGCACATTATACCTTGATTGCAACTCTTAACATCTCGAGTTTTGTCCAATAGTGATAATTTTAGAATTTCTAGAGATCGATGTAGATTTTGATGTTAAAATTTAATAATGGATACATGGACTGTGAATTGAAACTTAATAAACAAATACATCTTGCTAGTTTCAAAAGGAGACAAGTGTACATTTCTCCCATGTGGCTTAATGGTCGTGTCTGTTTGGTACCTCATTTTTGGGGTGTAATTTTCATCTTTAACTGACAATACATGGTATTTTTAGTCCATCAGTCAGTTTTCCTCGGTCAAACTTGTGATTCAGCCGAGGCGAGATTGTGGCTCCAGGGATCACCGCTCTTGCCTAGGACACACCGACATTATCAAAGAGCAAGAGGCACACACCACACCGATGTTCCTTTACCGGCGCCGCCAAACCCTTTGAACTCATCAATGTAGACAAGAAGATACCAACGACCATGATCTGCTTAGCAAGTCTCCGTCACAGAGAAGAAAATGTTATAGAGGACTTGTATAACGTCCTAGGCCGAGCTAGACAGAATCAGGAAATGCAAATCACACAGGCTCCCAGATGTGGACAAAGTTGGCTAACCTTCGTAAGTTAGAACTGGAAATGGAGGACCTAGACACGCCGCTTAATGGGGTATGATGAAAACATATGATCCTAAAATCCCCGATCCGCCACGATCCCACATAGCACAGTGGCGAGCCCCCACGCCCCTGGCGCTCATGCCCTCCTCCCTCCTTCTCTGCTCTGCTCCCCTTGCATACCTCCTCAACTGCTTGCTGGACAAGCCAAGGTATGAGAGCAACCTGAGGTGCAGAGGCATCAAGGTCCACATCCATGGAAAAGCCAGCTCTTCCTGTAGTTAGCCACCCGATGGTCAGGCACAGAACCAACTGGGCACAGGATCTCCTCCGTAGCTAGTCTGGCACGGTCCGTCTCACTGGCACCGGTGTCAGCTGTGAACTCGCACCTATTGTCCCTGTTTACAGCGACAATTGCGGTGGTGGTGGTAGCCGAGGCATAGGTCGGGCAATCCGGATGTGGTGACGAGGCGATCTGGGTGGATGCAGGAATCTGGCACCCCAAATGGCTAGTCGCTCCTGCTCAGGGAGATATCGTAGTGTCTGTTCCTTGTGTGCGGAGGTGGATTTCCTATGCAGGCACGACCAACGCCCTACGCGGACGATACTCGGGGAAGGTGCGGAGTGCACCTGCATGGAGTCGTCATGTAAGCAACGCAGCGGATCTAGGAAGGATTAGGGATTTCGAATTCAAATTGGGGATGAGTTTGGTGGGAGCTCGCCACCACTTTCCAGCCAAGCAACAGAGAGAGTGGTGACGGCTTCGGCCGGTGTAATCGGATAGCTGTGTGGGTGGTTGGGAGGAAGCTACCGAAACTCATCCCCAATTTGAATTCAAATCCCTAATCCTTCCTAGATCCGCTGCGTTGCTTACATCACAGCAGTATTGGAAGTGCCCTGTTTGTATTGGATAGTGTCGTTCAGTTCCAACAATTTGGTCAGACATTTCTATTGCCAAGGAGTGTGAAGGCGTTGATCTTGCAGATGGGCCAAACTTTTTTGATCAGTCTTGATTACAAACTGTTGGACCTGTAGGTAAGATCTTCATTGATCTACTACTAGCAGGATAGCTAAGTATTCCTTCTCATAAACTGATAACCCTGTGTTTTTAACACCAAGAGCTTTGCTGACATAAGCTAGGGGATGGCCCTGTTGCATTAACACAACACCAACACCATAGTCACAGGCAACAGTTTCCATAATGAATGTTTTGGAAAAATCAGGCACAACCAACACATGAGCAGATGTGAGAGCTTGTTTGAGCACTTGGAAAGCTTCTTCAGTAATGCTAGTCCACACAAATGGTATCCCTTTCTTGAGAAGTTCAGTTAGAGGTTTAGCAATGATCCCATAGTGTTTGATGAACTTCCTGTAGTACCCACTGAGTCCAGGGAAACCTCTAACCTCTTTAACATTGGTGGGAGTGGGCCAGTCTTGGACAGCAGTTATTTTAGTAGGATCAGTAGATACTCCTTTGTCAGAAATGACATGTCCCAGGTAAGCAATCTCCTGTTGAGCAAAAGCACATTTGGACATTTTAACTTTCCACTCTTTTTCTTTCAGAATTGCCAGAACTTGGGCAACACGCTCCAAATATTCTCTGAATGTTTTACTGAAAATTAATATGTCATCAAAGAAGCATAACACACATTTCCTGAGAAGAGGAGAGAGATCAAAGTTTATTGTCCCTTGGAAGGTTACTGGAGCCCCTGTCAATCCCATAACAACCACCAGAAATTCAAAGTGGCCATGGTGGGTCTAAAAAGCAGTTTTGTACTCTTCCCCTGGTGCTAATCTTATCTGGTGAAATCCAGCTTTGAGGTCCAATTTAGTAAACCAACATGCCCTAGCTAGTTCATCCAATAATTCATCTATAATTGGCACTGGATATTTGCTTTTCAGAGTAGTTGCATTCAGATGTCTGAAATCTACAACCAATCTCCATTCGCCCTCTTCTTTCTTCTTGACCATCAGGACAGGGGAGGAAAATGGACTTTTGCTTGGTCGAATCATTCCCAAGGACAACAGTTCTTGAATCTGTTTTTCCAGCTCATCCTTAAGCTGGGGGGCAATCCTGTATGGTCTGACAGAAACTGCCTGTGCACCTGGAATCAGGGGAATATAATGGTCCTGCATTCTTCGAGGAGGAAGTCCAGTTGGTGCCTCAAAGACTGTATGAAACTTGTCCAAAAGAGCCTGCATCTCAGGGCAGATTTGCTGGTCAGTAGAACAATGAATAATGGACAAGGACACAACTGTCAGAGCAAATTCTGAAGGAAGGAGGCCCTGCAAGGTTACTGTACGCCCTTGGTCTTTGAATGACAACCACTTCTGAACCCAGTCTATTTGCATAGGGCTATGCTGCGATAACCAATCCAGGCCCAAAATTCCATCATGAGTGGACAATGGAAGTAATCTGAAATCAGAAGAAAACTGGTGATCACAGCAACTCCACTGAGACTTTTTCAACATCTGAGAGCACTGCAAAGAAGTACCACCAGCTACAGTAACTGAAACTACAACTGTATCTTGCACATTCAGGAGAAGAGGAGCAAACGCACTGTCTATGAAGGAATGGGTGCTACCAGAATCCACCAAGAAGATCAATGTACGGTTCTGAAGCTGTATTTCCAACTGAAGTGAAGGTGCATTGGGGTCTTTGCCAATTGCTGCTGCTGACAAGCGCATGCTATGAACTGAAACTGAATCAGCATCAGATAAGTCATGCGAACTAGCGTCGAAGGCCTGAACATGATCAATCAGCTCCTGCACAAAATGTAACTGCACCGTGGATTGGCATACATGATCTCTTGACCAACGTTCTCCACACACAAAACAAAGTCCCTTCGATTTGTGATAAGCACGGAGAACAGACCATTTATCATCAGTCGAGGGGGTTTTCAGAGTTTCAGACTGTCGCTTATCTTCAGACTGACGAAGTTTGGGAGGAAGAGGAAGTGGGTGCGGACCAGATTTCATACCATACAAACTGTTAAGTGGTGTAACCCCTTCCCCGAGTTCTTCATGCAACAACGCCAGATCATAAGCGGCATCGAGGTCCCGTGGTTTCTGGAGAGCGACAACAACACGAACGCCTGGTTTGAGGCTGTCGAGGAACAGCGTCGTGTAATGCAGGTGATTAGGAGCCTCTTCATACGCTGATAACTGGTCATACGAGTCAGCAAATCGATCAACATAATCAGCAACGGTACTAGTTTACGCAATGCGAAACAACTAACGCAGCAGAGTTTGGTGCTGGTTCCTGCCAAAGCGACTCTGCAAACTGCAGCAAAATTCAGACCAATTGGCATGAGGGGATCTACGTTGTGCTGACTCCAGCCAACGAGCTGCTGCTCCTTCAAACGGAGACGTTGCCAACGAAACCCATCTGTGCCGAGGAGTGCACCATAGCCGGAATTGATCCTCACAACGGGATTGCCACAGCCGTGGATTGGTGCCGTCAAAACGAGGAAGATCGGCCCGAACACCAAAGGAAAAAGCATCAGCAGTATCTGGAGGAGTCGAATCACGGACATGAGGGGAATGAGCATGGAAATTGGAATCACGCGCACCTCTGACCGGAGGAGGGACATATGTATTATGTGCCTTCCCCGGTGTTCCTGATCGATGCCGAGGGAGTCAGACGTAGTACCGCGGCCACTCCCAGCCAAACGAGACGACGAGGTCTCGGCGCACCCTGGTTGTTCCTTCGGCCACTCGCCTCGGAGTTGCTCGAGCTCGAGATTGATCTCGTCGCGCGCGCCGTCGACGCGCGCCGACAGCAACCCATCGAGCGTGACCGTGTTTGCTTGAATCAGCTCGTCGACGACGAGGAGGAGATTCTCGCCGTGCTCCTTGAAGCGCTGGTCCAGATCGGCGGTGAAGTCCGCCCACAGGAGCGTGTACACGCCGCGCCCGTCCTCGGACAGCTTGTCCATCGCCTCCGCTCGTCGCCGATCATGCCACCGTGTCCCGTGCTGGTGCCGCGGCAGCTCCAGGACCGCTGTATCTGATACCAACTGTATGCAACGCAGCGGATCTAGGAAGGATTAGGGATTTCGAATTCAAATTGGGGATGAGTTTCGTTAGCTTCCTCCCAACCACCCACATAGCTATCCGATTACACCGGCCGGAGCAGTCACCACTTTCCAGCCAAGCAACAGAGAGAGAGAGGCAACTATTTATCTATCGACCGTTAACACAGTTAACGGGCCGTGGAATAGTCCTTCAGCCACTTGGGCGTATTGGTCTTGCGCCTGGGCCGTTGGGCCGGGCCTTCCTCTTGAGCGCTTCCCTCCGCGCTTGCTTCGCTTGTCAGAACTGCTACAGTACCTTGATCGCTTGTCGCCAGCTTCTTCTGTTCTTCTGTAACAGGGGCACATTTAGGGACGCTGACACGTCAGGTCAGGAACTCGGGATCGACCTCGGCATTCGGCCACTCGGCGTCTCTGGGTGAAATCCGAGTATCACCGGCGGGCGTCTCGCCAGTGTGGTGGCTTGCGCGCAGATGTGCGGCGGCGCGAGCAGGCGCAACTCAATGGCGGCGAGCTTTGCCAGATTGGGAGGATCGGGTATGATGCACTCGGCGTTGAGCCGTTGACTGGTATTGTTGGAGGTTGTACGAGGAACGGCTCTCCGTTGCCTCACTGGTGCCGGCGAAATTGGTTCTATCTCGATCGCATCTGACTCTGAAGGCTAATAGGCGCGGTCATGGCGCGTACAACAACCATCGGTAGGACGGCAGTGCAGAAGTGCTCGGGAGTCACGTGATGACGTCTTATCTTCCAACGACATTATCCTTTGGCCAACCAGTTCTGTCCGAGCATACCTATAGGCTATAGAGTGGTTGACGATGAAGGCAAACAACAGAGAGTATTCTCTCCGGGTGAAAACACATGCTCTTGCCTGCAGCCTGCTGGCTTGATTAGGCAGCGTGGACGTCCACGCATTATTACCTTGTTGAAGGTGTTGGTTCAACGATTTGCTTCGGTTGATAGAAGTTCGTCTGTCATCTAGTTGGACCAACCAACGAGTGCGCTTGAACAAGGATTTCATCTTGAAAGTGTTGTTTTGGAGCATTGTGCTATTTATGTGCTAATAGTGCAAATTGTAAGAAACCACCACTTTGAATGCGAGTTTTGCAAAAAACACTACATTACATATTTTGACAGAAAGAACCACGTCTTGTGTAATCTTGTTGCAAATAACACTGATTGACGGATTAGAGCGCTTTAAGTATGTTTATGACAGGTGGTTCCAGATTTTGCCGACGTGGCGTAACCGCTCGGACGAGACGGCGTTAGATGGTGAATTTGTCTAGATTTACAAACAAGTCACTAGAATTTTAAAGGAACACCCTTTAATGAAAATAAAAAAGCAATCATCTCCCCGGAGCATACCTAAGCACGCGAGCACAGAACATTGACGCGGCGATGGGTCTTGTCACTGGCGAGGGGGTGCATCGGGGTCTAGGAGGCAGGGGCGGTGATCGTCGTGGTCTGGGAGGCAGCGGCGGCGGTCGTCCGGGTCTGGGAGGCAGCGGCGACAGTCTTCGGGATCTGGCAGGCGACGGCGAGCGAGGGGCGCGATGCTGAGCCATAGGTGGACGCGCGGAAAGGTGGGGGGCATGCCATCAGGAACTGGGAGGCAGCGGAGAGTGATTGGCGCGACGCCGGTCCATCGGTGGCCTCAAGAATGGTCGTTGTGGGTAGTTTGGCCGCGACAGCGAGGCGTCGTCGTCCGTGGCGCTCGTCCATGGAGGCCGCATCCACAATGCTCATCCATGGCACGACGTATGTGGTCGATCTAGGCGGCCGGGAGGAGTAGAGGGAGGCTGGGTTCGTCGCCGGCGTCGGCGGTCACGATGCAGTCCGGCCGTGTGGTGGCGGTTGGGATCGGGCGTGGGTGGCGGCACGCCTGCTTCCACCATGAGAAAGGGGATCAGGGAGGAATTTCTCGTGAGAGAAAAAAATGAATGGAAGAATCCGACTGATAGGTGGGCCCCATGTCGACTCTGATGCCGTCTCGACCGAGCCGTTACGCCACGTGGGCAAAATCTGAACGCACCTATCATAAATAAACTTAAAGTGATCTAATCCACATAGTGAAGTCGTAGGTTTGGTGGTTTGGTTTTGGGGATGTTGTGGCGAGGCTTGTCCTAAGTGGATAGCCTAATTTTTTTCGTTTTCCTATTTGTAAATTGATTTGTTCAATATTATCAATAATTCGTAATACACGGCTGTGTGGTCGACGTGATGCAAATGCCTAGGGACTTTCCCTCTATTTGAGAAAAAAGGAAGCACAACCATGTCACCTTCTACGCAGGACAACGCCACCGAGACAAACCTGCAGAAGGAAAACTTCAACCCAGGGAACCAGATCTGGGGACACAACACCCTCCACAGGCCTTCTTACGATACAGGGAAGCGCCATCGCAACGAGGATGAGACGGGAAGGACTCATTTCATCCTAATGGAGACACCGTCGCCTCACCAATGACGACTGGGGACCCGAACTTGAACTAATAACCTCACCCCGCCACCACCAGAGTGGAACAACGGGGTGCCCGTCCCATCTCGTTGCTGAAGCGGCAGAAGGAGGGAGAGGGGGTCTGTGATCTCGTGGAGGAGGTAGATCAGCGCCGCTGGCCTAGCTCCTAGGATTTCATTGTGGGAGAGGGCAGGATGAAAACTCTTCGTGAAGCATTCTCCGACCCATTTCAAACATAGCTTACCAACTAATATGCCCTGTATTTCACAAACTTGCTCATCTTCAAAGAGTGCGATTTTAGTTTAAATTTTTCGGTACTTAAGTTCTACATAACTGACATGTAGGCCGTTGAGACTTAGTAAAAGTGATGTGTTTATGTGCATAAATATATTGAAGTTAGAATCGGTATGCCTACTTAGCTTGTAGGATAGGTGTACGTGCTCCGGTAGAAGTATAAATAGCCAAAGTTGGCCCCCAGTTTCAATTAACACGGTCAAAGAGGTAAGGCAATCACATGCGAAAGCTGTACATCACTGGTGGAAAAACAGGCTTCCGTCCAGCCCCATAAGTCGCGGGTTGTAGGAATCATGATTAATGGGACCTTTAGTCATGGTTCGAGGTGAACCGCGACCAAAGGCCTGGGCCTGTGGCTCGGTGGCCAGCTGGTGCACGTGAGGGGCTTTAGTCGCGGTTGGCAGGACAACCGCGACTAAAGGTTTTCGGCACTTTTTAGTCACGGTTTGCTGTGCCAACCGCAACTAAAGCCCTCCCTATATATACCCATCCAGCAGCCAACACTTAGCCATTTGGAGCCATTCTCTTCACAAGTGGGTGTAGGTTTGCTTTTGGTTCCTCTTATGCACATAAGGTGTTTGATGAAATGCCCCAAGAGCATGAAACAAACATGACATGAAGTGTTGGAGCCACACTCTTCGATCGCGGTTAGCAACTTGATGAACCTTTGATGTGTCAATATGCATGTGTGTAGTTCATTGTTTAATTTATATTGTTTGTAGCTAGTTAGTTTAACAAATGCATGATGGTTAATTATATATTTTATATTATAATAATGCAGATGAATCGGCAATGGATGTACGGTAACCGACTCTCCGGCGAGTTCACTACGGGTTTGAAAGATTTCCTCGTAGTGGCTAATGCGAACAAGCGGGGGGGTTTTGTTATCATCCATGTGTTATCTGTAAGAATGAGAAGGGTTACTCTTCCTCAAGAGTTGTTCACATGCATCTGCTTGAAGGGTTTCATGCCAAGCTATAATTGTTGGACCAAGCATGGAGAAAGAGGGGTTATAATGGAAGAAGATGAAGAAGGGATGATTTCATCGATGAAAGCTATCTTGCTCATTTCGTGATACTTTCATGGAGGATGTGAAGGTGAAGGGAAGGTGAAGAAGAGGCACGTGATGATCCCGCTGATGATCTTGGTCGGACCATTGCCGATGCACGGAGACGCCGCTAAACTGAAAATGAGAGGAGAATTTGGATCGCATGTTAGAGGATCACGAAAGGCGCTGTACCCGGATGCGATGATGGTCTGAAAAAGCTGGGCTGCATAATCGGATTTGCTGAAATGGAAGGCAGAGGCAGGTGTAGCTGACTCGGCATTTGAAAACTTGCTGAAAATGTTGAAGAATATGTTTCAAAGGATAACGAGTTGCCCGCCAAGACGCTGAAGCAAAGAAGGTTGTCCGCCCTCTAGGTTTAGAGGTTCAAGATACATGCATGCATCAACGATCGCATCCTCTACCGCTGTGAATACGAGAATTTGAATGAATGCCCGGTATGCATCGCATTGCGTTATAAGATCGAGGCGATGACCCCGGTGACGATGTTGAGGGCCGAAACCCGGAAGAGGGTTCCCGCCAAGGTGATGTGGTATGCTCCTATAATACCACGGTTGAAACGTCTGCTCAGAACAAAGAGCATGCCAAGTTGTTGCGATGGCACAAAGAGGACCGTAAGTCGGACGGGAGTTGAGACACACCGCAGATGGAACGCAATGGAGAAAGATCGACAGATGGTTCAAAATTTTGCAGCTGATGCAAGGAACATAAGATTTGCTCTAAGCACGGATGGCATGAATCCTTTTGGCGAGCGAGCTCTAGCCATAGCACTGCCCGTGACTCTATGCATCTACAACCTTCCTCCTTGGTTGTGCATGAAGCGGAAGTTCATTATGATGCCGTGCTCATCCAAGGTCCGAAGCAACCCGCAACGACATCGATGTGTACCTAAGGCCATTAGTTGATGAACTTTACAGCTGTGGGGTGGTGTCCGTGTGTGGGATGAGCACAAACAAGAGGAATTTGACCCACTGCGTTGCTTTTCAGAACCATCAACGATTGGCCTGCTCTTAGTAACCTTTCGGACTGTCAAATAAGGGATACAATGCATGCACGCACCGCTACATGAGACTGAAAGTGTACATTTGCCAAATTGTAAGAAGAACGTGTACCTTGGGCATCGTCGATTTCTTTCAAAATTCATCCAAGAAGAAAGAAGGGCAAGCATTACAACGGCAAGGCAGATCACCGGCGAAGCTCGCGGAACGACCGGTGCTGAGGTATTTGATATGGTCAAGGATTTGAAAGTCATCTTTGGAAAGGGTCTGGCGGACAATCAGTTCGAAGGGAGCCGACGGGCACGCAGCCATGTGGAAGAAGAAATCTATATTCGGGAGCTAGAATATTGGAAAGTCCTAGATGTCCGCTCCGCAATCGACGTGATGCACGTTATGAAGAATATTTGCGTGAACCTCCTAAGCTTCTTGGGCGTGTATGGGAAGACAAATGATACAAAGGAAGCACGGCAGACCAGCAACGCTTGAAAGACCTCGATGACCGCATCCGGAATGGTTTCAAGGTCGTGCTAGCTACGCCTCGACCAAAGAAGAGAAGGTCATCTTTTTGAATGCCCGAGCAGATGAAGGTCCCGTCTCGATTCTCGCCCAATATAAAGGGAATAATAAACATGGCGGAGAAAAAGTTCCAAAACCTGAAGTCTCACGATCGCCACGTGATTATGACGCAATTGCTTCCGATTGCTTTGAGGGGCTCCTGCCGGAAAATGTTCGAGTAGCCATTGTGAAGCTATGTGCATTCCTCAATGCAATCTCTCGAAGGTAATCAATCCAAGTTCTACCACGTTACGTAACGATGTGATCCAATGTCTTGTCGGTTTCGAGTTGGTGTTCCCGCCATCCTTCTTCAATATTATGACGCACCTCCTGGTTCACCTAGTCGAAGAGATTTTCGTTCTCGGTCCTGTATTTCTACACAATATGTTCCCTTCGAGAGGTTCATGGGAGTATTAAAGAAATATGTTCAGAACGTGCTAGGCAGAAGGAAGCATCGCCAAGGGCTATGGAAATGAGGAGGTAATTGAGTTTTGTGTTGACTTTGTTCCCGACCTTAAGCCGATTGGTCTTCCTCGATCGCGCACGAGGGGAGACTAAGTGGAAAAGGCACGATCGGAAGGAAATCAACGATATGTATGGACGGCCATTCTCGATCAAGCACACCACATCAGATCGACCAATTCCAGCTTGGTGGCTCGTGCACTTTGAGAAACACAAGAATATTTTACGCTCGACAACCCGGGGAAGCCTGAATCCTGGATTAGGAAGGCCCACATGGAGACTTTCGGCAGTTGGTTGAGAAAACATTTAATGAATGACAATGATGTTGTAGATCAGCTGTACATGTTGGCCAAGACACCATCTTCGACTATAACGACTTTCCAAGGGTACGAGATAAATGGGAATACATTTTACACGATCGCCCAAGATAAAAAGAGCACCAACCAAAACAGTGGTGTCCGCTTTGATGCAGCAACCGAGAATGGGCAAGAGGTCACATATTATGGTTACATAGAGGAGATATGGGAACTTGACTATGGACCCTCCTTTAAGGTCCCTTTGTTCCGTGCAAATGGTTCAAGCTAACAGGAGGTGGGGTAAAGGTGGACCAGCAATACGGAATGACAATGGTGGATTTCAACAATCTTGGTTACCTTGACGAACCATTCGCCCTAGCGAAGATGTCGCCAGGTTTTCTATGTGAAGGACATGAGTAGCAAACCGAGGAAACAGAAAGATAAGAAAACGATCAAGACATCATGCGATGATTCAAAGCGCCACATTGTTCTTTCAGGAAAAGAAACATCGTGGGAGTGGAGGACAAGATGACATGTCGGAAGATTATAATATGTTTGCTGAAATTCCGCCTTCAAAGTGAACACCGACCCAAGCATTAAGTTAAATGATGAGGATGCTCCATGGATACGGCACAATCGTAAGCAAGCAGGGACACAAGGGAAGAAATGATGTGTAATAATTTATTGTACCAAACTTTGTTGAATGGATCATGTGAATTATATTACCCGTGATGTGTTTGGTGTCCATTTTGAATGATTCGAGATACCACCGATGATACATGAAATTTGGAGTGATTTAGTCATACTCCTGCCTAGGCGTATAATATGCATGTATGTAGTACCGTAGAATATGTGAAACTCCTTCAAAATTAAAATAAAGCACAAAAGAAATAAAACAATACAAATTAAACAGAAAACAATACAAATTAAAAAGAAAACAATACAAATTAAATAGAAAACAGGTTTGGGGGGGGGCTAAAACCCTAAACCTGCGGCGGCCTTTAGTCGCGGTTGGCCAGACCAACCGCGACTAAAGGTGGGGCGCGGGAACGCAAAAAACCCGCCAAAAAACCCTTTAGTCGCGGTTGGGCAGGCGACCCGCGACTAAAGGGTACCTTTAGTCATGGTCTCGCCGCCAACCGCGACTAAAAGGCGGGCTATAAATACAAGGCTCGATCGATTCTCGTCTTCTCCGATTCCCTTTGTTCGTCTGCGCGCCCTCGGCGCGCCGCCCGTCGCCCTTCGCCCTCGTTGCGTTCGCTGGTCGCCACGACCTTGCAGCGCCGCCTCCCCGGATCAAGCGTCATCTCGCCCCGTCGCGCCGGATCGCCCGCCCCTCTCTCCTTCGCCGGTCCTCCCGCGACGCCGCCTCTTTCGTCAACGGGTGAGCTCCCCATCGGCCCCGCCCGTCTCCCCCTCCAACGCTGCGCAGACACCGCCGTCGCCGCGCCCGCCTCGCATGGCGGCGCCACGCCGCGGCTCCCGACGCCTCCCCGCGTGCCTGTGGCGCGCTTGCCCTCTGCGCCCGCCGCTGGGCGGCTCCCACTAGCTGCTGCTAGTTTCGCCATCGCCGCTTCGCCCTCGCCTTGGCTTGCCGCCGCCGCCGCCGTTTTTCTTCCGCGCCCGTCTTGCTAACGCCGGCGCGCGCCACGCCCGGTTGGCTCGGCGAAGGCTGGCAGGTTGGCGCCAGACGCCGCGCCAGAATCCGACGCCGATAGGCCCTCGTGTTTATGACAGCGGGGTCCCACCCCCAAAACGTTAAAAATGATATAAAAAAGAATAATAAAAAATATATTAATTAATTAATTAATTAATTAATTAACTTAAATAGTTATGTTAACACTAATAGTCTGTTAGTTAAACAGAGTCAATGACATGCGGGTCCCCTTGTCCCTTTGACTAGTCAACAGCCTCAGTTGACTGCTGTCTGGGCGGTCAGCAGACCCCACTGTCAGCCTCTATGCTGCTTGCTTTTTGTGTACACTTTGTGTGTGCACGTAGCAATTTAATCTTTATTCTCGAATTAGTTTTAATTACAATATATCAAAAACTTTAGAAAATCATAGAAAATAAACCGTAGCTCGGATGGAAAAACTTTGTACATGAAAGTTGCTCGTAACGACGAGACGAATCGATTACGCAGACCGCTCGTCCGCCACACACCCCTAACCTATCGAACCTGCAAACTTTCCTCTCCGGTTCATCTGTCGACAGACGTCTCGAACAGGAAAACTTTCCGGATGTTTCTTCGCGGTATCGCCTAGCGCTGCGTTAGAACACGTCTAGCTCGTCATTGACCTGTTATGCACTTGCTCGCTATGTATTTAGAATTTTATAAGAAAATTTGACGAAATTTGAAAGAGAAATAAAATCAAAAATACATATAAAGTGAAAAACAAAAACAACAGAAAACCGCCAAAGAAAAACAAAAAATAAAATGGAGGGGGCGGCGAGGGGCGGCGAGGGGCGGCGAGGGGCGGCGATGCGCGCGTGTTTTTTGGGATCGAGAGGGGCGGCGAGGGTTATACATGTGTGTTGTCTCGCCTCCCTCTCCGTGACGCCTGCTGTCGTCCGCCGCCCGTCTCGCGCTCTACCGCGACACCCTCTCCCACCCTTCTCGCCTCCTTTTGCCACCGCCTTTCGCCACCGCCACCGCCACCCCCCTTCTTCACTTAATTAATTTGTTTGTACTACATGTTTTCAGGATGACATAATGGCGGACGATAGAGCTGACCCGATTATGGACAACTATGATCCGGACGGTGAAGCACATATGTTCGGCATCATAAACGGCGATATTCTATATGTGCCGACGGAGAAGAAGAAGATGATATCTCTTCTTATCTCAACCTTGACGGTGAAGATGAAGGGCGCCACAAGAAGATGATGTTTAACAAACGCCGATAAACGAGCGATCTTCAAATGGAAGTAGCAACCACCTCCCGCCGAGGTATATATATACATTGAGCCTCGGTGATACAAACTAACTGATTTGAATAAATATGTGTGTACTAACGGCGCGACTCTCTTTCTTATTTTAGCCCTCGGCGGATCGTCGAAACAATCGAGTACGCCGTCAAAGCGTGGCGCAACCAAGACGATGAAACAAGGAGAAACATGCACCATCGAGGTTGTCGACGGCAACCGGCAGAGCAGCTGGAGCCCCGCAAGAACGCCACCAAGTTTGTCACCAATGCGGAGCCATTGTTAGAGACAACGCCTCGATCACCGCCCAGAGTGGAATGAGCCAAAGAAGGCACGAATTGATGGTTTCACTTTTGTCGATAAGAGAACAAAAAGATTGCTTCAAGAAGCTTATGGAACATTTCGTTCTACCTCCGAATACAACAAATTCGATGAGGAGGGTAACAAGATTGAGGAAAACAAGGAGAGGAGGAGGCTAGTCAAACAGTTCGCTCTTCATAAGATGGCCGACGATTAGGAAATTCAAGAAAAATCTAGCCCGTGACTTTGTCAAGCGTAACAAGACTCCGGATTTCAAAGGACAATATGAGAAACTGAAACATGATTGGCCAGAATTTGTGAAGCAAAAGAAATCGGAGCAGTTCATTCAAATATCGAAAAAAATAAGGAAAATGCGGCTAAGAAGGAGTACAATCATGTTATGGGGCCAGGAGGGTATCGCATTTGGGTGCCTAGGTTGGAGAAGATGGAGAACGAGCTGAGGCGCGAGGAATCCGTCCAGTGCACGGAGGATGGGACCCAAGGGCCAAAAGCTGGTGGTACGGGCATGGGGAACGCTGAACCCGGAGACAGGGGAGTGTGTTTACCGGGCAAATTAATTAAACCCACCCAAGCCCTTATTGACGCAATGAAGGATGCTCAACAGGGAAGATCAAGTTCAACAGAGAGAACGACGCTACCGACAAAAGCCCTCGAATCTCGAACACGGAGGACGTGTACGAGGCATGGGGCACATTCCGTGGAAAATAGGGTTCCCCTGAGCGATGACCCGTCACGATTCTGAAGCCGTAAGAGAAAGATGGATCGGGAAGATGTTGTGGCGCGGTTGGCATCGGAAATGGATGTGATGAAGAAAACCATGAGTGTACTAGTAGCGAAAGAGATGCAGCTCGGTGCAGCATGAAGATCATCGGCGGATCTCGGAAGCCAGCGGCGGAGAAGCAGCGTGGCTTCCACGGAGGTTCCCACCGGCTGGTGCAGATGCACCGACGATCGAAATTACTGCACCGGAGCCTCGGTGATCGAAATTACTACACCGGAGCCTCGGTGGTCGAAATTACTGCACCGGAGCCTCCTCGCTACCCGTGGGCGATATAAAGGAGATGAAAGAATGTCATCTGTATTATCCTATCGGGAACATGTCCATGAAGGTAGCCATCGGCAGTGCTTTACCATGTTTACCTGGAGCACTCCACCACAACAACCCCATTCAAGATGGCTATGCTCGTGTCACGGTGGAGGACATAGTCCAAGGGTTTGAGGACCTGGAGATTGACATTGCTACACCAAGGGGAGAAAAGACTTGAGATGTCAAGCGCCATTTCATTCTATGGCAAAATAAGTTTATCAAGTTTCCAGGCGAGGCGCCAAGGACAACAAGTCCACCCCCCTACGGTGGTGGTGGTGGCGGTGGCGGTGGTGGTGGTGGTGGTGGTGGTGGCGGTTCACCTACACCTCCGTCACATCAGCCGACGCCGCCCCGATCCACAACGTCCGGCGGGTGATCATCCGCCGCCCCGATCCTCGTCCGCGGGTGATCGACGCCGCCCCAATCCACCTACGGCAAAGAAGGTATAGTCTCGATTATTAACCCGGACCCTTATGTACCTAAGACCACAAAGGTACCGGAGCCATCATCAAGCCTCTCCCCACAAGGCCTTGGGAACGAGTGCCGAGGAAGTCGACGCGCCGCTGCTGCTGATTTGGAGAAATGGAAGGCGGACTGCAAGAAGAAAAGAGAGCCCGAGCCCAAGCCAAGATTTTCGATGAGCAAAAGAAGTGGGCTAAGTCATTTTGAGCACACCGTCCCAAGCCGCCAAGAATCGCCTAACGACTATGCACGTGAACTTGCAGGCAGGCACTCATGTTCAAGGAGAACAAAGAGCGGAGAAGGCGAAAGTAAAAAAGCGGAAACAAGTTGCCCAGCTCGGGAACAAAGTAAACAATCGATTGCCCGCTTATAGTGGAAGCCTTCGTCCGGATGCCCCGAGATCATACAAGCTGCGGCAACACAGGATTGATAGTAACGAGTGCGAGAACAAGCGCCAACTTAGGTATTACTCTTCATGAACTATTAGGCCTTGATGAGGCGCCAGTGAAGGAGGTAGTAATTACATATGTCAAGAATGGGCCTCTCGTCGAGCTGCTTGCGAGAAAAGGATCTACGACCAAATGAAAGGTCTCGCTGAATTGGTACAAGGGTTACATAAAAATAAAAACGCCAAAGAATATATTTATGCGGAAGTTAGACATGAGCATCACTTCAAACATTACTATGTACAAATTGCATTGAGTGAATTGTTCCAGCTTTTCAATCTGCTTGAGCTCGACAAATCTATCATCGGTTGCTACGCTCGTAAGTGATTTATTAATTTCTACCCCATCTCGCTCATATTGCCTGCACTATATATATGTCCTAACTATATTGTTGTGTCCGCTATTATACATGCAGAATGAAGATTAAGGAATGCAGAGTAAGGAACATCCATGATGTTGGGTTCATTGACCCACACATCGTTAATGGACATGTGTTGGAGCGCCACCCCGCCGACGTGGAGGCAGACTGTGGCAGTTTCTTACAAAGCAGGAACTCAAAAGTGATATTCTATTTCCTTACCATTTTGGGTGAGTGTTTCGTCTTGAGCACATTCTCTTTGTTTACTCCATGCATGGTATGTGGCGGCTAATTGATGAGTTATGCATGACGTCTTGTGCATGTATCGTGTCCGCAGGTTCCTTTGGATTCTGCTAGTAATTAAAGTTAACACCTCGTAATGTCTCGCCCACGACTCTCGAATATGGATCCAAAGCTTTGGGGCGACATGAGAAGAATGCTGCGAAGTAATTATTTTCATTCATTTGCGCCTATATCGATCGGCCTATTTCGCTCATTTCCTAATATCAAGTAACTAATAACTCTCTTGTTCATTTAATTTTCTTTGCCTCGTAGGGTTTGGAGACGGTTCAGAGATACAAAGGTCGGTGAATTCAAAAAAGAGCTAGAATTCAAAAGGTTAAAGCCTAAGAATGCTGGGGATATTCAGCCACCGGAGACCAATCTATGTGGATACTATGTCTGTGAGATGATCCGGAGATACACCTCTGAGCGGGTTCCGAGTGATACCAATGCTCAGAGGAATAACCTCCGTGGATGCTTAGTCCGTAAGCTCGCTTCCGACCACTTCAAGAGGAACTAGCTAGATGGTTCAGCAGGAAGTCCTCCATCCTAAAGGAGAACACTATTACGAGGACGAGAACTTTATATGGATTAAATCATGTATGGAAACTTGTTCAAAATTGTATATGGTCATCCGATGATATTGAATATATATTGTATATTCCTCTTGAATTCTTTTGGTTCTAATTTCAAATTTATTTGAAATTGTACATTCATATGCATGTATGTAGTACCGTAGAATATATGAAACTCCTTCAAAATTAAAATAAAGCACAAAAGAAATAAAACAATACAAATTAAACAGAAAACAGGTTTAGGGGGGCTAAAACCCTAAACCTGCGGCGGCCTTTAGTCGCGGTTGGCCAGAAGAACCGCGACTAAAGGTCCTCCGCCCCGACGGCCGCCTGGCGCCCACGTGGACGGGCCGTTAGTCGCGGTTCTTAAGCAGCCGCGACTAAAGGTGGGGGGCTTTAGTCGCGCTTATTTGGTCGCGGTTGCGGAGCCGCGACTAATGGCAGTTGCGAACCGCGACCAAAGGCCTTTTTTCCACCAGTGCATGGCTCCTTGCCTACCTAGCGCTATAAATCTTCCATAGCATTGGCCAACACGTCCAATACACTAGGAAGGACGGAAGAAATAAGAATGAATCCAATCCACTTAAGTTCTCAGGAATATATAATCTCTGCACTTACACGCATCTAGTTATTTTGATGGTGGCAATGCAAACATGGAGATTAATTTGGCCCCTACTTTTTCTTTTGCTAAAAATCTGGCCCATAATTAACATGGGTCCTATAGACACATATGATATAGGGTTGTGAGGTATTGGGAATAACCTACATACGCTAGCAATCGTCCTCGCTTGTTAATATCAACATATGAGCTTGTTGGTGAGATACTGGGATGCTTTGACAAAGAGTTGTTCAAGGACCTAACCTGCCATGACAGGGGTTCCTGTGCCACTAAATACTACGCTAGTTCCCATGGACAGAAGTGTCCTTATGGGGAATATAGTACCTTCCCATAAAAGCTAAGCTGCAAAATCATCATGTACGTACGCAGCACCACAAGATTGAGGATGAAATAAGGGTGAATAAAGCGTTATTTTCTTGTCATGGAAGAAGTAAGGTTGAATAAGGGTGAATATGGTATTCTCGAAGACAATGTGTGCTTGGATTCGTTGGCATGGGTGGATTGATGACCACTACCTTAGCTCTAAAATCAACATGGCAGTCTAAATTCTCAACTAAATGATACTCAATTCTATCGTAACCACACAGTTCTGCAGCATCCAAGTGAAGAAATTACGATTTGAATTCATGAGAAGCACGAGGCGTACTGATGGTATGAACTTGATGAATGCAGTGGTGCGTAAGGTGTATTGTGGACATCTGTATCAATGAATCGGCTGATAACAATATAGTAAACTTGCTGTTCATTGGAGAGGATGTGTATGGTACATTCAGTGCAATCATGGGCATCTACTTACTGCATCAATTAGCAGCACACACACACATTACTCTTTTTCCAGGTCAATAATTGTCCAATGAATAATTTCATCTTGATTAGGTAAACCATACGTTTACTAGTCTTAATCAAAGCTCGTAAAGTTATTCTATGTCAATTTCATCTTAAACTAGATTCTTTCCCTCAAACAAGTATACATTTTATCTTAACTAAAGAAGTGCATGAATTCATTCACACAATTATTTTTTTGAATTTTTCCACGCAATTATTTTGACAGTGGTGCAATAAGGGAGTTCAAGAGGATTAAAAAGGTTGTTGTAGATAGAGTTTTTTTTCAGAGGGGGGGGGGGGCTTTCATTAGCAGAAGGGTCTTTGATGCTCCAATGAAGCTCATCTATTGTTGACATCAATTTTGAGATGGGTAACCATGCTTGTTGTGGGGTTCTAATGAAGCATCATCAGTGTGTGTTGCATGCACCTGAGAGTTTTTTTCTTGTGTGAGGGCATCCGAATGCTTGTAAACGAGTCAACTGTATCATCAACATGAAGTGGTCGAGTGCTCTAAAAGCCAGGAAATTAAGGCCCTAAACTGCAGGGTGTACATGATTTGTAGATGGCACATGACCTAGCTCTCTATATAACCCTCCAGATACAACATGTCTTGCAATGCATCCATGTTACCATTCGCACCCTAGCCACCACGGTACGATCTACATCGTCCTTTGTTCTTCTCTTATGGCATATGACTTCAGATATGTTACCCTAGTATCACTAGGTGAATGACAATCGGATTGAGAGGCACCGGGGAAAATGTGGCTAGTATCATTGGTACCCATTGTGAAAAATGAAAGCTAAACACTTGCTAGGGAAACATGTTCCGATCTGGACCCTGACACACAATGCGCCACATGATAGAGCCCCTGCCGGTGTTTGCGACTCCACTGCCCGCGGACTGCCTTGATCCTATTCATCTGCTCTTTGGTTGACTTTTGCCTCTTGGCTGACTGCCATAACTCAGCCACTGCGAATCAGCTGGCCGCCGTCACGCTGATTAGGTCTATAGATAATATGTCTGTTGACTGCAGCTTATTAATTTTGGCGGACCGTCTGGAAGTTTTACTCATCATATCATAATTAGTGCAGGCTTAATCAATTGAGATTTTTATGGGTGCAAAAAGGTAAGGTTTCTGTTTGGTACTAGTAGCCAATTCTTTCATCAATGCCTCAGTTACTCTGAAGTATGCAGAGAGATAATGAAGAGTAAAGGACGAGATGACTAGAGCAGCAATTTTGTTTCAACAAGTGTATGCCAAGATTAGGGAAATACGCCATGAACAAGCATTAAATAATCAGTATCACTTTCGAGTTTTCCTACTAGTGGGCTCTAGTCTCTAAAAGCTATATAACATGGCGCCCACCAAGGCAGAAGGTACGACTTCTGATTTACACACAGACTAAACCCTCGGGGAGAGTCGGAGTAGCTTGTGCAGCAGCCTGCTCCTGTGGAACGGGGTGGGTTTTACTTTTACATGGATGAGGGTCACACCCGAAAAGGAGAGGGCGACAATCTATGTGCGATGTAGCTCTAGCAACCCAGAGCTAGAGATGCAGAAAAATTGCCTCTAACAGTTTTGGGCAACTGCTCTTGGGGCCTTCGAAGACTACTCAAAATTCCCAGACCACCAGAGCATGAGTGAGACGCCGGTTGCTTGTAACCGAACTGTCCACATTGCGCAAATAGCAGAGAATCGGTTCCACGCCTTCCTCACACAGGTCGGGGGGTTAGGATGCCATAAGCTGTAATGCATGCACCGAGCTTCGATAGACACGGGGGCAAGAACCAAAGTGACTAAAAATGAGCATGTGCAGCAGACTTAAACTTGAAACAAACACACCATCTAAGCCAAAGAGAGTTGATTAACGATGAAAGATGAAGAAGCAAACCACCACTTTTCCAATGCATTGAAAGTAGGTTTAGATAGGACATAGGAGAAACATTACAAGAATTACAACTTTAATTCTTTTCGTAACAAATTTTTGTAAGCTGCCACTCTCGTTCCAAAATCATGGTCAAGCGTCAAGCAACATAATTTTGTGGCTGTGTGGATTTATACTATAATACTAGACGCCCCCTGAATTAATAATAGTTAACGATTATTTATTTATTTATTTTCTTTTTTTAGAAAAGGAGGATGACCCCTGGCCTCTGCATCTGGGCGATGCATACGGCCACAATAATAGTTAACGATGAATCATTATAATGATTAATAATACTCTTTTGACCAAAGCAAATAATTGTAAATTTCTTAATACAATTATTTAATAGGAATGCGTGACATTTGAATGAGAACCTTGTGGTCGTAGAGAAGTGTTCCCGTCGGGTGGAACTTCCTGGGAAGACGGTAGGCTTTTATCGCATAAATTCGCAATACAAACATCAAGTGAAAGAACTTAGCTGCTTCTGAAGCAACATAGTGATAAATACGGAGAGTACCGAGTAGGATTAACACAACTGCTGCATACGGTATTTTTTTCAGCTTACAATTTTCAGTTGCAATTAATCAAGTCGCTAGTACTCCATGCGACAACAAATGACGTGGTTGGAGCGACGCCAGGTAAGAAGGAAGAATTAAGGAGAAGAGAGGCAAAGGGTGAGGAGGATGCGCATATATAGTTTGTTCAAGTTCCAATTAGTGTTTATCCAGAAAAGGTCTAATAAGTGGCATGTTTATTGTTTGCCTGGAAAAGAAAATACATACTAGGCCACGCTTCACTTCCACTTCACAGAAATGACTTTTTCTTTTATTTTCAGATGATATATACAAGCTTAATCTAGAGAAAAACAATTAAACTTCATGATTCATGTCAGACTAAAATATGTGGTTCACATAAATGTCCGATGAAAATTGTCCTGAACATTACTAACAACATTATTGTAAGTGGCACACTCTCGTCTATCTCTAAACTACGACCTCTTTCTACTTCTAATTTTCTTTGTCATCATCACCTATCTGTGATGACGTACGATTGATGTTTACCTTTAAATAGTATACGCCGGACGTTGTTAACGTATGTACTTGCGAACAAGAAAAAAAACCAACCATAAAACAAAACGAAGGAGGGGGGGGGGGGGGAGAAACAAGGTTCCGCTCCCGTCCCGCTCCTAGGGTTCCCGCCCCGTCGCCGCCGGCTCCCCCGCGTGGAGCTGCCGCCGTGGCCAGACCAGCCGTCACAACTCGCCCTCCCCCGCTCCCCTACCCCTCCCACCTCTCCTAACTTACCCGTACCCCCGCGTCGCCTCCCCGAGCGAGGCGACCTGGGGCTCCCGCCCAACCCTTCCCAGCGCCCCCTACCCTTCTCCTCCTCCCGCCACCGCGGACCTGGGCCACCGGGCCTTGCTCATGTGGTGCCGATGGCGGCGGCCCAATTCTTTCCCCCCGCGCAGCGCCACGGCTCGGGCGGCTACCGGCTGGCGGCGGTGCACTTCCGCGGCAGCGGATCCGGCGGCGGCGTGGCTCCTTCGGTGGCGCCGTGCCGGGTGGCACGGTTGCAGCGGCGTGGTTGATTGGCGGCAGGGCGTCGCGGTGGCTGGCGGTTGTGCCCTCCCGGCGCAGATTGAGGCCCTTTTGGGCCCCATCTGGGTGTGGGCGGGCCTGGCCAGGACTTCTCGGCGGCGTCTCCGGCGGACGGCGGGGCGACCCGTGTAGGGGGTGGCGGCGACGGCGGCTCGTGTACTGCAACGCAGCGACGGGGGCTTCACGAGCCCGTTTCCGGCTCGGCCGGGCCTATCTGGGCCTTCTGCGCGGGGGCGAAACATGTTTTCGGGGGGTAGCTGGAGCCGGCATGAGCGCCGGTCATGTCCATGGGTCACTTCTCCGCCTTCCCTTTCCGCTGGTCGATCTATGGTCGCGGGTGCCTGGTTTGCCCTTGTTGTTGCATCCGGCCGGTTCCTGCCATGGGCGGTGGAGGTTCTCCCCTCCCACGTGGCTGTCGTTGCTGCTGCTCCTCGTTCCTGGTCGCCTCCTCTGTTCCTGCCGGTCTCGCTTCGTTTGCCACGGTGAGACGGCGATGGGAACTTCACGACTGTGGTGGCACATGTTGGTGGGCGGCGTGTTTGGTGGCGCGCGATGGATTGTCTGGGGTCGTGGGTGGTTGTTGGTCAGGAGAAATCCTTGTCGGCTTGTTCTGCACCGTCGCGGTGACGCCTCTGGGCTCCGCCATGCCTTCCCGAAGGACGTCGGGTTTACCCCTTTCCCCCGCACCCCTCCGCGTACCGGGGGAAACCCTAGGACTTGTCCAGGCAACAGCGTTGTCGGCGTCGCGATCCTTCTTGAAGGTGTTGCTTGGTATGCGGCGCTCCGGAGTGTGGTGGAATTCTCCGGTGGGCACAGCGGTTGTGGGTCTCCATCATTTTTGTTGATCCGTCGCTGTTAGAAATTTGTTTCTTTTTCTGTTTTCTCTTTTGTTTTCTTGGGCATGACTGTGCTGTTTCCGCCCCAGCACCTATCGTTGGATGTATCGGTCGTGGTTGCTTTGTAATAGAAAGAGCGGGGAGGGCTTTTTCGTCGACGTACATACTTGCTAGTAACCGTGGAATATGATATCCTACATGGTAATTTGGCCGATCCATCATATTTCAAATAGTTAACAGATGTGCTTTGTGACCCCTATCCATATCAAATTTTCACCTTCTGTCAGAAAAAAAATAGAGGAATGGGATTTTTCTTTCTTTCTGGAAAGTGTATATGACCAGGGGCTGAAGAGGGTGCCCTTCTTATACTGAATGGCCACCAAAGCTCGAATGCTGGCCAAGAGCACAAATACACGAAGAGAGCATTGTCCACATGCGGGGAAAGCTAAGGTAAGCACATGAGCATGTATAGTTTCAGAAAATAAAGAGATATAGGTACATTATCACGAGTCATGAGCCATGACACACATGGTTCCATACCTAGCTCTATAAATGAGTCAGGGCATTGGCCACCATGAGAAAGGAGATTAGTAGTGAAGCTCTTCACAATCCATAAACCCACACGTGTTCTTCCGTGACAATGCATGCATTTCTAAACGTAGGTGTTAGGGCTTTATGCAATCATATAAGTTGTAGGATTGTGTGGTACTGGGAATGTATGCGCTACGGTAAATTTCTTGGATTGTATAGGTCAACATGAATGCCTCGCAGACAGATGTGATCTTGCTATACATACTGAATTCCAGGCTATATATTGTGCTTGGCAGCATTGAGCCCTACACTGAACTTTCTTGGGTTGTCATTGTGGCTCGACGCGAGAAATGATGGATGATCGTTATTGTGCAAATGCCACATTCATGATCAAATCTGGTTTACTATGTCCTAGATATTGTACCACTGTGGTTGACGCGTAATTAGAATAACACTAAGGTACAAGCTTGTACCTTAGTCACTGAAAGTTGTATGCAACAAATATTTAATGTGTGTATGATATGGCACAACATACAATATGTTTGGATTGCCCAAATATATATAATTGTTTGCTAGTTTTTGGTGCATAAAAGGACTTGGTGCATAAGAGCTGCAACCAAGTTGTACCTGATGCGAGTATCGAACAATCGGTCATGAAGACAATGACTGGAACACCACTTCATCTTCGGAGTGAAAACTCTTCTCGTGACATTTATTAGTTGGGCTCAGCAGCGGCGAACATGCATCATTAGCTTGTTCGAGGCATTGTCTATTTGTTTTCGTGCTGATCTTCATTAACAGGTCTTGGCGAGAAGGATGAAAATCCTTATGCAGGTCGTCTCGGGCCGAGCGTGGCTACGGTGGCACGAGGAAGTTTATCCCTTCTTAAACATGTTGTTGCGGAAGAAGTAGACTTGGTCTTAGGTGTTAATTCCGTATTTTGTAATGTTTCACAAGTAGGTACCTTTGATATATACTTTTTTCAATAATTAATAAGTGCATCACATTGATACATTTTCAACCGACAAAATAGGACACATTATAGCTTGATTGCAACTCTTAACATCTCGAGTTTTGTCCAATAGTGGTTATTTCAGAATTTCTAGAGATCGATGTAGATTTTGATGTTAAAAGTTAATATGGATAAATGGATTGTGAATTGAAACTTAATAAACAAATATATCTAGCTAGTTTCAAAAGGAGACAAGTGTACATTTCTCCCATCTGACTTATTGGTCGTGTCTGTTTGGTACCTAATTTTTGGGGGTGTAATTTCACCTTTAACCCATCAGTCAGTTCTCCTCGGTCAAACTTGTGCTCCAGCCGAGGCGAGATTGTGGCTCCAGGGATCACCGCTCTTTCCTAGGACACACCGACATTATCAAAGAGCAAGAGGCACACCACACCGATGTTCCTTTACCGGCGCCGCCAAACCCTTTGAACTCATCAATGTAGACAAGAAGATACCAATGATCATGATCTTCTTAGCAAGTCTCCGTCACAGAGAAGAAAATTTTTAGAGAGGACTTGTATAACGTCCTAGGCCAAGCTAGACAGAATCAGGAAATGCAAATCACACAGGCTCCCAGATGTGGACGAAGTTGGCTAACCTTCGTAAGTTAGAACTGGAAATAGAGGATCTAGACACACCGCTTAATGGGGTATGATGAAAACAGATGATCCTAAAATTCCCTCTCCGCCACGATCCCACATAGCACAGTTGCGAGCCCCCACGCCCCTGGTGCTCATGCCCTCTCCTTCCTTCGCTGCTCTGCTCCCCTTGCATACCTCAACTGCTTGCTGGCCAAGCCAAGGTATGAAAGCAACCTCAGGTGCAGGAGGCATCAAGGTCTACATCCATGGAAAAGCCAGCTCTTCCTGTAGTTAGCCACCCGACGGCCAGGCGCAGAACCAACTGGGCACAGGGTCTCCTCCATAGCTAGTCTAGCACGGTCCGTCTCACTGGAACCGGTGTCAGCTGTGAACTCGCACCTATTGTCCCTGTTTACAGCGACGATTGCGGTGGTGGTGGTAGCTTCCCTATTGCTCCTTGGACAAGCCGAGGCATAGGTCGGGCAATCCGGAAGTGGTGACGAGGCGACCTGGGTGGATGCATGAATCTGGCACCCCAAATGGCTAGTCGTTTCTGCTCAGGGAGATACCGTAGTGTCTGTTCCTTGTGTGCGGAGCTGGATTTCCTATGCAGGCACGACCAACGCCCTACGCGGACGATACTCGGGGAAGGTGCGGAGTGGACCTGCATGGAGTCGTCAGGTCAGGATCGACCTCGGCGTCTCTGGGTGAAATCCGAGTACCATCGGCGGGCGTCTCGCCAGTGTGGTGGCTTGCGGGCTATGAAAGACCGGCCAGTCACAATGAGCGAGGCGGGGGAAGTGACCGATCAATTACCATTTTTTAGTTGAGGACACAACAATTGTTGCTGGGAGGGATTGCTTCCCTGCACTTGCGTGTTGAATTTTAACTGGAAGAAGAGAAGAAAAAATGTTGGTGTGCGTCAGTGGGGACGTGTGGAAGCCGTTATGTAAAAGTCATTCGATTTGGGACGTGTCAGCCCCACCATTTTCGACATGATTCATGTTGCATTCGCGTCGCAGGCACTTCTCGGCTGTTGCTCAAGCTGGTCGGAATGCAACACAAACTATGTAACGCTCAATTGTCTTGCAACATACCCAAGGTTTCAAAGCGTGTGTGGTGTAGGGGAGGGGATTGTTGTGCCTCGCACGATCAAAGGTTGGTCGAACAGTTGCGGAGGGGGGGGGGGGGGGGGGCACGTGTCCCAGTTATCAGCCGGTTGAGCCCAAATGTTTCAACTGTTGCATACTATTGTATACACTATTAAGACAAGGATTGGTCGAATAGGGGTTATATGAAACACAATAGACCAAAAAATGAACTGAACCCAACACCAAATTGACTTAATTTTTTTTGGCCATTTTGCTTACACATCACACGCATGACTGATGAAATGTGTGTGCGTGCTGTTGTGCCTCGAAGCATGTGGGCTAGTGATGGTGTGTGATGTGCTATTTGTGTACTGGTGTTCGAACTAATTACAACGGGTAAAATAATAAAAACGCACATGGCATAGTTAAAAAAATGCTTCAAGCCAAGCACGTGACTATGACATAGGGCATGGTTCTGGGCGCAGCTGTATAAATCCCGTAAAACTAGGCACCATATAGCTGTATGTTGTCGAGTGCTAGTGATCAAGTACTTTCTTTAGTCTTCCCCAAAAAAGAAGTGCTCTCGTTAGTACACGCCTACTCAGTACCTCTTCGTTTTCCAGCAAATTGGGTGTCTGTATGACGCTGATATGCAGTTGGGATTGTGAGGCATAGGGAATTTACGCGTTATGCTTTCTCCCGTGAACTGTGTGGATCGACGTTGACGCATCAGGGACTGACTGATTCACGGATGACCATGTCAAGAGAATTGCCACTGAGGTTGGTATTCGCAAACAGATTGTTCAAGGGACTCGACTCTTCGGGGTCGTGTAGCTACTGCGTCTCAGCAGTACACGGGGTCATGGTTTAAGGTGCAAACGCAACCACATTCAGTTTATTACACTAGTAACTTCGGGTACTGCAACTTGTATGGGAACAATCCCTTTCAGGTCGATGCCATGATAATCCAGAGTTCCTGATATTTATGGCGAGCGTTTGACCTACTTAATTTGCCCTCTGGTTAGTCTTAAAAAGGACAATATAAATTAGTTTGCGGAAAACTGTTTGATTACCATTATAGCTCTAACGTTGAGGGATTGTTACCATTGGGTCCCTCATCTGAATGAACAAGTTACCGCAAAAAAAAGTTTACTCAGTAACATGTATTATATGAACTTTTGGTCAGCACGCTTTACCACGAGATTGAAAATCAATCTACATATATACAATAAAATGCACCATCAAATTGTACAAGTTTTCCTCGCACTATGACACGAATACATGTAAATATATGGTCCAATATAATCATTCCATTATCAGTATATGCCTTGTTGTCCAGTTTAGCTCTCATTTGTTTTGCCAAGCCTATATTGGCTAAAAATGGGCATGTACATCAGACTAAAGACTCAAAACAAACACAATGGAAGTCAAAGAGAATTGATTGGTGATGAATGGTAAAGCACGCAATCAACATTTTTATCCAATGCATTGAAAGTAGGTTTAGATAGTAGAAACATTATAGTGATTACACTGGACCGAGAAGAACACACCATCTATTTATTATCTCATTAGTCTGCCTGCCTCAACCCGTTCTGCAACACTGGACGACCGATTGCACTGAGGAAGACCATGCAGTGCCACTGATTGATATTTTCAAGATGAGGCCATCTGCTCACCTGTCATGTCGAGCCATTCGCGTTGTTCACCCGTAACTAGTGAGCATGCATGCTATAGTTGTCATATATTATTGTAGAAGCATGGGAGAATTGCCGACACCATCTATGTTAGGGTCCCTTCTCACCAGCCGGTGGTTCAGCCAGTTGGCCTCCCATCTGGCCACCACCGGCGAAGCGGCCGGTGGGGCCAAGCACAATGCCGGTGGGGGGGCTCTGTGGGCGAGTCTAGGCCTCTTTCCATGGCAATCTCATGATGGTGACTTCAGGCGGCGATGGCGGCGGCTGATGCTATTCCCTTCCTGCTTATCATGTCCCGTAAGAAGACATTCTCTGCCGTTCCCGAGGGCATCATGGTTGTTGCAGCAAGCGCAGGTGCAGGCTCCAGCGATGGTGCCCATGGTTCGAGCACCCTGTTTTAGATCAGGTGCCGATCCGGTGACATCAACGGCAGTGCCCCTGATATGTTGAACCAGGGATTGTTCCATGCCCGCTTGCCTTGGTCCGAGATCCTAAATCTTCGTATGCAGACCCCTTGTGACTTCCTCTGAATCCGTCACCAAGATTGGGGCAGGGCATGCATGGGGTCCTTTCCAAGACAGATCAAGGTGGTTCCTTGGGCTAGGTCAGACCATGACAATCGATACGACCTGCAGCAATGGCCTCACTGCGAATTGTGATTGCCATCGATACATTTTGTGAGAGTTTCACCTTTGCAAATTTGGTGGTCAATTTTGACGGCGAGATGCAAACTATGAACGGTGTTTTGATGTAGAGGGATAGTTGCGCAGCGACAGCGGTCACATCACGAGTAGCTGCGGGGATCGCGAGAAAGTGGTGGCGACAACACATGAATGATTTCGATGGTGGTGCTATTGACCATCCGGTCTCGATGTCCGGGATGAAAGCCTATGTCCGACTTGAGTTGGGTATACCTTGCAATGGCGATGTTTTTACATCTTTACCTTGTTGAAGGCATTGTTCGGAATGCTCAGAAAGATTCTTCTGGATGAAAACCTAGATTCTAGCCTTGGGTGGTTGGATTCGGTGATGGCGACTCTTGACTGTAGCTCACTTCCTAAAGGATTTGTTGTTGAAGAATCTCGTTGTCTATGTGGTGTCATGAGATGAATGGTGCAGGTCCAGTCATTGTTCTAGTTTACCCATCACGTATCTGATCACCTTGGGATTTTTTTCTTTTTTCACCGCCTTTCTTTCTATATGACTTTGCTATTTGCCGGCGTTTTTTCGTGTGCGTGAGATGGTGCTAGTTGTGTGCATCCTAGTTATGCAGAGGCCGGGTGTGTGTTCATTATGTTTGTATCCTCTTGTTGCTTCATTTTGAGTCAATTAAAATCCACCCTTTGTTGAAAATAATAATACTCATATGGACGCATTAGATGGTCAATTAGACCAACCCATGTTTTAATTCTCTAGTTGTCGGCCATTGTGAGAAGAAGGGTTAGGACACATGAAGCAATGCTTCTAGACCCTGATGCTCTCGATGTCATGGTCATGGTGGCAACCCAAGACTTCTTGAGACAACACTGTCAGAAACATTGCTCTCGATGCCCCTCATTGTGTGTGGGGAGCAGCGGCACATCGAGCGGCAGTGGGGCACAGCCCCTGAATGCTTATTGGGCTCAATGGTGAGGTTAAGCGGGTCGTGGAGGCGGTAATATATGAGTCAGCTGGCACCAACGGTACCGGGTTTGGAAATAGAATGGGATTTGGAAAAGCATGAAGATCTTTTGAGGAGTGGAAAAGCTATGAACTAGTAGTGGGTTTGCTTTGTTTTTGCAATTAGCACTCTAAAAAGTAGCCCCATCTATGAGATGCGGACATAGAAGAGGTGGAGGATTTGCTTCTACATGATGTTCCTTCCTTGCGCGTGCCTTTTGACTTAAAGAAAAGAGGAAGAAAATGTTTCAACCATTATATATGCCCTTGGACTAGCACTGCTTCAAATAGAGGTGGCGGCAAATCCGAACCAAAAGCCAAACTGAACCAAAATCGACAAGAGATTAGCCGAGTTTCTCTAGCACTTCAATAGCACACGTCGCACAACTGGTAGTTAAATGTGTGCGTGATGATGTTGTGCACCATCGCATATGGGCTAGAAACAGTGTGCCACGTGCTATCTTGAACAAGATTGAACAAACATGGTTAAAAATGGGTACACCAGACCCACATGGCATAGTTAGAGGAAATAAAAGGACTTCAAGCTAAGCACGTGACAATGACATGGTATGGTTCCCTGCACTGTTCTATAAATCATCTGGACCCTTAGACACCGCATAACTGCACGATGTAGTGTGCTAGTGACCATGCGATTCTCTGTAGTACATGCCTAGCTACTCTGTATTCATGGAACATCGGTAGTCCATGTATGATTAACTCTTTGTTTTCCAACACATTGGGTGTACGTACAATCTTGGTACGTAGTTGGGATTATGAGGTGTTGGGAATTTACATGTGTTTCTTTCTCTTGCGAACCATGTGAATTGATATTGATGCCTTGCGGACAGATAGTTTCATGGTTGAACACACCGAGGACACTGCCGCTGATCAGGTTGGTATTGGAAGATGGAGCGCTGAAACAAGTCAACTTTGCTTAGTGTTGTGTCTATGACATTAAGGCAATACATGTGATCATGGAATTAAGTGTAAAGACAATCAAATTCTTATTGCATCATATACGGGAGCCATCCTTCTTGGTTCCATGACATGATATTCCAGACTTCATGATATCTATGGAGACAGTTGATCTAGTTTGCATCTACTTCACTCATCTATGAAAGGGACAATGGAGGTTGCTTGGATATTATTTGGGGTGCCAATACTATTATAACGTCAAGAGATTGGTACCTTAGAGTTCCCTATCATTTGGATGGACATGTTTGCGAAGTTTATTTAAACTCTCCGCCAGGATGCTTCACCGCCAGATTTTGGCACACACAAACATGTGAATTCAAAATCAATCTGAGGATATACAATAAATCACACCATCCAACTGAACAAGTAAATTCTTGGTCAATGATCAATGGTTATTTAGAAAAGCTATAAATTGGTGGGGTTTGCTTTCTCCCTCTTTTTTGTTCTCAGCATCCTGGAAAATTAGTCCCATCCTTGAGTTGAAGACATGGCCTTCGGTCTAGAGGGAGGGAAGGAAGGTCGCTTCTCCATGAGGTTCCCACGCTACTTCTGTGTATTGACTTTTTGACTTGAAGAAAAATGCTTCAAATGGTTAAATGCCAAACCATCCAACTGTGGACTAAATAAATATTATGCCCCAGATCTAGGTCTACAAGGCAGGTATAGATTTTTAGGTTTTGTTTGTTTCTTAGGCAAGCAACGAAAGGCATTCGCCCACCTGAGCTTTCATTACTCAAAAATAATAAGAATCCGCGGGTAATGATCGGGGAGGGGTGGGGGAACATGGCATTGTAGCCCACGCTTGTGGAACTGGGTGGGTTTTACAAGGACGGAGGCTCACAACAAGAAAGGACGTTTGTCCGTGGTGGAGTTGTGACAACCAGAGGTAGAATTGGGCATTTGCCTTGCAAGAAGTCAAAGACCATTCGGTTTCTCGTTTTTAGATCACCAGAGCGGAAGACAACAATTGAGTATAGCTGAGCTGACCACAAGCCACAGATGCCAGAGAATCGTTTCCACACCTCCAGAGAGACGTGGATCGAGATGTCATCAGCTAATACATACACACATTTGATGGAGGTGGCAGCACGCAATGCAACAACGAAATTGGACAAGGTCTAGAGTATGCAGGAAGAGAATGTGCATGTAGAGATCCCACAACCCCAAGATGTTGGAGGAATACAATTGTCCTAGCTTTTCCATGGCGTAGAACCAAAATGAAAATTTTCATCTCAAGAGGAGCAAATCTAGCCCATTAATTTTGTTATGATTTATCATTTGGTAAGTTAACTTTTCATGATTAATTTATCTTGCTAAATAATGTTAATATTTAAAATGATATTATACTTGGTTCTTCTCTCTTTCCTTATTTCCATTCACATCATGTGAACATCTCACTACATATGGAACACTTTTCTTTCCTTTTTCCCAAGGCAACAGGGGAAAAAGTCTTCTTCCCCTCCATCTTCGTCTGCGAGCCTGTGGATTCACCTCCCCTCCGCCTGCGCTCTGGCGGCCGGTAGCAAGGAGGAGATTCCAGGTGGCTCGGCGCCGGCTAGTAGATAGGTAGGGTTTTAGTCCTGCATGGGCGGTGTTAGGACGGATGGCAGCGCTCCTTCTTCGGTCTATCTTCCGAGTTTCGATCCTCCTCAAGTTTGTCTGCTGGGACGGATTACACGAAGCTCTGGCGTAGATTTCTGACAACTCCTTGGGGTAGCGAGGTTAGGGTTTCTCGTCATGCATACACGACGACAGTATTTGGTGTTAGGTTCTTCAGATCGAGTCAAGGATTCAACGGTGATGATTACAATCCGGGACGTTGGTCCTTACGGGGACGTGCGCGAAGACTTCCCAGCTGTCGTCGACAAGGTCAGGACGGCTCCAGTATGGGAGCAGCGACAGCGGCGCGTCAACGGCTTGTTCTGGCGGCTCCAATGGTTGTTCGGTTATCCAGACCTTGATGTAATTTTTGTTATGTTTGAAGTACTTTGTATTTCTGGTGAATCTTTATACTAAATCTGATCATTTTCGAAAAAAAAAACATCTCACTACATATGTTCATCTCTTTGCTTCTTCCCACACATTTGAAATGGACATGTACTAGTACACTTGGTTCTAACAAAAAAACGAACAAGATAAGATATCATCGGCTCAAAATGGGATTGCACATCACACAAAGTTGTTGTCTAAAGGCGTGTGCAATTAGGAATGGCACCCACAGGGTATGGGTACGGGTGGAGCTACCCCATACCCTTACCCGTCTGCCCTGAGTTTACCCATCACCCATACCCATACCTGTCAAGGGTATAATTTTTCCCCATACCCGTCACCCGACAGGGTATATGGGTACCCACGGGTAAAAATACCCGCGTTTACAACACATCAATTGAGTAGAAAATAGTTGTAAAAGCAATATATAATCATAAATTATTAATAGCAACACATTTTAAACAACAATGTACAACAACATATTGTCACAACAACATATTCTCATAAACAAAAATACTTGCCTATAAAGTGACATATCAAAATGTTAAACAACAACACATAATCATAAATAACAGCACATATGAATACACTTTAAGTTCACCAAATCATGATAAATTATAGAGATAATTTGAATACACATTAGAGTTTTTACCTAGCGTGATTAGGAGGGGAAATGAATACATTGGGATATTAACGGAAACCCACCTGTCAACATTTTAGATGGGTACATGGGTACGCGGTCATGGCTTATACGATCCCATACCCGTACCCTCTCTACCCGATGGGTATGATATTTTCCCATTTAAGTACCCATGGGTAATTTTTTCCCATACCCTTACCCTAATAGGGTTTTTACCCCCATGGTATGCGGGTAATGGGTACCCATTGCCATCCCTATGTGCAATGTGGTGCATCATCGCATATGGGCCAACACAGTGTTGATGCGTTGTTGATGTACTAGTGTTTGAACCAACATGGACAAACAATTGTAAGGCAAACCCATATGCATAGTTTCAGAAAAGAAGAAGTCTTCAAGCTAAGCATGTGACTTGACATGGCCCGACCATATGGGAAATTCTCTATAAATCGCCAGTCCAGTAGCACCCAGATACTTGCATGTTGTTGAGTGCTAGTGGTTAAGCGCTCAGAGTAGTACACGCCTACTTAGGTTTCACGGTAGCATGTCAATGCATGGATGATTAACATGCTGCACATTATCACACGAACCATGTGGTGGTTAGGATTATGAGGCATTAGGAATTTACATGCTGCACATTATGAGGCATTAGGAATTTACATGTGTGATGTTGGTGGCTAGGATTATGAGGCATTAGGAATTTACATGCTGCACATTATCACATGAACCATGTGGATCAACATGGATGTCTTACGGGCTGAGAGTTTCATGGCTCAACATGCCGAGGACAGGGCGGCTGAGCTAGGTATTAGAACACCTAGAGCTGAACTGACTCAACTTTTCTTCTTGCACTAGCTACCGAAAATTCGCAGGGGCACTAGAGTGCGGGGGCACGCACCCCTGCGTCCCTACGATTGCTTTGAGATTGGGATACTCGTTTGACTCAATCTGGGATTTCTGGTCAGTTACCGCGCAATACAGAGGGAACACGCGCAGATATACAAAGCAAATACAAGGTTGTTAGCGAGCCATCATCATTAATTACTGAAGATAAAAACAGTCCTTGTTCCCATGTTCCCACGTACTGCAGGTGAGGAGCAGGTTGTTCCCACGCCGGCGTGCCATTCCACAGGAGCCGGAGTAGTGACTACACGACAACGAGGGGGTCGGAAGCCACGTTTCTACGACCAGCTTCACTATGGCGAGGACCTTGTCATTTCCGATGGAAACAACGATGACGGCGCCAATGCCCTCGAGTGCTTGCGGTCGCCGTGCTCCTGAGCAGGTGGGGACATGAGAGGCTGGAGTATGGCCGCATAGTGGGCTGGCCACTGGACTGGGGACAGACGCAACATCTCATGTGAGCCCTGGATGCCTACCTCTCTCGTTCTCGTGCATGCTGCCTTACAGAAGTGGAAGAAGGAGAGGTGGGCACTGTATTATTCCCGCGACAAACGCCTCGCCGCAGCGTTCTTTTCTTTAGTTCAAACTTTCGCATACACTGCCCCACGATCAGTACACGGGAGGGGCTTTATACGCAGGCGCGCGCACACAATGCCATGGGCCCCCACTCTCGCACGTGTGCGCGATTCCCATGCTCCAGCCCGCGCTCACGACGCGCTTTGGTGCGCGCAACGCAGCCATGCTGCAATAGATCGCCACGGTCACCCCCGCCACCGTCGCCAACTATTCTAGCCCTACAATGGCTGATCGAGCACACACACACACACACACACACACACACACACCATCACATCACAGATGCACACGCACACACACAGTCGCCACGCCCATGGACGCGAACACGAATCAGCGCCTGGCTCGATCAACACACACACACACACACACACACACACACACTGATCACCACCATGGCTTATTGGTAACGCTCTCCCCCTGAGCTACGACCTAAAGTGTACTGCCTCATCTTCAAATGCCTACATGGATATGTGAAACCACATAGTACTAGTGCCCCCATAAATCATGCCCTTTGAGGAAATAAAAAGGACTTCAAGCTAAGCTAAGCACGTGATGATGACATGGCATGGTTCCGTCATAGCTTTACAAACCGTCCACACCCCTAGGCACCACATAACTGCACGATGTCGAGTGCTAGTGACCATGCACTCTCGGTAGTACAGGCCTACAAGCTGTGTTTCCAGCCACGACCCGCGTGAATCAACATGGAAGCACTACCAGGTGACAATTTGATGGTTAAACATGTTGAAGACATGGTGACTATAGGGTTGGTATTGGTAATCTCACCCAACCCTTCACACATTTGTATACCTCGGGGTTTACCAATAAAAGGGATGGTGTTTTTGTGTGAAGGGTAAACACAAGCATACTCTATTTAGCATAGAAGTGTAGATATAGTACTTGCATTAGAAAATGCTGATACTAGGAATTGTGTGGCAACCATCCTTTTCGGATACATGGCATGGTATTCTAGAATGGGCTTGTGATATGTATAGCGGCGGCTGATCTAGCTTGTCCATCTGGTTCATCTGTAAAGAAAATACAATTAAATTAGTTTGTGGGCGGATATTGGGGTACCAATAATATGGCTCTAAGCTCGACGGCATGCTACGCGGGGTCCCACATCATCTGGGTGGACAAGTTCCAATTGATGTTATATGAACTTGCTATTGGCACGTTTCACAGACGGATTTGAAATCAACCTAGGAACATACAATGAATTACACCATATGGATGTACAAGTTTGTCTGGTACTATGACCAGATATATGGAAATATATGTTCTAACACGATGATCCCATTATCATTATGTCTTTTACCTAGTTTAGTTCATCTGTCTTGCCAAGCCAATATTGGCTAAATAGGGGCATGTACTAGTACAAAATACCTCAAAACAGACACACATAAGCTAAAGAGAGTTGATTGATGATGAACAATAAAGTAACTTATCAGTTGTTTTTATGAGTGAGCATCTTGTGCCCACCGTGGGTGGTGCCACCCCCAGGGGATCCTATGGACTGAGTTGTTCGATGCTAATCAACATGGGAACTTAAGTTTACCATGTAACCACCTGAAAAACGTGTTGGTGTGGTAGGGCGAAAGGACAAACACAAATATTAGATAGATGTTGGGTCATTCTAGTAGGGCTATACCTAGGATGTACATTGGTGCAGTTTTTCTTGCAAATGTTTCTCCCGGGGGGGGGGATTCAGTTAAAAAATCCCCTTGGTAGTTTTAACTTAGTTGTGGTCATGGATCTGAATCGAGGCTCGTGGGCATGGGAAGCAAGTAGGGTAGCTAGGGCGAGGGTGGGCACGGTCACGGGATGCTTACTTACCAGGCTCATCGGAGAGCAAGACGCGCTGCGGCAATGAAAGACCAACCAATCACTCGCCGGTGAAGAACGAGGTGGTGGAACTATAACAGGGTAGATGGTTTGGCTTCGCTTTTGCAGCCAACACCCTGGAATACCAGCGCCATCTTTGACTTGAGGACACGATAGCTGATGGTGGGAGGAATTGCTTCCCCGCCCCTCTGTGTTGTCTTTGACCGAAAGAAGAGAAGAAAAAAATGTTGGAGTGCACGTTGCCAGGCACATGAAGATCAGATCGGGTGCCTCAGGAGCCGTTTGTATCCGATGCGTGACCGTCATACAATTTGGAAAGTGTCAGCCCCACCGTTTAAATATGATCCGTGTTGTTCTCGCGCTGCAAACACTTCTCGTCCGTTGCGCAACTTGGTTGTTCTACAACACAACTTGTGTAGCGCTCGACTCTCTTGCAACACATCCTAGGTTGCAAAGCATGCATGGCGCGTGTGTATGTGTGTGTGTGGGGGGGGGGGGGAGGGAGGGGTGGGGTTGCTGCGCGGCACACGGTAGAAGTTTGATCGGACAGTTGCGGTCGATGAGCCTGCGATTATCAACTGGCTGAGCACAAGCGTTTTTCAAAAATATTTCAACTATTGTATATGACTTTAAGATTATCCTTGGTTCGAATAGGTGCAGTATGAAATCCAATGGGCCAACATCTGAACCGGAAGCAAAACCAATTTGACTTAGTTTTTGGCAATTTTGATAGCACATCATGCCACACATAGGCTATAGGGATGGTGTGTGGCACGTTATTTGTGTACTGGTATTCGAACTAACATGGTCAAAGATTGGTAAGACTACCCGTAGAGAAAGAATTGGCAAGACAAACACATGGCATAGATAAGACCTTGTATGATGCAATGTGCTTAGGGGAGATGCTTAGACAAATAAACCGGTGTTTCTTTAACCACCAGTGCTTATTTATAGAGGATAGGCGTTTCATTAGGCAATGGTGTTTCAGAAAAACCAGTTTATTTTTTAAAACACCTCTCTAAGAACCTAGCATTGTACAAGCCTTAAAGAGAATAAAAATAAAATGACATTAAAGCAAGCACATGACAAGCACATGGCTTGGCTATAAAACTACGACCGACTAGGCGCCGTATAACTGCATGTTGTCGAGTGCTAGTGACCAAGTGCTTTCGTTAGTGTCGCTCAGACAGGAAGTGCTCTCGGTAGTAAACACCGACTCAGTACTAACGACACATAGGTTGTCTGTGTAAGACTAGCTCTTCGTTCCCCAGCAAGTTGTGTGTATGCACGATGTTGGTATTGTAGTTGGGATTGTAAGGCATTGGGGATTAACGTGTTATGCTTTCTACCCGAAACCGTGTGGATCGACATGGATGCCTCACGGACTTACTGATCCACGGATGAACAAGTAGATGACATTGCGAGTGAGGTTGGTATTAATAAACAGGGTGTTCAAGGGTCTCTACTCCTTGGATTGTTGTTGCTACTGGGTCTTGCACAAGTAGAAAACCCTCCTGTAGGATTTTCCTATCAGTAGTGTTTCTGAAATACAGGACGCCGAGGCTATTTCGGCTAACTACCAGCTGGGTTTGATAGAAAATGAAACGTTGCTACTGTTGACGTACTTGCAGCATTTGACGCCCGCAAACACTGCTAGTGTTGTGTGCCCAAAAAATTTCACGGCTGAAAGTGCTGCCTGCGGGCGCAAGTAGATGTCACAGCTATTCTGTGTTTCTTTATCGGCGATGTCAAATATGATGAACTCATAGATGCAGATTTGAAGATGCCAGAGATCACGGTCTACTTTGGAAATCACCACCACAAAGAAGAGAAAATGTTAGAGAAGGCTTGTATGACACACTAGGTCCGGCCAACCGGAATCAGGTTACACAAATCTCACATGCTACCCGACGTGGTCGAAGCTGGTCATACTTTGTCGTTAGGAACTAGAACCTGAGGACCAAGACGCACCGCTTCATGGGGCAAAACTACCTGATCCAGAAATTTCAGATTGCTCTGATCTCTCATGGCCATGACGGTGCACCTCCTAGCTCCCGGCGTTTATGCCCACTTCCTTCTTTGCTCCCCTTGCAGCCCTCATAACTGCCACATCTGCTGCTTGTGTGACCAAGCCAAGGTACATGAGGTGCAGAGGCAACGAGGTCCACATCCATGGCGAAGACGGGTCTTCCTTCCGGTAGCCACCAGAAAGCCAGGCGCAGGAGCTTGCGGCTTGAGGCAAACGCTCCTCTGCAACCAGTTTCGTACGGTCTAGTGTCACTAGCACCGGCGTCGGCCACATACTCGCATATGCTGGACCCCATTGCCACCTATGTTTGCGGTGGTGGTGGCAGCTCACCCGCTTTGTTGGCGCTGGCTCTCAAGGCCCCTCTTCTTATTCCTCGGTGTTGCCTCTCACAACTCGTACGAAAAGGGAAGACAAAGACTTTTTTCGGTCGGCCTTTTATCGGCTCTATTTTCTTATGAAAAACAACAACCGTGCAACTCTTAAAATACACACACGTATTCACAGCCTGGGCACTACACTTGCCCATTAACTAGCCCACGCATGCACTTATCCAGACCACTAATAGCACAAGCACGACCCGGCTAACTGACCATTTATTAGAGACATTATAACCGTGCACTGTTTCGGCCATCTCAGGGTATCAGTTTTTCAGCCATCGATCTGTAGTTGTGGACGTTTCAAGCCATTGGATCTACCTGCAGTGGCGCCTGGGCTTCTGTTGCTTTTTTTTTTGCATCGCTGGGCTTCTGTTGCTGACTGTAGAGAGCTGCACGGGCTGAGCCACTGCTCCGGTACCAAAATTGGCGATCAACACTTATTTGGCCCTACTGGGCCTTGGGTGTATCAGCGGCCGAGAAAAAAAAGCATGCAGTCAATCAGCAAAGCGTTCTGACGTTCTGTGCGAGGCAGAGCGACATGCTGCACACCACGATGGCACTGCAATCCATCCGGCCGGGTTTGCTACGGTGCTACCCTCACATCAATCTTCCCTATCTACGACTCTCCAACTCCTTTCCATGTCCCACCAGCAACTGCCGCCCAATTGACGACACTCTCGAGTGTCGAGCATGTGCTGGACGTGGAGCCGAAGCAAGCCGACCGCGTCGAGCTAGCAGGGACAGGTTTGCCATGCCGACTTCTTCATTCCCAGCTGCCGATTTCTCTCCCGTGGGTAATTGTGCTAAAGAAAGTCGAGAGGTATATCCCTCCAAGATCTCCTGCTCTACTTGCACTTCTTTGGAGTAAAATCCACACAACCACCACATTCATGTCATCATTGCCGGAAAACCACCACTTTACGAATCATGGCGTTTTTCACCGCGCCGAAAATTTGACAGTGGCAACAAAACATTGACAGTAAATCCTAAGCGCTTTTGACGATGTCACTAATTGGTCAGCCCCACAATTAAAGCTGAGTTGGCAAAAAATGCCACATGAGCGAATTGATTTGGTCTTCTTCTTCTTCCTCCACTCTCTTTGAGACATTACATCAAGCACTTCGTGTGTGCGGCTCAAGTGGCAGCAGCACGTGCACCAGCCGTATACAGGCCTCCTGCCTGTCAACCACAATGACAGGAAGTGCAGGCGCGGCCATCGCCAGCGAAGCAACCTCCACCATAGTGTGCTTGATCAATTACCAAACATTTACCTTCCATTCGCCTTCTTGCGCTTGATAAATGACAAAACATTTACCTTCAAAATATTAGAGTTTCACTAAAAAAAGTATCAAAAGTTGATCGCAAACTCAAACAAACTTTAGCACATTAGATCAAATAAAATTTCCCAGTCCTAAAACCCCGCTTTACTGAATACATGTTAAAATCCTTCTCTTCGACTAACAATAGAATTTCCCAGTCCTACAACACTGCTTTACCTCACCATTCGGCCCCTCGATCGATGTCTCCGAGTCAAACCGTCGTGCCATTATTGGGTGCCTCACTAGTGTTCTGGCTTGCGCGTGGATGTGCGATGGCGCGAGGTGGCACAACTCGCGTGGCAAGGTTTGCCGGATCATTAGGATTGGGCTGGATGCACATCGTGTCGGTTCAGTCACGTTGGAGGTTATGTGAGGCGTGGCTCTACTGTGTCTCAACGTTGACGCTAAACGAGCCACCGATGTCAGTTTTTGTCTTGATCGTGAGCCAGTGTTGAAATTGGCATATAGGCTACTAGGTGTAGCCATGAAGCATATGGCGACCCTCAGCAGGACGAGCTGCACCAGATCAGAACCCGCATAAGCCGACCCGTAAAAAAGTATATTCCGCGAATATGCTTTTTTACGGGTCCATTATGCGGGTTCTGCATCTGTGCCAGCCCGCGCCGGCCCACAAAAGTTGTTTTGCGCGAACTGCAAATGAGTTATGCGGGTCGGCGGGATGCGGGGTCTGCTAGAGTTGCTCGGGCATTCAACAAACCAATTGTATGATTGACTACGGGTGGTTGGTAGTTGCACGAACCAGGACATTCAGGTTTGTACCTGCACTCTACATATTATTTAGCTAGGCCCGCACATGCCCGTTACAAGCCCAGATCTCTCTCTCTCTATATATATTCTCCAAGATACAGCATCTCTTGCAATGCATGCAACAATACTACCCTAGCCACCATGGTATAATCTAGATCCTCTTTTGTTCTTCTCCTATGGCATATGGATCCAAGATATATTACCCACGTGAGGTGATCAGTGGCACTCGGAATAGGAGGCATTGGGAAAATTGTAGCTAGCTTCACTAGTAGGCCATGTGAAAAATGAAAGCAAAACACTGGCCGTCTGGCTAAAGGCAGTTGCTAGGGGTGGGAACAAGCCTAGCCGAGCAGACTCATGACTTGGCTCGTCTTGGCTCGTGAAAGCTCACGAAATTGGGATTGGACTCGGCTTGGTCAAAGCTTGAGTTCGATGTGGATTGCACGCGAGCCATAAAACTTTATGTGCTTGTTTCTTCACAGGTGCGTGAGCTCTCTTCCTGATTCCAACCCCCGCATGCTAGACCACCACCTGCTGTCTCCACTCCACCTCCATACCTCACCCCGTCCATCTGCCCTGTGGCAGCCAACATAACATTGTTAACCACTGCCAACCACTCCATCGTCTGTAGCCAGTCCACTGCTGCTGCCTGCGGTTCTTGCCTTCATCACTGATCTCCTCGTGCTTTTTCTGCATGGTCGGATTGTTGGAACAACTGAACAAGCTGTGGGAGTTAATCACGGTGTGGTATCTGTACCTGGCTTGTTCACGGACCGTATAGGACTCAGCATATGGATTAGGACTCTTGGTGCTTTATACTCCCTCATGTCGTTGCCGAATAGGCGATCGAGCGATGAACCTGGAGCTGAAGAACACACACGCACGCGAGAGAGGAGCGTCCTTTTGTGCCGCAACTAACAGCGCAGCGTTTTCTGTTTCATTCCTTTTCCCTTTATCTGTTACAACCGAACTGCTAACAACCTCCCAGTGGACGCGCTATGATCCGTGACGGCCGCGCCATCCCACGGCCACGTTCCACAGCGCATGCGTCCACCAGGAGGAAAAGAAGGAAGAAGTGGTCAGTGCTTCGAACGGCATCTGATCCACAACTAGCTACGTGCATGGGCAGGTCACAACACCTGCGTGCATGCATTATTCAAAGGAAAAACGAAAACAACTATCCTAGCAACGTGAGCTTAACAAGGCCAACAAATCTCCCCCTTAAGCTCAGCGTTCACTACTGATTTCTCTGACCCCAACTTTCTGACGCAGCTCGATGAAGCGCACTCGCCCTAGTGCTTTAGTCAGTGCGTCCGCCACTTGATCACGAGTCCCAACGAAGTCGATCTTCACTTGTCCAGTTTCAACGCAGTCACGGATGAAATGAAACTTTACATCTATGTGCTTACTGCGATCATGATGAACAGGGTTCTTCGCCAAAGCAATCGCGGACTTGTTGTCAACCATGAGCTTGAACTCCGATGGAGCTTGTCCCCTCATCTCCGCCACCAGCCTGCTCAACCACAAACCTTGACAAGTTGCAGCTGCCGCGGCTACATACTCTGCTTCGAAAGAGCTGATCGCAACTACCTTTTGCTTCTGCGATGTCCAGGAAACAGGGTTGTCCCCAAGAAAGAAGATCTGCCCAGAAGTGCTCTTGCGGTCACCAACATCCCCAGCGTGTTCGCTGTCACTGAAACCAAGCAAGGTACCACTGCCACCACGCACATATCTGCACCCATAGTTCAGGGTCCCTCGGACGTACCTCAAGATTTGCTTGATAGCAGTCCAGTGAGTTTTGGTTGGCTTCTCCATGAACCTGCTCACAATTCCAACGGCATGTGTGATGTCTGGTCGTGTGTGAACTAGGTACCTGAGACTCCCGATCACGCTGCGATAGAGTGAGGCATCGCACGCCTTGCCTTCATCTTCTTTTTCTCAGCTTGAGCCTACACTCCATGGGCGTATGACTGCTGTTGCAGCCGCTCATACCTGCCACTTCAAGTATTTTCTCTGCATAACCATGCTGACATAGTGTGATCACATCCTTAGACTGACTCACCTCGATTCCAAATTAGTAGCTCAAGATCCCGAGGTCACTCATTTTGAAGAGTTGTTGCATTTGATCCTTGAACGCTTTGATGTGAGGCTTGTGAGTACCTGTGATGATCAAGTCGTCGACATACACCCCCACCAGTAGGTAGGACTGAACATCGCCTCTACGGTACACCGCATGTTCTAGCGGGCTCCTGACAAAACCTAGTGAGATCAATGTTTCATCAAGCTTCGCATACCAGGCCCGTGGAGCTTGACGAAGCCCATAGAGCGCCTTGCTAAGCTTCAGAACCTGTTCCTCGCCTCCATCAGCAACATATCCGGGTGGCTGCGCGACATAGACTTCCTCGATCAGATCACCATTGAGAAAAGCGGACTTTACGTCCATGTGATGCACCTCCCAGCCAGAGTGCGCAGCCAATGCGGGGAAGAGACGCACGTTCTCCATGCGTGCCACGGGCGCGAACACTTCTTCAAAATCCACGCCCTCACGCTGAGCATAGCCCTTTGCCACCAATCTGGCCTTGTGTTTGATGATCTTGCTGTCGGGGCCTCGTTTTACCTTGAAGACCCACTTCAGCCCGATTGCCTTTTGTCCTCGAGGAAGGGAAGCCAGTTGCCAGGTTGAGTTCTCGGCAATAGACTCCATCTCTGCATCCATGGCCCCTTTCCAGTTAGGGTCCGCCAGCGCGTCCTCGACGTTCGCCGGCTCCTCAGCACTTAGCAGGCAGTGCTCCATCGCCTCTCG